>JAMAHN010000021.1:289171-709122 GCA_023627535.1 Aspergillus sp. S1802E
AGAAAAAGAAGAAAAAGAAGAAAAAGAAGAAAAAGAAGAAAAAGAAGAAAAAGAAGAAAAAGAAGAAAAAGAAGAAAAAGAAGAAAAGGAAGAAAAGGAAGAAAAGGGAGAAAAACAATTTACAGGACTATAGTAATAATTCGCCTAACTGTGCGAGAGGTACGGCAAGACCGGTGGATGGTATAATGATGAAAGTGAGGAGAATTGAGCACAATCGACTCAGCGCAAAGAATGTCGGAGACTTGGGGTTTGACAGCCATATTAAACATTTGGCAACGACTTATATTCCGGAAGCGATTTAAGGAACGAATTTCCAGGGATATGGGAGAACTATATCGCGAGCCCAGATATATTCAGGCCTCCCAAGAATGTACTGTCTGACATGTTCAATGCCACTTTTTTTTACACTCGGCCAGGTTCCTTAAGTTTGACAACACTTTTGCGCAACGGTCATATCGGCGAATTGCTCGATACTATGTCAACCAGCGTCACCGATGTCCATGCTGTCGTCCCACCCCTTCATCACTGCTAAGGCCGACTACCATCCCGACAGAGTCTCTTCTTGCACCATCACTCACGTCTTTGCCGTACGCTCAATCAGTACTAATAAGTAAGGACTCTCGTCCACTCTTTAATGATGTGCACTACGTTTCCGCACCCTAACGGCGTCACGCCGGGCACACAATCATCGCTTAAATTTACTTTATATGCGCGCAACCACTATTGATGGGCACCCTACGTGAGCCAACTCTGTGACATCCTGTCACTTCTACATCTTTACCATGTGAAAACAGCCTAGACTTTATAAAAACAAAGTAATTATTGCAAGTCTCTAAGTCGAGTAGTCTATAAGTCTAAATGTCCAGATGTACATCTTTATATCCCAATAATCCCCGAGCCCAATCCAAAAAAGCAACCAGCCAGGTGCCATTGTGCTTCTTCACTGCTTCCCCTCCAGAGTCTTCTCCACCTGATGCGCCGTCAATTGTACAGAGGTCCATGGCCGCAATGTCCGCCCCCGCGAAGCTCATGCTTCCATGACCCTTGCGGATCTCGACCGCGCCGTCGAGAAAGTGGCGCGGCGCGTGCATCATCCACCCGCCCCGCGAGAACTGATCCGCGTTCCAGTCGTGCCACGCTGTGTCAATGACCTCCAGATCAGGGACGAACTTTTCCAAAGCGGTCTGCACGGCGGGGACGTCGTCGTGCTTGATGTCGTCGGACTGGGAGATCATGCACAGGATCATGGTGTCCTCGCCCCAGCGCTTCTCGGCGCGCATGGTATTTAAGGGGTGCTCACCGGGGGGGCGAGGGCGGAGAAGAGTGTGATGTGTCCGCGGACGCGCACCCACAGCTTGGAGCCGCGGACGGGGTTGCCGGTCTCGAGCATGGCCTGCACGGGTTCCGGCAGGGCAGGGGAGATGTCCAAGAGGCGCATGGTGTTGAGGGGCACGGCGACGACGACGGGCGTGTTGAGGCGCACCTCGGCTGTGGAGGTGCTCTGGATGGCCTCGCTCGGCTTCGTCATGCCGCCCGGATGCACCACGACCCGGCCGTCTCCAGCTCCGCGGCATAGCTCCCAAAGTTACTCGCCGTCGCAAACAACAGCTGTGTGGACCCTTGCTTCTTATAATCATGGCTAAGCCCGCTCAGCGCACCCTTGATTAGATCCGCATCATGCTTCGACAGCCCCATCGCCTCGATCCTCTCCTCCATCGTCTCCATGTTGATGTCGCTGTTATCCACCGCCGTCACGTCACACGGCAGCGGGAACCTCTTGCGCGCGTTCTCAAATAGCTTCCCCACGAGGTC
This sequence comes from Aspergillus sp. S1802E, assembly GCA_023627535.1. Taxonomy (NCBI): domain Eukaryota; kingdom Fungi; phylum Ascomycota; class Eurotiomycetes; order Eurotiales; family Aspergillaceae; genus Aspergillus; species Aspergillus sp. S1802E. The sequence goes on from JAMAHN010000021.1 coordinate 290,984, forward strand.
ATACGTCTCTCGATTTCGCTTGTGTGGACTTTACCATCTGCGAGCTGGTAGTAGACTTCAGACTCCAGGGGCGGCTCGATGCGCCCGAGGCCGTGACGCTCTAGCTCGGACCAGACGGCGCGTTGGGTCCAGTGCACGTAGCCGCCGCCGAGGTCGAACTGCCCGCCAAAGGCGTCGGTGGTGTAGGTGCGGCCGCCGATGCGGTCCCGGGCCTCGAAGAGGAGGACCGAGTGGCCGCGGGTGGAGAGGTTGCGGGCGGCAGTGAGGCCGGCAATGCCGACGCCGATGACTATGGTATCGTAGACGATCATGTTGTGATGTTGTAATGTTGTTGTTGCTGGTTGGTGGTTGTAGTATGCTTGCATTGATGGATGAGTGTTCTATGAACAGCGGCCGACGCAGGGTTTATATACCCAATCCATCCACCGGCCATTTGCACTCCTATCCAACCAAAAACTGCCCTCCATCAATTCATTTTAAGCGTCATTCCATCTCCCGTCGGCCAGTTATATTCTGGTTTCCTGCCTTAGATCTTATCTAATCGATCTTGCCGCAAGATCTCATTGCTGAGAAGCAATTTGAGGGGAAATGTGGAGCGTAAGGCGCATGGTTCTCTCCGCGTTATTGTGAAGTTCATATGTTTGTTTGGGAATTGGGACCATCGGCTATCAATTGTTATCTAGTCGCTTGCTAACCGCCCAGAACTGATTGGTGTTCTGCCTATTTCACGTAAGGAATGTGATCTACGGATTCGTAAATCGTAACCGCGCAGATCCTCCGCAATTCCGCGGGTTCCGATGGCTCCAGAAGTGCCGGGCGGGGAACGCTCAACCCTAGACTCCTCTATTATCTAGCCGTCTCCTTATCTTCGCCTCGCGGGATTCCCTCCTAGTGGTGCCGCATGGAACTCGGTCAAATGCCCGTCAAATATCCACGGCAAAAGGTTCGATTACCGTACCCACGTTCAAGATCCGGCTGCCTAGTGTGTCGGCGGCTGCACAAGAAATGCGATGAGCGTCGCCCCGAATGCACTCGCTGCGGGCTGAAAGGGAAGTCGTGCCAATGGCCAGATTCGTCTGGTCAGCGTGAGCCCGACCCCGGCGATGCACCTCCAGCCCAGTTTATTATTTCTCATCCTAATTCTAATAATCCGCGCGTGGAGGACGCATCGTCTCCGGTCCCAATATTCCGTCCAGGTGGGGAAAGGTCGCGGTCGCGAGATGAGGTCCCTCGTCTGACCACACTGTCGAGTTGCTCGATGGGCTCGGTGTCCTCCATGTTTCTCGCCCACTTTGTCGCTGAAACCAGCAGGTTCATGACCACCGTTCGCCCGGAGAAGAACCCCTTCCTCACGCATCTGCTCCCGCTGGCCTTCTCGGACGAGTTGATACTCCACTCCCTGCTCGCTCTGGGAGGGGCCCACTTGGAACATAGACAAAGCTCCCCGGAAATCAACGCCTGGGTTTGCCGCCATTATGGACAGGTCATCTGTCTGCTGCAAGATACCATCTCGCGCAAATCGAATGAGCCGCTCGACTGGCTTCGTGTCCTCCTGGCTCAGATTATCCTCTACCTAATTGGGGTATGTTCGTGCGTCATCTGATCAGTTTTCCTGGGTATTCTTAATGGCTGTAGAACGACACGTGGACTCCGGGTCCTACTTGCCTTTTTAGATCTGACTCTCAACTTCCAGGTATTCGGCTCTGCCCAAGACGAAGGCGCAATGATGATGCATATCCGAGCCGGTCGAAAAGTCGCCCGTCGGCTACTGAGCGCCTCCTCGAAGACCAGTGACCTGCGAGTCCTATGTGGCTTCACCTTCGAACTATACACCTACCTGGCCCTAATAGCCAGCCCCACGCCCTACAACAACGGGACAGAGTCCGAGCTGGATACTCGCAGCTCTCTCCTGCTTTCGTGGGACATCCTCAAGAACTACGGGACCTTCGGCCTCATCGTGTCCCCCATCTACCAGAGCCTGAACTTCGTCCCGCGGGTGATATCGCTCTGCACGCGCCGCCAGGCGGAGATTATGTTTGAGGAGTGCTTGTCGGAAAACTGGGCGGAGTTCGTAGAATTAATGACGCTCATCGAGACAGTTGGATCATCTGGGTCTGGGTCTGCCGATGATCTACCAGACCCCGCAAACAGCCCCGAAGAACACGAGCAAAGTATGACGGTTGCAGCGATTTACCGCCACTCGCTAGCGATCTTCGCGTACGACGCGATGTGGTGCGGGACTATTGCGGAAGACGAGAGCCGATTGGCGGCTGTTCGCGAGCATGCTCTGAGTGCGTTGATGCTTATACCGACGTTGATGGACACGCCTCTCAGGAACGTTCTCCTCTGGCCAACTATCGTGATCGGGTCGTGTCTTGTCAATGAGATGGAGTGGGATGTGATTAGGAATGTATTATCTATCAGAGAACCGGTCTTTGTGGTGATGAAGATGAAGTCGATGCTTGAGAATCTGTGGGCGGAAAATGACCCTGCTTATTTTGGGCCGTATGGGTTGTACAAACATATGATGTCGCACCAGACTGTTATATATCTTGCGTAATGCAGAAATAAGGCATGGTTCGGCTGGGTTTGCGCATGTAAGTGTTTCACCGGCATAATGTGGGAGATCGGCGTATAGGAACATGTATATATTGGATTCATACGATAATAAGAGTCATCAGACTCTGTCTTCTTTACTATAAATCAATGTACATCTCACATCCGTTGAACGGATTTCAACGTTCCAGGGGGTGTGGCGGCTCGTAAACCATTTTCACCATGAACCAATTCGCCAGAGAAAACAAGATAACAAGACGACCGGGGCCCAATTCATAGTTTCCATGCCAACAGGGACGAACTGCGAAAAGCAAACAAACAGAGTACTGATGATCATCCAAGCGATCGCCACAACATTCAGGACGAAGCCCGCTCGTCCAAGATTAAAATACCGGTCGGAAGGGATCCTTCGCCGGTTCGCGAGAAGAAGACAAATTGGCATGGCATACGACGTGGTAAAGCACACTGGCGCTGCACCAAACAGTCCGCTCAGCGCAGAGGAAGGCGCAAAGCAAAGGACCATGAAGATGGCGCATGCTAAACCCGCTGCAAGAACAGCGTTGACAGGCGTCTAGAACCGATGATTGACTCCAGATAGCAATTTTCGCATCGGCAGCCCGCCTGCTCTCACGAACAACCAAAGGACCCTGCTGCAGCCTGTGATGATACTGACCAGGGCTTTTAGCGTCATGGTGCAGTATATGAGACATACGATGATGGCGAAGGCTGCCGATGGCAAAGTGTCCCAGCAGATTTGAATGGCCGGCATGCCTGCTAACGCTTGAAGCAGGTTCTCTGGACGAGTGGTGTAGAAGATTAGGCAATTTACCATCATTAAGTCATCTAATGCCGCAAGGAGGGAATTGGCCGCTATTGTAATGGGCACTTGTCGATGAGAATGGGCAGTTCTTCCGCCATGTGGGCGGCTGTATCGAAAAGACAGACGGTCATCATGCCCGGGAGAAGGCCGAGAAAGAATACCAGCCCGTCAGACGACCAGCTAGTTTCGTTGACAACGCTAATGAATGCTGTCTTGATCGACGCTTTCGGCTGGACGACAGTAAGTGAGATGATTCAGATAAATAAGGCAGCTACGTTCAAGAATACCACCATGAACATAGTTAGGCCTGGCAGGCAATTAAGAACAGCGAGTTGAATACAAGCGCCATGATTATTGTAATAAGCGATAGAAGAAATAGACCATGCGGAAGATTGGTATGTGTCCGAGACCAGGTGCCCAAAACTAACGACGAATTCTGCTGCAATTACGGCGTTGCTAGAGGCGGCAAAGATCCATGCGAATGTGGCCATTGCACAATTGAAATAGCTCAAAAAAGGCGCACATTGGCGGCGGCTTAGGTTGCCGGGCTAAAATATCTGCCTACAGATTAAGCTTAGAGAAATGAGCGAATTACCCAGATTTAACGTGAACGAGGCCTTACCGGAAGTATGTGGGTAGGCACTCGCGAGTTCGGCCAGGCTTACAGCTACAGGGGTTTGGCCAAATACGGCAACCAGAAAATCCCAGAAGTAGAACGAACAGCCTCCAACGCCGGTTATGAGGGTGGTGTAACTGGTAATGGCAAGGGGGGCTGCAGAGACTGAAAATTGGATGCCTATGGTGCTCCAGAGATTACACCGATTTTGGTCAAGCTGCGCCCCAAAGATTTGCCCAATAAGTCCAGTATCAATCGTACGAACGTTGGCAGCCACCGACGAGGTCACGAAACTTTAGTCTCTTCCTCTACCCTAGTGCCCTTGCGGGCACCAATAGCAACGCTGATTCATGTCCCCAGAACTGCGCTCAGAAAGCTTGGAATCCATGTTAGGGTGACTGAACGGATTTTGATGGATCCTACACGAACCCAGACCGATTATTATAGCCCCGATGAACGATTCTCAAGACAAATGTGACCGGCTGACATATATCCGTAGGTATTTTGTTGGATAGCTTAGTGCTTGGTTCCCTCGCTTCTTGCGCCTAGAGAGTCTGCAGCGAACTTGTTTATGGGATTGGCAACGTGATCATTATTGGACTCAAGCATTGGTAACCACCATTGCGACAAACGTCCTTTGATGTAGGCCAAGGGATTGGATTAAGGCCATTTGCAATAGCAATTTCTTCTCATCATGACTAAGTGCCATCATCACTTATGGAAAGGGTATAAGGGTTCCGGTGGTATTCGGATGGGTGATGTCTTGCCAGGTAAATGGCGAAATGGCAATAAGTGAAGGGCACGCTGGCCATGTTCCAGAAAGCGAGTAAGAAACTCAGCTTTTCAAAGTACATGTCCCTATTTCCAGAGTAAGCCTGGCTAACACAGGATTTCAAGAGACTGAGGAAGTCTTACCGGCTGGTGATGATCATCCGCTCGGCTTTGGCACAAGCGTTGGCGTACAGGTAATGTGCCCCAATCAAGAATAAAACCTCCTTCGAGACGTAGCCATACTTTTCATATTGGAGCGTTGCAACAGAGCAGGAGATCAGCAACATTGTGAACCACGGGATTCTGACCTCGTAGAACATCTTGAAGTCCAGGATGCCGATGCGAGGATTCAGCTCTGCGCCCACGAAGAAATCATAGATCGGGGAGCCCGACAATCTGTGCGTTCGTCCACGCACGATAGCTTGGATGTAGACGATGAAGCTATTTAAGAAGCCGGACAGAATAGCGACACTCATAATAGACCTGAATTCCTCGATGACAGTGTATAAGGGGAATACATGTGTAACATGAAAGACTGCAACGATAGCCAGCGTCGCATAAAAGCTGCAGCACGCCGAGCAGTAGTAGGTAAGTCTTTTACCACCTGCATGCTTCAATGGGCGGCCGGAATTAGAAACGCCAGGCAAGTAGCAATACATGAATGCTTCCGCAATGAAGTACGCCCAGTAGATTGCCCACGCTTTCGCGGTTGGATACGCCCCCTTGTAAACAAGGTTGCATAGGAGAAGGCCAAAGTCAATCCAGGTCTGGTCGGCCGAGGGAAGAGGAAGTTTGCCGTCGTAGTATGTTGCGCCAATCTACATGTACCACATCAAGGGAGGGAATCCGACCATCAACGACGCAGCACCCAGCGATCCCCCAAACTCAAATTCGTCCGACGCGCCATCAGTGAATCTGGGGGAGATAGTCGATTCGGGTTCTACCGCCATAGCCCTCTCAAGAGGCATTTTGGCGGAAGCTCTTCGCATTCTCGTCATAACTAGTGATTATTCTCGGATAAGAAGGGGGAATTGAGATTGGTTCAGAAGCTGTGAAACCGATCCTTGTCGTACGCGCCGCCCTTTATGACCACGGATCAACTGAGTTTTAATGTATTATCCCCTGTAGAGGCCCGCTACTACGCTTGCGTCTAGATAACGGTTAGATACACGGTGATAAGCGCTGCGTGGAACGGGCCCACGGCGTTCCACGGACCCCGACGATGCTTCGCTAATGCTGATGGCAGGTCTTTGACAATCCCCGCGGGGAACCATCAAAAACAGAGTCTAATTATTGTTTCGTAATGCAGAACTTAAGGGATTAGGTGGCTGAAACATGTTCATTTCAGCATACATTATAAATATCGTGTAGAAACCCAGCAAGAGAGAAGGAACTACAGCCGTAGTCAAATACCATTCTGATTGAATTACCTGCAAAATGATCGTGCCTCAACAGCTGAGCTTGATGACTGCTCTCCCGGCGGTTGTCATCCTCTATATTTTCTATTGGGTTTCAACCTCTATCCTACATAATCAACGAGCTCGGCGCATGGGTTGCAAGCCCGCATACGTCCGACCGAGCAAACTCCCCTTCGGTGTTGATATTCTAAAGCGATACCTTGATGCAGCAAAGGAGCAGATCCTTCAGAATGACGAGTTGGTTCTGTATGAAGAGTTGGGCCGGCACCCAACCTGGAATGAGAATCTCCTGGGCAATTGGCGTCATGTCACGGCGGACCCGAAGAACGTACAAGCTATGCTTGCGACACAGTTTAAGGATTTCGAGTTGGGCCCTCTTCGCCGTAAATTGTTCAGTCCGGTTATTGGAAAAGGGATTTTCACCACGGATGGAAAGGAGTGGTACGTTGCAAATCCATACAGTCGATGCTACTAGTCATTAACCTTGAAAGCAGGCAACATTCTCGCGCCCTTCTCCGTCCACAATTCGTTCGCGGTCAAATCGCCGATTTGGGACTTGAGGAGCGTCATGTCCAGCGCCTTTTGGATAGGCTCCCAGTTCAGCAGCATTCTTGGACCGATACCGTCGATTTATCGCCCTTGTTTTTCAACCTCACCCTTGACTCCGCCACCGAATTTCTCTTTGGGCGTAGTGTCCATTCCCAGATTAATTCTGTAAAAGGAAGCGAGGGTCTGGAGACTGATAAGCCTACACCGGGATCTCTGCCCAACGGGGTTTCCTTTGGCAAGACCTTTGACCGAGCCAATAAGACGGTCGTGATACGAGGTTATTTGATGGACTTGTACTTCCTGTACAGTCCTCCACAGTTCCGAAAAGACTGTGCAGACATCCAGGAATTTGCTAAGTATTATGTGAACCTCGCTCTCACAGGGGAGCTACAGTCAGGAAAGGAAAAACGCGCTTCAGGGGAGCCTGGCTATGTATTTCTTCAGGAACTCGTCAAGGAGACAAGAAACCCCGAAGAGCTTCGGAGCCAGCTTCTCAACATTCTGTTAGCAGGGAGAGACACAACCGCAGGCCTTCTCGGATGGACTTTCTATCTACTGTCTCGTCACCCCGAAATTTACAAAAAGCTGCGTACCGTCGTCCTTGAGACCTTTGGAGAGCTCTCCGGTACCGCTGCCATTACTTTCGAGTCCCTCAAATCATGCTCCTACCTGCAACATGTTATGCATGAAGTTCTGCGCCTGCATCCAGTCGTACCGGAGAACAGTCGCCGCGCGGTCCGCAACACCACTCTCCCTCGAGGAGGCGGTGCAGATGGTACCTCGCCCATTTACATCCGCCAGGGAGAGGAAGTGACCTACAATGTGCATATCATGCACCGCCGCGAGGACCTCTGGGGTGCCGATGCCAACGAATTCCGGCCTGACAGGTGGTACGGACGCAGGCCAGGATGGGAGTTTATCCCATTTAACGGCGGGCCACGGATTTGCCTAGGTCAGCAGTTTGCCCTGACCGAGACCGGCTACGTCATTGTGCGCATGCTTCAGCGATTTGACAAAGTGGAAAATATGGACATGTCGACCGTGGTCAAGCATAAGTACACGTCGACCACTGCCCCAGCTCAGGCTCTTGTTCGCTTGCATAGCGCGTCTTCTTAGATAGTTTTAGGCCCACGCGGGTGGAATACGATTGTTTTCTTCAGAAATCTACTAGAACTACCTTTCCAGTAATTCTTCAGTGTGTTCTTGGAATGTTGAAACCACACACCTGCCCACGAGCTAGTCTCAGAAAATGGAGCTAGAGATTGATTTCGTGAAGGTGAGGCATGATGCCGAGGATCGCATCAACCACTTCATGATAATCCCGAGACTCACAGATGACATCTACATTTGCATGAGCAGATTATGATCTGCTTTCCGTTCCATGGACGCAGGCTCAACATGTCGCTTTTCCATAATACTTGCCGAGGATTGTTCACAGCTAGCATTAAATTTCCTTTCTACCTGGTCTCGATTTACCCCTCAATATCAATTGTTTCATCGGCACAAAAGGAGCCTCGGAACCCGAGGACACCGAGGGTCTCAATGCATGCAATAAGCGCAAGGAAGGATAAAGATACCCCGCGTCTTATCTAGTCGCTCTGATGCCGGTTTATGCTGAACAGTGCGGAGTACGTAGGGTCTCATGGATATACCTCCGCTTCGTTCGTCTCAGAGTCATAAAGACACCATGCTCATCGACAATTTTGTACTTGAGACACAACGCTCGAAGCAAGCAATAATCCTTTTTCCAGGGGAATTGCCTGGGTCGGAGGGGGCCTCGTTCCGCTCGGCGAGGCTCAAATTCCCCTCCTTGACCAGGGCCTTCCTTCATAGCGACCTTACCTACGACTTCCCAGCCGTATGGGATGGGCGATTCTTCCGCCTCGACGACCACGTCGACCGATTGGAGGCGAGCTGCAGAAAGCTGCGGCTCCATCTCCCTCTGCCCAAGACACAAATTAAACAGATGTTAGCGAAGATGGTGGCCAAATCTGGAATTCGCGACGCCTATGTCGAGATCATCGTTACTCGCGGCCTCAAATTCGTCCGCCAGCACGACCCCCAAGATATCGTCAACAAGCTCTACATGTTTGTGCAGCCCTACGTTTGGGCCATGCCGCCTGTTCTGCAACGCATTGGTGGCAAGGCCGTGGTTGCAAGAACAGTCCGCCGTGTCCCTCCGGGCGCAATCGATCCCACAATCAAGAACCTGCAGTGGGGATACCTGATCCGTGGCCTACAGGAAGCTCATGATCGAGGATCCACCTATCCATTATTGACATACGGGGACGCGAATTTGACCGAAGGGCCCGGCTACAACATCGTCGTCATCAAAGATGGTGCCTTGTTCACCCCCGATCGCGGTGTTCTAGAAGGTGTGACTCGTCGAACCGTCCTGGAAATTGTACAGGGGAATGGCACACCTGTTAATGTGCAGGTTGTCCCCGTGGAGATGGCTTTTCAAGCAGATGAACTATTCATCTGTTCCACGGCCGGAGGTATTATGCCGATTACATCCATTGATGGTATCGATATCAATGGGGGTCAGATTGGACCTGTCACGAAGCATATCTGGGATGAGTACTGGGCCTTGCATTACAACCCTTCCCACAGCTTCACGATCAATTACGTGGATGGCTAGAAGATAGAAGATAGCTTTATATCATACGCTTTAGAAAAATCCTCGTGACCGAGTTCCTCCTACCATATAAAGTAGACTATGTCCCGTCATGACGCAGCTCTCAAGAAGATATTAGAGCTATATTAGAGTACCTACCAATATCTGAGAGGTACGATTCTGAGGCCGTAACCTCTTTAGTATACTAGAAGTTATACCACTATAGTTTTGAAAAGACAGCTATGATACAGTGACGTCCAAGGCTGGTTGACATGATTGACCTGGTTGAACCCGGTTACCATAGTCAATCTTTTATAGTATACAAGAAGGACTCACCGAGGCTAAGAACTTATAGCTAGATATCTATTTCCCTGGTTTATAGTAGGATAGGACGGGATTTAGGGAAGTAGATAGCCTTTGAGTTCCTTTAAGGACCATAGGAGGTTATAATAATGCCAGCAGAGATAAGGCAATCTTACCGCTAAGACTATAATGGTTTTATTGAAGAACTTCTACAGCACCGTGGGAAATATCCAGAGCCCAAGTCAGTTCTAATCATGGATAATGCATCCTTTCATCGCTCCGAGAGGATTGAGCAGATGTGCCTTGACAAGGGAGTCAAGCTAGTGCATTTTACTACCGTACTCTCCTGACCTGAACCCGATTAAAGAGATTTCTGCTGAGATGAAAGCGTTCGGTCGGCGGCATTGGCAGCCTTACGCAGATAATCCTGGTCAAGCAGTTGGTAACGTCCTCGTGACATTATACTGTAGTATTGATAGTATAGTTCGCCTTTGTATTGTTGACCGGTCGGTGTGGCTTTAAAGAAGTTTGAGATGGGTTGCATGTTTTCCCCTAGAGAAGATATGTCAGTCTATATTATACATTGTTACCATGTCAGCGATATCTCATAGCAGATCAAATTACGCCCCCTGGGAGTTTTGCTAGCTCTCCCCTAAACCTCCGACTGACGGGAAAACCGCGTCTAATATACGCTCAATCCTTAACGGATTTCAAAGCTATTACAGAGGATCCTTATCGACTCCTTGGCTAGTTTACCCTCTTAGATATAAGAAGTACGAGAACGTACTATAGCTTTTAAGATCTAATCCGGGTCTATTAAATAAATTCACCTCGCATCCCACGGCTATAACCTATCCGCCTTCTTAACCGTTATATTCTCATCCCCCCTCTCCTCCGCCTCCCTAGCTGTCTCTATCTACTACTTATACGCAGCCCGATAGGCAAGATGCCGAAAACGCTGTTCGCTAGAAAGTTAAGTAAAACTAAAGGTTTAGGTTAGATGGCATTGAAATTATTGTATCTATAAATGACTCTAGTCAAACTGATTTGATCAAATCCTTTAAGAATACTAATATCGAATAGCCAGTTATAGAGAAGTAGTTGCTTATATAGGGCGAGCTTTTATAGATATTTGGTAAAAGGCTACAACTTTGTATCTCTATTGATTACATGATGGATAGCGACCTATCTACTTTGGTAGATAAAAGGAGCCGAGAATAGTGACGAGAATAATGCTTTTCAAGCGGGACGCTTAAATCGACGCTGAAACTATGTTGGTGTAACGCCTAGTTTGGAAGAGGGTGTATAAAAATATGCGTTGTTCTGGCCTATCTTATTGCCACGAAGACGAGTATTGTTGGTAGGATCCTATTGAAAAAGACATTACAAATTGAAAACCTACTATTTAAAGAACCTCGTGAAGTTTGTTAAAACCGGTGGCACACTTAAGACCCCGATGATGTCCCTAATAATATACGCCAACAGCTATACGCAGAGGAGCAACGTCTCGAAAAAGAGAAGGGCTGGCTGAACGCATAGAATAGATTGATATATCCCCTAAACTACAAAATCTTCAATTCTATACAGTCATCTCACCCCTTTTAAGTAAGAGCAGTACGCCTTTAAGCATCTCTGCTGGGTCTATTGACATCCCTAGCCTGCTGGATACAGCCATCGATGAACACACGGCCTGATATAAATCCCGCGTGAGCTGCGAATCCTTCAAGGAGGAAATGGATAAAGTTAGTAATGTGGCGCAGGAAGACTGTATAGGGCTTAGACAGATCCATAAGGACCAGGACTCAAACCTTTTGTCAAACAGGAGGTCAAAGCTGGTGCTGCTCGGCGGTTCGTCAGTGAAATTATATGCTGGCTTGAGGAATGCAGGACAAACCGACATGTCGAGGAGGACTGAACATCAATCGGCTTTTCTCCACGCCATAGGATCATCTCAATTTAATTTCGGGTCAATGAACACGTACACTTATATGTCAAACTAGTGTCACCACTAAGGATTGTTTACTTGTCTCCTCAACCCTGTGCCAAAACTGCGCTTAATCTCGATTGTAAGATACCTCCACAGAATATTATGGGTAGAATATCATACTGGGAGACGCGCGCTGTGCACGCTGCAGCCCTGAAACGACAAGAAGGGGAGGGACTGTGAGATACGTGAGGACATTGGGTTAGATTGAGATGATTTGGTGGACTTGAGAAGGCTAAATCATGCAGGAAAAAAACATTCCGGGTAATGAAAAAGCAGCCAAGGCCGAAGTACCTATTTTGATTTGGAAAGAGCATTTTCATAAGATGATTTCGCAAATTCCGGGGACGGCGCTCGGGTGTAGGGTAGGTGAGTGGGAGTCCAATTTTCAGCTTTATAGATCCTATAAAGCTATGACTGACGGATGGTGTTGCAGGTAAGGAGACAAATTGAAAGTAGCTAGCATAACGTATCTACGTATAAAGTTAATCTACAATAGTAAACTCCACTGTATTTGAAGCAGGAAGAATTAATGCCGGCCGCCCCTCATTGTCTGGCGGATCCGTCACATCGCCTTTGACCCAACACGGTAAACTGACGATAGTCTCCTTATGCATCTCAGTATCACCCCAGTCCCACCAATCCACTGTGCCACCCCTGTATGTGTACCGATAAACATCGCCTACTACCGTATCTGCCGGTAGAGTATCGTAATGGCACAAATCCACACAAGTCCAGCATTGCTGGGTGGATATTGTAGAAAAGTCCTTGTGTCGTGAAACATTTACCTTTTCGTCGGGGTCATCGAAGATCATGCTAACACCAGCTCCAAAGTCGAATTCTGCTCGTTGCCAGACATTTTTGTTCTCTCGGGAGCGACGATAGATGCTAAAATTGTGTGGCTGAGTCAATGCGATTGTGTTAAACATAATAGAATACGGTATAACAGTATCCGCATTGAACACGCGGCAATATGTTGCTTGTACTGTAATTTGGAGTTGAGAATGCACCGTGAGTGTGGGTGGGCAGTCAAGTGCCACGCTCACAACTGGAGCAGTAGCCCTATTAACAATAATATTAGGCCTAGTTCCCCCACTGTACGCATTAGGGAAGAGATACGCACACTCGATCTGACGGTCTAGTAAGTGGAGGCGAAGGTGGGGGAGAGAACGTCCGGGCCTCGCGTATGACAGAAATCGAGCAGCAGGCCCCTCCAGGTATAACCAGGTGTGGCCTTTTAATGTCTCGCTTTAACGTGGTCCCCATGTTCTCGGAAATGTCTCCCCACCCCCAGAGCGCGATTTCCTGTCCAGGCCAGAACAGTTCATACCGCTCGCCAGGTATGAATATCCTCCAAAAGCTATCAGGAAGGCTAACGGCGAATTTAATTTTCTGGCCAGGAAGGATGTTAATCACTTTATGACAATTCCATGGGTCGAGTGTTATGGACACAGTAGATGGCACTTTGGATGGCATAGGGCAGAGCTTCTTCTTTCCATCTGCTGGGTGGTGTAGGAGAATGAAGCCTGTTGGGCCGAAGGCATTAAAGTCAATATCCCACGTGAGTATGCAGGCGCGCACGTCATTATCAATTCCTCGATATAGTGTAAGGAAGATGCAGTTTTGCTCTTCTAGTGAAAGACAAGCGTCTGGGTCGGCTTCCACCGACAAATGGGGCGCGAAAGGACTAGCTAGTATTAACATTTATCTTCTGGAATATGGAGACCTTACCTTCGATCATGATCCCAGAATCGCATTTCATGCACTTGAAATTCGTCCATGGTGCTGAGGAGATGTGGAACATCAGGCGGGGTCAGAAGTGAGGGTCCCTTTTATTATTGGGTTACTGTGGCAGAAATGGGCTTGGCAAAGAGCTGATAATACGCCGAATTTAACGTACTTCCAACCGAGCGGGCCACCGTGTATTATATGTAAACTATCACTTTCTTACACTTGAATATCTTAACAACCAAAAATCTAAATAAGTCCAAATTCAGTATCTAAATACGTATAATAATCTAAAAGTAAAATATATACTTAATAAAAGTATAATAACATTTATTCTTAAAAAAGTTATAAAAATGTTACGGGACGAGAAGAAGCTTCTGTTCTAAACGTGCCTTTGGACAAGAAGGAATAGCTGGAAAGCTTTCCTTCTTATCTGTACGAAGTTCTTTTATTTCTGTGGTAAGCTAACGCCAGTAGCTAAATAGCCGCGAGGCCTTAGGCAGAGATTCTCTGTCTGGGACCAGTCCCATAACACTAAGTATATGTTGCGAGGGTCTTACATTACTAAGACTGCAAAAGACGGAATCTAGCTTTTCTCTATTATTATTTTAAATTAAATATTTAGTTAATTTGGAAAAATCTCCCTCCGGCATTGCTCAAGATACGTTGTTTAGTTTATTTCTATATATTAAATTGCTTATTTAGATCGATCATTTAATCCTAGGCGTTTAGGTAGTTAGATAGCTGCAGACCGCCGGCAGTCGGTGCCCGATTATGTTAACTAGATTAAGATTATTGTGTATGTAAGTATATATAGCGGGAGGGAGGACAAGTTAGTAGGATAGGCTTGGCGGATAAATTTTAAAGGGCTTTAGGGCGTTCAGGTGAAGCGACTGAAGACAGGGCAACAATAACACACAAAGAGATGATCAAAAAAAGGAGCAAACAAAAACATACAACAGCCGGGATTCGCTGGTGGTCACCCACCCAACTACTAACCGGCCGGCGTGTGGCTTAAGTACGGCTGAGCGGACGGGAAGCCCTGTTCTCCACACCCTGTGGTCGTATGTGATTGAGAAAAATTAAACAATGGTATATGTTCAAAAGTTATGATAATTTTAGTGTACACCTATTGATGCATCGCAGTGGAAAAGAAGTGGTAAGCCTTTTCAGCAAATCGGAGCTGTGAACTCTTTGTTTTGCCTTTGGTGCATCTTTTTGGGATTGTTCAACCTTAGGCCTTCAGAACTTCTTGTCAACTAAAACAACGCATGAATCATGTCCTAGAAGGAATGGACTATATATCTTGGGGATAGTCCGACATGTGCCAATCATTCATAAATTGTCCCACTGACCCAAAAAAAGCATGCTGCTGTATCCTCGCCTCACAGGTCATGGGAACTTTCATCTATTCCAAAAGTGAAGAATGTTAAACTTTCTTAGAGCAAAGGCCACTGAGCGCAGATCGTTCACCTTTGATGGCTCGAAAGGTTCCTTTCAGTAAGGTGATAGAATGGGCTACCTAAGACTGGCTGAAAAGATCATCTTCCTGGGATTTCAGGTATAGAGCTGCCTTGTATCAGATGTCGGAATGGATTCTCTACTTGCCATACCTTAGTAAACTGTATTTTTCACAAGTGTGGTTGACCGAGTAACACAAGTTTCTACTTTCCTGAAAGAAAAGGCAAAGGTGAAGATGACATGTTGTTTAACCTGGTAGTGAATAAACAACAGACCTTGGCTGGACCTGCAGTCTTCACCTATTCTCTTCTTCTTCCTCCTCTCTTCTTCCTCTTCACTCTCTTCCTCTTCACTCTCTTCCTCCGCCCTTTCTCCCTTCATTCTCCCTATCTTTATTCTCTTTTCCTTCATCCTCTCTTTGTCTACCGTCCCTCCCACCACTGCCGCTCTCGGTATTAGCATCAAGATGGAGACCCAGTATGTCCCCGACAACTCAGATTTCGACGAAACCGTGCGCAAACATGAGCAAAACGTTCAAAATGCCCAGACTCTCAAAGGACAGCCCCCAACTCACAAAAAGGCCCGTGATCAGCTCATCGCGGAGCTCATGCAAAGGATACATCATAAACAGTCCAATGATTACAGAGTTTCTTTTTTTCCCCCCTTCTTACTTGCCCTGCGTGAGCCCGCTGAAAGATTTGAGGAAGGTTATGATCAAGGATCTAGTTCTTGAGACTCATCACAGGGGTACCTACGTCTGCCTTCGTGCGGTGACGCCACCGTATCGAGTAACTGGTGTCATGGCTATTACAGAGGACGAGGAGGAGAATACTGTGACATTGGAATTGTACAATTAAGGGACATTTCGTTCCGTCGCTGAGATTATGGGTGAGGGGTCAGTGCTGATTGTTAAGGAACCGTATTTGAAAGCAAGCTCGGATGGAAACTATGGCCTCCGCGTTGATCATCCTTCCGATTTCAGCTTGGTTCTAGAAGATGATGAGGTCTTTCCGTCCGCTTGGCAAAAGAATCTTGATGGAGATGCATCCGCCCTCGTTTGGCTGATACAAGGCAAGCGACTTTTGGATCTGTCTTATTATCGCCTAGCGATGGAATGGTAAGCCTGCGATAAAAGACAAAAGAAAATAAGCTAACAAATGGAAAGTTACTCCAAGGCTCTGCAATCGTCGCCGACCGACGATGAAGCCGAACTGATCAACCTCCATTGCCTTTCCGTCCTCACGAAAAGCAATCAATTTGATGCGGCTCTTCTGCACACCAAAGACGCATCTTCGGACAAAGCCTTACTCGCCAAATCCCAAGCCTTCTACAGCCTCCGAATATTTAGAGAATGCTGTGATGTTTTGAAGGACCTTTGCACGGAGTACCCCCAGAATACCGAGATCAAAACTGACTTTACTCGGGCACTAAATCGCCTTAAGGAGGAACAGACTGGGAGATATAATTTCAAACAATTACAAAGCAAGGCGATGGGGTGCGACTTGGTACATCTGGACAATGCTACATATATCGGAAGTGTGGCTGTCAAGACCACCGAGTCTCGAGGACGAGGCTTATTTACCACAACTGCTGTCAAGGCAGGAGACCTTCTCTTCTGCGAAAAAGCCTTTGCGCATGTCTTCGTTGCCAACAATGATATAGAACGTCGGCATATCATCGTTAGAGCCAAAGAACAAGACAAAGATACGTCTGATTTGATGAACACCAAGCCAAACATGGTTAATAGTTGTCAAACGGAGCTCGTCGAATTGATTACTCAAAAGCTTCACGACAATCCTTCTTTGATGCTGGCTGTTACTGATCTTCATCATGGTTCCTACAACCCTGCGAATGTGTCACATGTCGATGGGATGCCCGTTGTGGACACCTTTCTTGTTGCGCGCATCGTCTCACTGAATAGCTTTGCATGTCCTGTCTCCACCCGCCAGCAACACTTAGATTCCCGGGCAGGTGTCCAAAACCCTGCCAAGGACGAATATTTTCGGGTCGGCCTTTGACCACTGGCATCCTATATGAATCATTCGTGTTACCATAATGCCCATGGAGCATTTATTGGAGACATGATGGTAGTCCGCGCTACACGGGACCTTGAGCCTGATACCGAGATTCTCGGTTGGTTAAGGGTCCTACTTATCTGGATCCGGAGGGAAGTTTGAACACATTTCATCACTGGGGTTTCAAATGCAGCTGCGCCATATGTCAGGAGCACGGGGACGGGGGCAAATCGGTACAGGAGAAAAGACGTCGACTTCGGGACGAGGTGCGAACCGCGCTGTCACGGGCAAAACCTAATATAGCCAAAATCGAGGCGACCTTGTCTACGCTCACCAAGACATACAATCGACCGGCTGCTGAAGTCCCTCGTCTGCGTCTCTGGGACCTCTATCTGGATTCTTTGGCGGTCTACACTCTAAAAAAACAACCTTTCCAGATCATCAATGGATTCCTGCAAGCTCTGAAATCCCTCGGTTTTGTGATCGATGGTGGGACCCTCCCGAGGTCAACCAAGGCACCCCTCGTGGTCAAAAAATGGGGATTAGTGATGGAAAAGGTCATTGATTGTTGGATGATGCTTGCCATCAGCTATCGAGTGTTTGCACCCGATCTTCTGGCACAAGAAGAGGGATATGCTAGGGTCACTTACAATCTTGATTGGTGAAGATGAAACGTTCGATGAGACCTATTCGAAATACCCTGATGGTGTGGGCGGGTTCATTGCCAACGCAGGCTAGGCCTATATGCTTTTGATTCTAGGCGACATACTGAAGCACGAGAAAAAGAACAGGAAAAAACGAAAAAAAAAAAAAGAAAGAAAGAAAAAAGCTGCCACGGACCATGCCCCTTGCCCACCACCTCGGCATCCAGGAGTACTTGCAATTGAGTGCATTTCCTCCCAAGAAACTGTGCTACAGAGGCAAATGTACATGATGGAGCTATCCAGCAATCCACTAACCTGGATTCCGACCGATCGTGGTGGAGGAGGAGGAGGAGGAGGAGGAGGAGGAGGAGGAGGAGCAGGAGGAGGAGGTGGATTCACGGGTGACATGTGGGATTCAGATCAACTACTGTAGGTGTGAGGGTGTGATTCGGGTAGCTGCAGATGGTGCTGGCGCAGTGGAGACTGGAGAAGGCGAAGCTGGATACTAGTATTATCTCGATGTTCACGCTGGCCTTAGACGGCGGCGATAATGGTTGGCAAGCGTCTTTAACAACCGAGCTGTAGATCTTTCGGGGTCAAGTGGATCGGCATCAACATCTTAAAAATATGAGGTTGCTCATAATTTCTTTTTTTTTTCTTGGTAATGACACGTTGGCAGTTGACACCATCTCTTGCTAAGTTAGCGCTGGTGCTACTGGAGAACCCCCGGCCTCGCCATAAGTGGATTTGGGTCAATAGGCTGGTCCCTAACGTTGGGTTGGGTTGGGTTGGATCGACCTCCCTGTCCCATTTGACACGATAATTGACCGCCACCCAGATTGGTTATTTGCATAAGGTTAACGATCATTATGAATCCAATTCCTTTTGTATATTTCTTTCATTAGGGGGTGTTTTCTCATCTTCTACCGCTTCCTCTCATGATAGCTGATCTTCGTTTCCCTCGCCCTTCAATATCTGTTTATTTATTTTGGGAGGTGGCTAATCTCGACCGTTCAAGTCCAGCACAATAGTAGAATGTTCTTGAATCCCTTCTCATCAATTATCCTTAAAACTGCCGTGGTGGTGACCACATTGGGGTTTACCCCGGCTCAGTCAAGCCTGAGTGAGGTCTGGGGCACTTGTTGTCGTCGGACTGTGCACTGGCCACTGCAGCTCAATTGCATTGGACTATTTCGTTCGCACGCCATGGGCCAGCCTCGCGGGCGGGTACTCCGTCATGTTGCTGCTTCATTATATCGATATCGGCTTGCTGACATGCTGGGAGTTGCCACCAAGCAAGACATCTATCCCCTCAAGTGCAAGGTCTAATGATAAAACAATCTCTACCTGGACAGCCCAATTGCGATTTGACATCTGGGCGGCTTTCAATGCGCGATGCATCGGGACCCGTGAACAAGTGCACCACATCCCAGAAGCCGCCACGCACGATCGAGCCGCATTCCTCCGCCGATCCGCGGCTTTTGTCCTCCTCAGCTACCTGACACTCGATATGCTTGCGTCGATGAGTGATCCCGACGTGGGTTCTCGCTTCCTCGTCGCATTTCGCGTTCCATTCTTTTAGCGACTATCCGATATCACCGTGGGACAGATCGTCATTCGAATCTTTTCCACCCTCGCGGCAGGGATAGGCTTGTTATCGAGTCAAGGCGGGTCTTATCATCTCTTTGTATTCGCCAGCGTTCTTACGAAATTGAGTGAGCCGCAGGAGTGGCCCCCTTTCTACGGATCCCTGTCGGAGTCTTATAGTTTGCGAAGACTATGGAGGTAAGCTTGGCTTGTTCCTCCTACTTTCCTTTGTTGATGGCGGGTCCCACAAGGGGACAATCAAGAGACAGAGACTGACAATAGTATTCAGTCGCGTATGGCACCAATCGAATTCCCACAACTTCCGCGCAATCTCTCGGTTTCTCGTTCGCGATGTCTTAAGCTTCCAGCCAGGAACGCTCGCGGATCGATATACGAAGGTCTTGATGGTGTTTGCGACCTCAGCTTTTATGCACTTTCTCATCAATCTATCAGCGGGACTATCGGCATTCACCTGTGGGGCTATGCAGTTCTTCTCCACGCAGGCCCTCGGGTTGATAGTAGAAGACATGGTAGTCATTACTTACTCTGCTCTACGCGGCGGCGGGCCTTCCCGCGATCGGCCGGCTTCGCGTGGAGAACGGGCAATTGGGTTTCTCTGGGTTGAAAGCTTTTTGGTCTGGTCTTTTCCAGCGTATCTTTATCCCATGTTGTATCGCTCTAACTCGGGGCTCAATGACTCGGTGGTTCCTGTGAGTGTAGTCGGGTTGTTGCGAAGGCTCTTCTCGCTATGATGCGCTCAAACCAAGCGATCACGAAGGGGGGTTCTATCAATTTGTTTCAACCGATCTGCCGTGTGGTCTGAAGCATTCATACGATTGTCAAGGTGCATAGATAAGAGGTGTTAGTTTCTTGGACTGCGAAGAGGTAGACATATGATGGATAGGTGCAGCAACGGATGTATTAAGCACTGTAATGTAAAAAGTCTTATTCATGGCGCCTCCGATCCCCCTGCATGAGTAGCAAGTTACCCATTCCGAGACACCTCACCCAAAATCAATTCCTCCAGAACCGCCCTTTCCGGATCTTGCTCGACCATACCTCTAAAGTACCCATTCTCCCGCGCAAGAAGTTCCAATGGACTACCAGACTCAACAATTCTCCCGCTATCCAGTACAAGAACTGTATCCGCATCCGCGATTGTCTTGAGTCGATGTGCAATGACTAAAAGCGTTGTCTGACCGTTCCCCAAGACGGAGCGCAGGCTACGCTGGATGAGACAATCGGTGGCCTTATCCACCGATGCTGTTGCTTCGTCGAGAATCATGATCTTGGGCTCGCGAACAATAGCCCGCGCGAGGCAGAGGAGCTGTCGTTGACCATGAGAGAGGTTCTCGCCGCAGTCGATGACAGGTTGGGATAGGATGTCGTTGTTGGACATATCTTCCAGGAGAGGAGTGTCTTCTTCCGCATCGGATGAGTTGTCTTCAGATATTGAGCGAGTGTCGGTGCTGCTTGACAATTGGGATGAGAAATCCGGTGTAGCAGGTACGCCTTCAGAGAGATTCGAGATGCGAAGGTTCACCTCCTGCCAACCGACTGCCCGCAGAGCGCTCAGAAGAGTGTCGTTCTCGTACTCATGAAACGGATCCAGGTTACTTCGAACAGTGCCGCGAAAGAGCACAGGATGCTGCGGAATAATGGCCAGTCGGCTGCGGAGGATATGTAGTGGTACCTGGGAGATATCGATGCCGTCGACCACGATCTTTCCCTGTGTGGCCTGGATGAAGCGAAACAGGGTCAAGACAAGGGATGATTTCCCGGCGCCTGTGCGTCCAACGACACCGACCCGAGAGCCTGGGGTCGCTGTGAAACTTACCCCGTGCAGCACAGGGGGGAGATGTGGAGCATGTCTAACACATAGATCAGACACCTCAAGCATCCCTCGTTGCGGCCACACTTCTAAAGACTCCGCATGAACGGTAGAGTCGGGGGTATCCTCTCCCTGGACGGTAGCGTATGAGTGGATCCGCGCAACGCTGTTCAACCCCTGTTCCAAATTGACATATCGACGAATACTGAGGGCCATGGTCAGAGAAACTTCAATCGTAAATGTAATGGCGAATCCAGCCGTCGAGGGACTGACTCCAGGTGTGTACACCACCATCGCTGCGGAAAGAGCAGAGAAGGTCGCTCCGAGGACATTGATCCTGAACCCCAACCAGCGGTTTAGGAGCCAAAGGTGCCAGTATGCTCTGGCGTGATGACCAATTTTGGTGCAGAACACCTGCATGGCAATGTTTTCCTGGCCGAAGGCGCGGACCGTCGATAGGCCGTTGAATATGTTGTCGATATATTCTAGAGGGGGAGCCTTGGAGGCGTTTTCTAGAACCTTAAGCTTCCGGGACGCAGCAACGAAGCGTCGAGCGCACCAGAAGTATAGGGCCAAAAGCAAGGCAGAAATTCCAAGAAGAAACGGATTAACGATGGCTCCTGCAACAATGGCCAGAACCACGTCCATTGTGTACTCGAGCGTGGCGCGAAGATCGTCTCCGACTCGCATGTCAAGGACACTAATATCCGCGGTAAACCGGCTCAGGATGTCACCCAGGGGTACTTGCTCATGCCATTGGAGTGGCGCTTGGAGCGTCGCGGAAAGCATTTTTCGAAACAGACTCTGAGATGCTCTCAGTGCAGCAGACAAGGAGAGGTATGTCCGACATGTTCCAACAATGCACGCCAATGCTGACAGGCCAAGATAAATACCGAGCCAGTAATAAACAGGGTACTGGTGATCAGCGCCGAAAAGATTCGTATCAACGACTGCTTTGTAGTAATCGGTCCAGAGGTGGATCCACCATGCCTGCTATCGTTAGCACACACATCTGTCAACGTACAAAGATTCTGGCGAATCTCCTACCCTAGAAAGCATAAAACCTCCATATGCCAGAAATGCGACTCCCAAGAAGAACCACTGAATTGGATTGGCTCCCTCCTTGAGGAATATGGACGTTGCACCTCGTGAAGGAGCAAATGAGCTGTTTCCCTCTTGTTCCTTTCTCGCACCACTAGATGTAATCGATGATAGTCTGTCTGCAGATAGGTCGCTAGGCCTCCACTTGTATTCTAGCACACCGGCGTCAGTCTGCTCTGGCTGCGGACTTCCGTCGCACCTCACTAGAACGTCTTTACTTGCGCGTAAGTCCTGCGAAATGGTAGTGGCCGACTTCAAGCCTCCTTTCTCGAGATGAACAACATATTGCGCGTGTGGTTGGCAAAGATCAAGGTGATGGGTAACCAGGATGCAGGTTCGTTCATGTAACAGTGTGCCGCACAGGACATGGCGGTAGACATGCTCTCTGGTGTGAACATCCAAAGCGCTGAAGATGTCATCCATGAGCAATGTACGTGCCCGGGAATAGAGAGCTCTTGCAAGAGAGACTCGCCATTTCTGACCACCACTAAGATTAGAGCCTTTGCTATTGATCTCGGTATGATCTCCCTGGGGCAGACTAGGAAAGTCCTCGTGCAGAGCGCATGCAAATATCACGCTCATGTACCTCGCTTCATCCAGCGGCAGTCCAAATAGGATGTTGTCTTTCACGGTCGTGTTTTGAAGCCAGGGAGTTTGAGAGACAAATGCAAGGGCCGAGTCCGTTAACCACTGGCCTGATTCCGGACATTGGGATAACTCCTCAAAAGCAACTCCTCGTGGACCAGCAAGTCGACCTTCTAGCACATCGGCCTCTCCTAGAATGGATGCCAGGAGGAGGCTTTTTCCAGAGCCGGTTGGCCCGGTCACAATGCTCAAAGAACCCTTGGGAAAACGCAAGTTGAGTCCTATCAGAACTCCACGCCCTTCACCAGATCCAGGCCAGGCGACAGTAACGTTGTCGAAGCTGATCTCTTTGGCTGGTATGTTTTTGTTTTCACGTTCCGACTGAGCCAAATACGTTTGGATTCTCTGCATACTCACCCGAGCGTTGAGCAAGAGTGAAAGAACATCGGGGAGAATAGTCATGGCTACTTCAATAGAAGCCAGAACGGAGACGGACGTGAAGGCCGTAGCGGCAGAGAGATGACCAGAAAGCAAAACAAACACAGAGAGACAGGTTGCAGATAGCATTATCGGGCTGATCAATGACATTGAAACAAACACGATCTGCCAGAGACAGACGGTGCGCTGGGCACGCATCTCCGTATCGCGCAGCTGATTGACCTTATGCTGCCAGCGGCTTTCATGAGCCGAGAATTTGATCTGATGTATTCCTTGCAGCATCTCACTTATGGCTCGGACTCGGCGGTCACGAAATCGCATTAGTATGCCTTGAAGGCGCGCATACTTTCTGCCGGCCAGGATGTTGACCAGTGTGAGAAGCAACAACACGCCAATTCCAACGACCACGCTTTGCCATCCTAGGAGACGTACCAAAAATGTTAAAGCCAGTCCGAGCTTCAATGGGGACTCGTAAAGTAGAAATGAAAAGCAAAGGAAGTCAACGACATTCTGCACGTCAACAGCGACTAGGTTAACCGGACTGTAAGTCTCATCAACCGGCTTGGTTGTCACCGACAGACTGGGATCCGTAGAACAACTCAGTCCGGTGGCCTTTTCGAATATACTGAGTGAAAGCTGCTGTCGCACCCGGATCACCAGCTTATTGTACGAGATCCAGTATTTGAATGTTTCCAGAGTGGCAGACGCCATGACAGACATCCCCAGACCCATTACTGGAACTAAGAGCGGTTCTCTAGCATTTTCACCACTCTGTCCTTCCAGAATGATAAGAATGCGCAACATTGCTAATTGTGGTATGAACGTGAGGATCGACTGGAGACAGGTGATGACCACTTGAGCGCATATCGAGGCTTTGTGAGAGCGTAAAATTGCCCACCATAGGTGTCCAACTTGGCTCTGTTTGCGTCGTCGCGGGTCAGATTTCCACGCAGTGTATGTCGTCTCTCCTCGTGTGTAGTGATCAAGTTCTGGTAGGTCGTCGACGTTCAATGAAGGCGAGCGCTCTGCCATCCGTAAGACTGCCTCCGCCCACGAAAAACTGACCCATCCCAGAAGGCAGGTAGTGAATTGTCGGTCGACAATGGTTCCTTTGTAGAACACATCCGGGCGGCGTGGGATCATAAAACAGAGAGCGCCCGCTATCGTTCCGAGCATAGCCTCAACTCCAGTCAACACAAACAAGGTAGTCCTCGAGTTTTCAGAGAGAAGAATTTCGTAGACCTGGGCAAGGAGAACAACTAGCATCAGGATAGTGCTCAAACCAGCTCTCCAGGAGATAGCAAAGCAAGCTGTAGCGGAAGAGCTAATCGCGAGCGCGGTAGACTGAAGCAGTATACAGACCTAGATTTCGACAAGATATCAGCACTTCTCCTCAGCAATTCCTCAGACCTGTATCTTCTATCTCCAGGGAGCCCATACCCATATTCCCACCCGATTCCAACACCAATATCTTGCTAATATGACCGAATGCTGAGCTAACAAGGCTGTTTGCAAGCTCGAAGCGACAGTCCCTATAGCTACGGCGGCCAGCATTGCCACACGGAAGGACCACCCGACTGCATTTCTGGATGTCTTGGGCGCTGCTACCCCGTCCCGGTCGCTATAGCTGGGTGAGATAGGCTGATGTTTACCAGTAACCAATCGCACGACCCAAACGCCCATATGTTGAAGAGCAAACACACTAAGACTGAACACCAGTAGCAACGCGATGATCCCCGCGATGCGAACCAGTTGGTTTATATTAGCTGCACTATACGTGAGAAGGCTGCTGACCAGGCCTATCTCATCGTATTTGCTCTGCGTAATAACCGGCTCCCCATAGGGATCTTGGATCGTAAGTTGGCCCGTTAAGGCGTGGTGGAAAGAATTTGCCGGCAGGTCGATAGTGGCTTTATCGCTTCCTGTTCTAGGGCCCAGCATTGTCCCATGTACCCCGTAAGGCCGTCAGAAGCTCCAAGAAAGGCACAGTATGAGGTATATGGTTTGTAGAAATGTTGAGCGACATCAAATATTTGAGAACGAGGTCCAGGTTTGGCATGCTATTGCTATTGAGAATCGACTGAACTCGTCACGCACGATCGGAGAACCATGGCCCCACGTACAGATGGCTGAAATAATGGTAATTGTGATGAGTCGCAGATCTTACCGATCGAATCAGCTGCGTGGCGGCCCGCAAACAACCCTAGTGAAGACCTAAACCTGCAGCCAAGAGTAGTCCAGGACTCAAATACCCAATAAATTGGAAGAGAAGTTATGATGGTGCGTAGGATACTCATAGAAGTGGCTATCTGAAAGATCTCTATCTCGGGGAAGACACGATAGCACTACTACAGGATCGGGTCAGCCAATTGCTCGCTCCGCTCTATTAAAGCCAGGCGTTCAGCATGTATAGTTCTCAATTATGAGAGGACTTCATCCACATTTGAACGTTGCTGTGCTGCATGTCATGGATTTGTAATCACACTCCTCTCAGCTCAGTCCACTTCGTCGCCAAGATGGAAGAGTATGATGGCCACGATCACTATAGATTGGTTCCAAAAACGCCATGGAACCATGCACGCCGAGAACTGCGCCCGCAAGTGCATTTTAGATTGTCTCCACATGGCGATTGCAAGGACGTGTAGCCATTGCCCCTAGAAATGTACATAATAGATAATGCACCAGCAATCACGAGTCTTGCGGGGTTAACTCAGTTGCAAGAACTAGGGTAACTATCGATGTCTTGAAATTACGCCAAGACCTTCGCTCTCATCAGCCCCTATTCCTGCAGCTGAGGTATGCAGGCCAGAGTGGCGAGCTGAACCAATGTGAATGGGGTCAGCGGCGTTTAATGTTAGCGCTGACCATTCACAGCCAATACCAGTCTCGGATTTCGACACGCTAGTAAGGCGCAGATTAGCTCTATCAAGTCACTTAAACGCATGACTAACAGTTTTGTGTCAAAGCTCTATACCAAACAGGCAGGGTCGTAGCTTGTCGTGGGTAGAAAAAGGGTGAGCGTGGGTAGGATTTTGCTCCACGCTGAGCTGAGCTCTGCCGATCCCAGGATCTCACCGTAAGCGGCAAGCAGAATCCTACCCACAAAGCACAGATGCAATCCGAAGGCCTCATTTCGTCGCCAAAGATGATTCCAGCGCCCTTGCCTCCTCGAATAGGCTTGAGGAAGTATTCATTTCTCAGCTCCGTGCCTTCGAGAATAGATTGTCGAATCAGGTCGTTCAGCTGTGGTGAACCAGAAATGACGGTGTCTGCTATTCCATTTTAGAGTGCTCTTGCCTGAGAAGGCGTCAAGATGTCCCTCCTGCTAAGGTCTGGAATCTCTTGCTTGACAATGCCGAACATTCTCTTGTCATGAACCAAGAGGATGGTCCGCATGTCGTTGAAGCAGCGTAGACTGATCTGGCGTAGCATCTCGGTAGACATGCCAAAGAGCTCATGCTGATGCAACTCTAGACCAATTTGGTGCACCTCCTCTACAGTCTGTCCGTCGTCGGTAATTCGTAGCGGAGGGTCAGAATCGCACAGCGGGCTAGTCTTCTTTACCACACAATTGAGCTTGGATTTGCCCGGGCTCTGACGGTCGGGGAGCAACCTCAAGTCAGCAGCGGTTACAAGTCGCGGGCTAATACCCAGTTCTCTGTGCAGAAAGTCAATAACCATACGGATATCAATTCCTGGCTCTTGTTCTTTCAGCAAGTGAAGGGCAGCTCTGGACGAAAAAGCTTCGGCATCCCTCTCAAGGCCTATGTATATTAGGCATCGATGAGTGAAAGAATCAAGCACGGTGGGAAAGGCGCTTACATCGGATGGATTGGTTGCGGGTATGATGCCATTTTCTCCAACTCCCAGGCTTTCCAAGCAAAGTTGTCCATATGCTTGATGCATAAACCCGTTAGAGAAGAAACGAGCGTTGATCTCAGTGATACGGGAATTCTCAGCTACTTCCCCCTCCGGGGTATTGTCTTCGACAAGGAAGTCAGGTCTCCAGGACCCAAGCTGACTTGAATCCAGGATTGGGTTAAAGATAGTTGTTTTATGTTTGGGGTTCTCTTCAAGTTCGCTGTGGGTGAGTATGGGAGGCCCATGAGTTCATGGCTAGGCACAATTGGCTTCGGCGAGTGAATTGAATCCAAACCTAGTGCGTAGAGATAGGTAGCTGGCTTGTTTTTCACGTAAAAACTTCCGATAAATGGGTTGTAGTTTGTCGGTGGTTACTATGGGCTGAGCATTGTCACAATAATAAATGATAAACGATCTATTGCAATACCGACTGAGACCAGACACAACCTAAATCTGTAACGAACCCCAGCTGAAATGGGGTCATCTCCAGAGTTGAATTCTTTCTGGATATATACTTCGTAGCCTAGACCGGGAATGAGCCGATCGTAGCCGAACCCCTGCCGCCCTTTCTGCCGCTGCTGTCAGCTATCTGTCCCACCGCCTACCGCATCCAGAGAGTAACCGCCGTCGATGGCGCAAAGAACTCCGAACTCCGAAATGAGCTCCGACCCCGCGCTCCAACTCCGATCATCCATCGCGGCATCAGCATTCCACCATCCCCCAAAATGCTGAACTCTATCGATCTCACATTCGGCATTCACGATGAGTTCCCGGCGTCGGAATGGGAAGCCCGCGTCCTGCGAGCCCTGTCGGAAGGATAAAGTGCGCTGCGACCACGTCCTCCCCGTCTGTTCGCGCTGTCGACGACGCAAGATCGCCAGTCGATGTTTTTACCATCCTGCGCCTCTCACGCGACCCACGGCGCATGCGACAGATGACGGGGCTCCTGTTTCAAATGCTGCACCTGCAAGGGCAACTTATACGCCTGCGACAACTACATCGCCCAGTCCCGAGGGGATCAATTCGCAGACTGAAGAGCCGTTTTGCACGTCGGCGACCGATAAGGCCCTGCCGACGGGGTATCTAGGGCCGACGAGCTTCGTAGCGACGTTCGAGGATGATCGCGAGTTTGTGTCTAGTCCGAGCGATGTATTACGGCAGGATGGCGCGGAGGGGCTCGCCGCGTTGCCTGGCCTGTCGCCGTACTGGGTCCACAAGGCTGGGGAGGTGCTCAACTATCTGAAAGATTTCTCAACTATTGCGCAGCTCGTCGAAGAATACTACAACATCAGTCAGGCAGCGGTTATACCTGCCCCGTTGGTTCTGAACCCGTTAGCCCGCGTCAAAGACGCGGTCGAGGAGTGGCAGGTCCGTGGATGTCAGACGAGCGACCAGGCGACGAGTATCCTTGCGAACACGGCTCAACCGTTGCAAACCCCACCCACAGTGGAGGCGAATCAGTTCTACGAGCTGTTTACTGGGTCGAGGCTGCGATTGGAGATTGTCGGCGTGATCTATGCGATTGCGGGTCGGACATCGATGTTCTCGCTGGCGAGAGACAGATTGCCGAGTAGTAATTGGTTGGTTGTTCGGGAAAGGTTCGCGAGGAGGATGATGGTGGCGAGTGATGTTATTCTACAAATATGTAGGATCCTCACGCCAGTGAACGATTTGACTATTTGGTTGATGTATGAGAATTTATTGCTGGCGAGCGTGGTACATGGGGATTCCAGTGAGTTTTTTGTTCTTTTCCCACGGGATGGGATGATATTTAATCCATGCTGATCAGAACTACAGGCTCCGGCAAGTGGCACAGACTAGGTGATTTGTCCAGCCATATGTTCGAGCTAGGTATCCATCGGGATCCTCAACAGTTGAGCGATCTCCCTGTGTTTATTCTAGAATCTCGCCGACGCATTTTCGCCGCGGCATATCAACTCGACAAAAGCATCGCCACGTTCCTTGGACGACCACCGAGGATATCGTGGCGTCATTCTGATTGCAGTCTTCCGCTTGATCTTGCCGATGATGCCTTGGTTGGGGGTCCTTCGGAGTTCGACCGAGCCTCGACATCCGTTGACAGCAAAGGATGGAATGTGCAGAGCGTCTTCCAGCGAGCGTCCTGGATTAGGGTCCGTTTCTTGATCAGTACTTTCCGAGAGGAGATTTTGGAACTTTCGTTACAAGGACCAACTCGTGAGATGGCTGACCAGCTGAGGTGAGCCGTTCCGTGCTTTTGGAAATTACGGCGGAATCCTTTACTCATACATCGCTAGGGATATTTCCTTCCGCTGCCATCAAGCATGGAACTCATTACCTGGCCATCTCCGTTATAACCCAAATTGCTGGGATAGTGGACTCTCCATTGACATCTGTCTGATGCTCTCGGTGTGCTACCTAGCCTATCTTTACAATGACTTTCTCATTCAGAGGCTACTTGTCCAGCAAGACCCTGAAGCCCAGACCACCTTGCTAGACGTGAGCTCGACCATTCTATCCACTGTCCTATCCTTCGGCATTCAACGTGAACATGTTATTGATATTCAGCGGGACTTCATCTGGACTGTAAGTCCCCTTCTTCACCTTCTAGTCCCATTAAACAGACTAACCATTCCCAGGTTCTCTTATACGGCTTTCCCAGCGCCGGTGTCCTCACCAAAGCCCTACAAAACCAAGCTCGAACCGGCCTTCCCATTCCCTACAACGGCTCACGATCCCGTCTCATTCGTGACCTAAGCGTCTTCATCGCGCATTTAGAAACCATGGCGAGACCTGGGATTGCAAACCATGAACTGTTCGCGCGGGCCAGCCGGGTCATGTCGAGTATCATCGACGATATCTTAGAGGCGAGGGAGGTCGTTCCGTCGAATGCACTAGACCCGGAGACTATGCCGTCTATTCTCGACGGGTTCGATATCTCCGATGATCTGAAAGTCCTGGATAGCGTGGACTTTGGGGCGGTTTTTGATCAGTGGATATTCTAAATACGCATGCGCATACGATGAACAAGTGATAACGAATTCCGAATATATGAAACACCTAACCCATCCATATCCGCTATCCAATCACAATCCCAATCCGAAATATTCATAACACCCCAAAAACCGGCCCACAATCAATCATGCAGACCCCTTTTGCAACTCCCCCGCCCTCTTGAAAATAGCGCTCGGGTCCAAATACACTTTAAAGAACTGCATCCGTTCATCTCGCACTCCCTTCCCAAACACAGCCAACCCTTGCACATTTATAACCTTCTCCTCCGGATCCCCCTTCAACACATACTCGATGTGCGCCTCCTGGTAGACTCGATCCTCCACCACGTCGAAATGCCCGATGGTATGTTTCATCGACGCGATGATCTGGAACTGCTGTTCGTAGAAGGCGATGATCTGCTCGTGGCCTTTGATGGGCTCTTGGCCTGGAAATATCATTTTACAGTCTTCGGTGTGGAATTGGGGGACGTAAGTGCGTGGGTTCATGGAATCGCCGGAGGCGTGGTAGGCTTGAAGCCATTGGAGGGTTTGGGTGCGGATGTCGGTGCTGGTGGACATTTTGAAGGGATGTTGTAATTGTTTGGGCTCTGGTGAGGTTGTCAGTTGGTTTTGGTTTGGTTTGATGTGTGAGGATGGTGGAGGGAAAGTAGATATACGTACATTCAAGAAGGAAAGATAGATTGGTTTCAAAGCCTCTTGATCCTGCTGTAGACTGTAGTTAAAATTATAGTTTGACACGAATTCTCGTTTCCACAGACCTTACACAGAAGGGACGACAGCAATATTTATATCCTTCACTCCTCCCGGTTCCGCAGGGTGCCATTTCCCACAAAAAGCCATAACCAGATCCGCTCAGCATGCATTATAAATCAAGCACCAATCCAGGAAGCAGACCTATATTTGTCAGATGAGACTTGGCTTCCTTCGCGCCAATTTGTCTTCCGTTTGAGTTGGTTACTGCAATCCAGTGCCATGCTGTTCGGCAATTGTCTAACTGCTCTATATTCAGGACACTTCATTTGACATGCATCCTTCCTGCATGCAGGATGAGGATGAGTCGAGAAGAGGGAATCTTATTGGTAGATGAGAGGGTGATGCAGGATGAGTCGACTTTTTAGCGCTTATGCTAGGCTAAATGTGTATTAGTTAGTGTTGGTGGGTTGTATATCAGTTGGTTTGTGCATACGGATTATTGATGTCGATGACTTGATTACCGAATCTTATGACTGGACTAGACAGACTCTTGCGTGTTGCTTTTTAGCTCTTGTTATAGTGGTCGCTCTCTATCTACAATAGGTAGTAGTAGTGCCGTGTCGATGAGCGTTGCGTCTAAAATTGGAGAATTGAATGGCAAGGATCTCTTAGAATGAAAAGAGTGGAGAGTGGGTATACTCCCGAATAAATTAACAAACAAATAAAAAAGATTGTACCAAGCATGGCTTTCTGGCAGCCTGTTCATTCATCTTGCTTTTGCGAACAGCATTGCACGAGGTTGTTGGGACGAATAGTCCCGAACATACATATATCTGAATCGTGTGTCATGAAAGTACTCTACAGTACGTACAATCAACTTACCGGCTAAATATTGGTTATTTCAAACGTACTGATCGAATTAGTGCACCTAATTGGAGCTAACGAATAAACATAGGTTTATGGGAAGCAAAAATTGAATGTTTACTTTCTCGCACTAGTTCACGTCACCTACAACCTACATATTAGAGGCATCTCTAAACAAGCTTAAAAAGACGAAAAAGAAAAGGGGACTGACTGATTGAAAGCCGCTACTCTGGCCGGAAAGTCGATCGATCAAAACAAAAAAGAAATGATCAGGTGGTTATTCCGATACGGGGAATCGAACCCCGAGCTGCCGTGTGAGAGACGGCGATGTTAACCATTACACCATATCGGATCTTGTTGAGATTCTGCTGCCAAGACGGCTACTTGTACAATTTTTAAACCGGCAGTTGGACAATTACTTGGCAACAACCTGCTGCCACCTCGCATGATAAGTAGGGGATGGATCAACAACCACTTGGTTTGGCTTGATATAATTCCGTAACGTCCCTCAGAAGGCAAGGCCGTTAGACTTATCCTACGCCTTTGGCCGAGAGATGGGGTTTGGTGTTTTGGCGGGTATCAAATGTGTTACATTCCCCTAATATATATTGGTGCCGCGAATGATGAATAATGAAATTCAGATCCTTATAGATGCACGTTTTGAGTCAACATAAATAGATTCGAAAAGAAATAAGAAAAGAAAGGCCAGAGAGTTCAAGAAAGGCAGAGAATTTCCCAAGATCGTTGTCATATCAAGAAGAACTACAGACAGTGATAGTAGAGCAAACAATGGAACCATTTCAAAACTCCGTTGTTCGAGATATCTATTGAGATCTTACAAAGCCTGCTTTATTCAGCATCCTTTATCATCTACCACTCAGAAGGTACAGGGAGCCAGGGCCTGTTCTAAAGAGTGTTATGTAATTGTCTAAGACTCCCATTATACTCCCGAATCAAGACCGAAATCTCTTTCACAAACTATCCTTTATAACGCTTTGTTTAACCTTAGCTAGCATCGTCCATTGGGCTCGAGAAAGAATGATAGTTTTTATTTGCAGGTCATCGCCCCCCCCTTGCCATTGTTTGCACATTGCAGACTAGATATCATTAACTCCCATCCTGCTCTCACTTCCATAGCAAAACATCTAGCACCCAGGACCGTCCAAATCCAAAAATCTAGTCTAACCAAACATCACCATGCCCAAACGTGCAGGAAAATCGGAAATGAAAAAAGCCCAAGAGGGCCATCGAAGAAGTGCACGTATCCGAAAGAAAGAAGAAAAGTCAACGAAGTCAAAGACACGGCCTCCTTCGCCGAAAGTACAACAACAGAAGGTAGGCTGTCCATTTCCATCTCACTTCTAATCGAAGTAATAGAAGAAGACTGAGTTTATTCACGTCTAGGCAGATCCAGCAAGTCGTAAACGAAGACGAGGAACGGAGACGGAACTGAAGCCCTCGAAGAGGCAGAAGATGGTGCATGAAAGGTTGTCCCGTTCAAAGTCAATTACATCAGAGGATATCGTTAAATTACAGGTGCGTTTACATTTACGTTGGCGACCAGTGTGTGGGTCACGCATAGTGGCAAAGTAGTTGACCTGTATTTAGCCAGTTGAAGTAGGGAAGATAAACAAATCGACCTCTATCCTATACTGGATCCAGAATGAGATATGGCCAGAAATTTTCTTTGAAGCGGACCCTGAAAAGAACATGAAGGACCTTATCTCGTCGACGTACGAAACGCTGACAGAGCTGACCGGGAACGCTGACCTCGAACACAAGGAGATGGATGTGTTTCTCAACTCTAGGGGAAGCTTCCTGAATGATCACGGAAACGGAATTGGAAAAAGGGATGCATTGATGTTTACGAAGATGTTGAAAAGGGACTGTGAGGTCCCTAGAGATACGATGTTCGACGATGGTGGTTCTTTCAACTACGTCAAACACATACTT
This sequence comes from Aspergillus sp. S1802E, assembly GCA_023627535.1. Classification (NCBI taxonomy): domain Eukaryota; kingdom Fungi; phylum Ascomycota; class Eurotiomycetes; order Eurotiales; family Aspergillaceae; genus Aspergillus; species Aspergillus sp. S1802E. The sequence goes on from JAMAHN010000021.1 coordinate 324,372, forward strand.
CCAGAGAGGAACGAAATTGCAGTCACCCAGGTGATTGGTCAGCTGGTGGTTCCATGGGCGGAGATTGGGATTTTTCGCGGCCAGGTCGGATTCACGTGCTTGATTGACAGTGTTAAAGAGCTCTGGGATGGGTCGATCTCCCTGAACGAAGTTGCGCACGGGCAGCAACTGAACGCAGACAACGTAACCGGTGGGCAGTACCAAATGCCAACCCCACAACCCGACTATTCGGTGGGGTTTCTGAAAGAAGCCTTCACCAAAAGCCAGATTGATAAACTTGCTCCATTCCTGGGCGGATTTCATAGTACATCCCCTTTCAAGGGCACCGCAGAGATGCTTTTCCCGTTCTTGGCGGTGGAGGTCAAGTGTGGTAGGGTGTCTCTCGACCTAGCGGACCGGCAAAATGCCCACAGTATGTCTCGCGCATTGAAAGGCGTCGTGGGCATCTTTCGACTGGTGAAGCGGGAGAAGGAGCTCCACCGACAGATTCTAGGGTTCTCTATTTCCCATAATCATGGACATGTAAGAATATATGGTCACTATCCTGTGATAGAGTGGGAAAAGACCACATACTATCGTCATTCTGTTCGCGCATTTAGCATCGCCGCGCGAAATGGTAGGGAGAGATGGACGTCGTATAAATTCGTCAAGGCTTTGTACAACGACTGGGTGCCGACTCACTTTCAGCGGCTCAGTTCAGCCGTGGATGATCTACCTGCGGGTGTCAATTTTGATAAGATCAGTTCAAAGTCCGCTCAAAGCTTTTGAAATGGCGAGGCGTTGCAGGCACCGATGGACTTATGAGCCCGGAAGACTCGGATTTCCGTATTAGAGAGTCATCTAGAAGGGTAAGACTACCCATGATTGGGTTTTCAATCTTGAACAACGATGCAATAAAGAGAGGAAGAAAGGATGACCTCTTGGTAATCACAGACTCCCAGAATCCCGCCACTCCCATACTCGTAAAACCAAGATAAACATCAGCGGATCATGCAACCTCCAGAACAAGCCTAGGACTAGACCGTTAGCATGTCATCATCTAATCTCCATAACTCCAATATCCGGAGTTCCGAACTACTCCGTACAACGTAAGCCTAAAAGAACCACCTATGAAAGTCTCCGAATTACCCCGATGGCCGAGACCAACGATCAAGAAAACTTTAATTAGATAACCTCCCCGGTAAGCCACCTGCAGGTAGAATGGAGACCACGTTGTGTGGCGTCATCGGCCCTGGTTAAGAAATTTTAAAGACTGGCGCCGAGCTCCGCGGGTGCTGGGCCAACCAGTGCCGGGTGGAGGCGCATAAGCGGCCAGCAATCAGCATAACACAGTGTCAGCCGCGGCATTCGAAATTTCAAAGTCGGTGGAAGACGAAAGAACCCTTTATTCATCTTCTAGCCAATCGATGGGCGTCGTAAACACCGGGTCCACGGTATGCGGTGGTAGAGGGCTCCACATGGCGACCGACCCGTTTTTCCGGCTGGAGGATTCGGTGCAGGTTCGACAGGGATTATGATGAAGGAATGTAAGCTTAAAGCCGTCCGGAGTTGGTGGTCAAAGGTGACATCTCGACCTGATTAGTATAGAGGAGTTTTTTTGTCATGAACGTTGCGGTCTTGAAGTAGATCCAATTCCATTGAGAATGACAGCTTAGCAAGACACGGCCCACTGTCATCACGGAAATAATGGATTTAATTCTGGGGATATGTGGATCACCTCAGTACCTGAATTTCTAATCGTTTTGTTCCGATTTTTCTCTGGTACCCCTCCAAGAGGGTGTTGCCCCCCCTTTTTTTCGTCATTGTTTTGTGGCCACATTCTTCGACTATAAAGCTGCTTGAGTACCCCCTGGGAATCAGACCCTTCTCCAGATTCGATCGACATCCAATTCGATTACCCTATTCGAGACTATATTCAAAATGGCCGCTACCGATTACAAGTTTGAGGGCTGGATGGGCCTGGACTCCTCGGCCGTCGAGGGCAAGATGGTGTGGAAAGAGTTCGAGCCCAAGCCTTGGGAGGAAACCGACGTCGACATCAAGATCACTCACTCCGGTATCTGTGGATCCGACCTGCACACTCTCCGCAGCGGATGGGTATGTTTTCATGCGCCCAGAGGTGGATCTTCAATCATGTACTGACTCGAAGAATTAGGGCCCTACCCAATACCCCTGCTGCGTCGGACACGAGATCGTCGGTACTGCCGTGCGCGTCGGCTCCAAGGCTGAAGGAAACATCAAGGTCGGTGATGTCGTTGGTGTCGGAGCTCAGAACGACTCCTGCCAGGGCCGTAAGGGTGACTGCGAGGCCTGCGCCTCCGGCCTGGAGCAGTACTGCCCCAACAACATGGTCGGAACGTACAACAGCACTCATCTCAACGGCGGCCAGGCCTACGGTGGATACGCTCTGTACCACCGTGCTCCCTCCCGCTTTGTCATCAAGATCCCCAGCAACATCTCTCCCTCCGTCGCTGCCCCCATGATGTGCGGTGGTATCACCACTTACTCGCCTCTCCGCCACAACGGCTGCGGCCCCGGCAAGACCGTCGGTATCATCGGTGTCGGTGGTCTTGGTCACTTCGGTATCATGTTCGCCAAGGCCCTCGGCGCTGACCGCGTCGTGGCTATCTCCCGCAAGGACAACAAGCGCGAGGATGCCCTCAAGCTCGGTGCCGATGCTTACATCGCTACCGACGATGACAAGGACTGGGTTAAGAACAACTCCCGCTCTCTGGATCTGATCGTCTCGACCGTCTCCTCTTCCAAGGTATGTACTTGCCATATACACGCAGGTCATCTTGGATCCACGAACTAATGATTTGATAGATGCCCCTGGTCGACTACATCTCCCTCCTCAAGACCAACGGCAACTTCGTCCAGCTCGGTGTTCCCGAGGATGGCGCTCTCGCCATCCCCGCTGCTGCTCTTATCATGAAGCGTGTCAAGTTCGGTGGTTCCTTGATCGGTAGCCCCAGCGAGATCCGTGAGATGCTGGAGCTGGCTGCTGAGAAGAACGTCCAGACCTGGGTTCAGGAGCGCCCCATGAAGGACGCCAACCAGGCTGTCGTCGACATGGACGCCGGCAAGGCTCGCTACCGCTATGTGCTCGTCAACGAGCAGTAAGCGCGTGGATACCCAGAAATGACTTTTGTAAATAGACATAATAGAGATAGAGTATGACGAATGAACTGAGATGCCCCACTTTCCTTATACAATCTCTTCAAATGATCGAACTGTATACTTGTCGCCGCAGACTACCACTGTCTTCCCTGGAATGCGCCACGCGCCCGTGCATTCCCTTTCCAGGCTCTTCATGAATGGGAGTTCTTCTCCCTTCCCGGGGAGCACGTATTTCGCGGCCCATCCGGTGGTAGGGTCCCATTCTTCTCGTCGAGCACTGATGGCCCTCCCTTCCTTCACGGAAATGTCGTTGGAACCATGCGATCGTCCGATAATCTGCGTTTGGCGGATAACAACATAGGTACCCCAAACCCTCGCCAAGAATGTTCTTGCCACCTCTTTCTCATCGCCCTCCTGGACTTGATGCTTCGACTCAAGGACCCACGAGACACCCTTCCTTGGGCCCTCGGGGCCTTCTCGGAAGGGCAATTCCCTCCACACCTCCTCGTAGTCGGTTACCGACGCACCGGGCTTATCGGGCCTCGGCATCGACCCGATTTCAAGATCATCGCCGTTCGGCAGGGCGGTGAACGTTCCGCAGTCAGCCACGCTGAACGAATTATGCGAGTCGATCTCATGTGTAAACTGCACGCGACCTGCGAAGTCAGTAAATCAGCTCCGGCACGCGTGATGTAGGCATACATACTCGAATCTTGACTATCCACGATCCGTTGCCCCGCAATGGCCCAGTCGATGTCACCTGAGCTTTTATCCACGCGGAGATCAACATACCAGCCTTTCACGGACATCACGACGGTGTCAGTGGTTTCGGAGGCGGGTTCGGGGATCCATCGGATTGATATCCGGGTGGAGAGACGGCTGTCAGATGGTGGGTTGGGGGAATGGGAGGCCATAGTGTAGTTTCTTTTGACGGTCCCGTATGATGATAGATGAATGGCAGAATTGGAGAGCTGATGGAGAGAGACAGAGCGAAAGCGACAGAGAAAAGTGAGAGAGAAAGATGAGGGGTGGCTTACCGGCCTTACCAACTGCCCCACACCGGTGGGCAGCGCTGTGATTGGATGGTGGGACCGAAGTATAGAGTCATGGCATTCAGAAGGAGTGGCTGCTCAGCAATTGAACATCAAATGCGGCCGACTGCTACGAAGTACTGAGTAGAAGAGGACTTCCCGTACTAAGTGCATTAGGCTATTGCCTGTGACGATATAATTGCCTGCTTTCTCGGCGCCACTAGGTCAAAGAAACAGGTATGTGCGTTCTGATCAAGCCACATTAGATATTGACAAGAATTGGTGATTCCGGAGAATTAGAACAGGGCAAGGACCGAATCCAACATATTGCCCACCCTCTAACCTACAGGCAACGTGGCAATGTTGAGATATGACGGTATGTATAATACTGTCGACTAATGCGTGCTTCCATGTAGGTATCCAGCAAGGTCAGCCGACCGCGGATTTCCGAAAAAAGAAGTCCAATGGCCTGATATTCAGGGCACCAACTTTTCGAATACCCTTAGGAGCAATATAGATTGTCAAAAGCTTAGGTTAGACAGACAACAACGAGAATGGAATTGCAGGTTGCTAAATGCATGGCAGCCTGATGAAATGAAGCTGCCTAGAGCCAAAGAACTGTCACTAGGAAGTGATAAACGCTATAAATACGAGAAGGTCAGGGGTTTTTTTGTACACGAGAGGATGGAGTTGGACAGATGACCTACACGACAGAATTAAATAAAGCCATGCGAGACCCTATAACGCTTATTCGTCACAGCTGGCAGTCGCATGTTCACTATGCAAAATGCCTTCTCCTTGCGTCGGTCCACTTTTATTGAACTATGTTTCTATGAGATTGACAACTCAACAAGCCAGAGTGACTTGGCATGATGGGTTAGGGCAGAGGTGAAGACTTCCAATGCAACTTATTGGCCATCTTGCATCATCATGCACCCTGGACGGTAGCCGTGCTCTTCCGCATTCAGTTGCCACCGCTGCGTTGGATCCGCGGATAACCAAGGAAGGATCCACCCGCCATAGTTTATGCTTTATACTGCTGGATCTCCACCAGATCGGGCAGCCGTGGGTTTCCGAGCTATTGCATCGTCACTGCCGCAATGTATTATAGATCCTATAAAAACCAGTCAGCGAGTCGGGGGAGCGCAGCCGCTTACTGAAACAGCTTTTGCAACTTCTCACCCCAACAACCCCCCACTCCGGCTTTGAATATGACGCCGTACTCTATTACTTTCAGCCTACTCTTCTTCTTTTTCTCATTCACCAAATATGCAGTCTGCCAAACAAGCCCTGCTCCCACAGTGGTTATCCCTCAAGCCACAATTATTGGCACTACGACAACTCTGCCGTCGGCCACGGCCGTAGTCAACAAGTTCCTTGGTATTCCGTTTGCCATTTCGCCTCCGGATCGGTTCGAGCCACCTGAACCAGTGGAGGATTCGGATGATACAATCCATGCCACGCAGTGGAGGGACAGATGCTTTGAAATGACGAGTGTGCAATGACCGGATGTTGTGGTTACCGGATTTCGAGCTAATGGGAACATAGGTGGCTCGCCTACAGCGCCCGGGGACGATGTGGTATCAGCCAGCGAGGACTGCCTGTACCTAAATGTGTATGCGCCAGCGAATGCAACCGACGATGGAGATAAAGCAGTGATGTTTTGGATTCCCGGAGGCGCATTGCAGTACGGCCACTCAGGACAGCCCATCTATGACGGTTCTGGATTTGCCGCATTCCAGGACGTGATTTTAGTCACCATTAACTATCGGACGAATAGTAAGCCCTTTGATCAGCTTCAAGATCACATCTGCGACTCAGGCTGACTGCATCTTTAGTCTTTGGGTTTTCCAATTCCCCCGCCATTAACGAGGACTCCCAAAATGTCGGATTGTATGACCAACGTCTCGCGCTTGATTGGGTGAATAACAACATTGCTTCATTCGGCGGAGATCCCTCAAAAATCACTATCTTTGGCGAGTCTTCGGGCGCTTCTTCTGTTGACCGACTGATAACTTCACCTCCGGATCCGGTTCCCTACCGTGCGGCCATCTTACAGTCAGGACAGGCGTCAGTGAGCGCCATGGACAATTCGGGTTTACCAGAATGGAAACAGGTTGTCGGTTCTGTCGGGTGCAACAGGACGACGAACGAGGCAGATGAACTGAGATGCATGCAAAGCATCAATGGGTCCCTGATCAATCAGGTCGTTCAGAAGCTTGCTATATCTTTCTTGCCCGTGAATGATAATATCACTCAACGGGCAACTCCTCTTGTGAATGCCCGCAGCCAAGAGCCATCAGCCGATGTTCCGATCATAATAGGAACCAACTCATATGAAGGCTCTTCGTTGCCAGCGGCGTACTTTGAATTCGCTGTACAGCCTAACGGAAGTGTATCGTTCCCTGCTATTATTCAACGTCTCACGGCATTTTTGTCACCTGATCTTGTGGCTCCGATCCAGGGGAAACTGGCTGCTGCTCTTGCCCAAAGCCCCAAGGCCCTGTTCTTTTACATGGCGGAGTACATTACATACTTGCTCTTCCAGTGCCCTGCCAACCTCGTCGCCCATGCCAATGTACAGGCTGGAAGCTCCACCTACCGATACTATTTCAACGCAACCTTTGCGGATACCCAGCAGCCCTGGACATATCCTGAACTGAACATCACCAACATTGGTGCCTACCACTCGTCGGAAATAGGGTTGGTGTTTGGGACTTATGGCATCTTTGGTGGAAATGCAACCAACGACGAAATTGCTTTGAGTAAATTCATACAGGGATCATGGGCGAATTTCGCCAAGGACCCTTTCGCTCCCGAGGCGCCCGGATGGCCTGCGGTTACCAATAATGGAACCGCGGATATTGGCTGCCTGGGATGTACTTCGAGTCCAACCGGCGTGAGTGTGATAACGGAAAGTGTGGATTCAAATTGTTCCACCTATTTTCCGCTGTTTGATAAGAGCCTTCCTTCATATTAGGGATCGAGTATTATGCCGGAAGGTCCTCATGACATGGCTATTTTATTCTGCGTTTGCATTATTAGTTTTTCATCTCTTCTTTCCTTTGGTGTATCTTATATCACAACGACAACAGTCGTACTGTGCTGGAGCAATGTGAAGGGTTGATAGCCTCTGACGTGGTCATGCTTTCATAGCTCCGGACGCGTCAGAGTGATCGGTTGACGTATGCATCAGTAGAGACCCTCGAACTTTAATCGTCAAAATTGAAGACTTTTCGCCGATACCATTGGTACCATGTCACTGGACCGGCAACGGGCCCCTTGAATGCGACCTTCCTCATTGGGCGGGAATGTCTTGGCGTTGGCGTTGTTCTCCTGATATTCAGCAGGCGTTGCAGGAGGAGTTTGACTGTAGTTTAAATATGCAGAGACATTCTGGAGTTGATGCGGCTAAAGCTGGTTAAACCTTACCAACGTTCTGACAGGCAGCTAGTAGAATGCATACCATGACTCCATTCTCATGATTTTGTCAAGTTCTGCCTCGAGTGATGAACCGGAGCCAAATCACCACGGAACCATTAAGTTCCAGCAGCAAGCAGATAGCCTAATTAAATCGGCAGTAATCCGATTAAGCTTGCCGTCTGTTCCTCAACCCCACATACCGGATCATTGTGGGTAGATGGCGCAACACTAAGCTTCATCCACCCCCAAACCCACGATTGAAATACCCCACCCGCCATCCACCGTCTTCGCAACATCCATAAACTCCCCAACCGTCAATATAACACCTTCATGACTCAATAAATCATCGTCCGGTCCCAGATCGCCCCTCTCCAACGGCCCCGGCAAACCCCCATTCAACTCCCACACCTTCCCCCGCGCGTCCTTCACAAACGCAATGAAGTGCCCGCTCGGGTTCTCTAGCGCTCTCGGGACACTCGAATTACCTTGGACAGCGGCATCCATGTGCGCGTCTTCCAGGAACTGCGAGTCGTAGAGTGCCTGCGCGCGTTCCGTGGGCGGCAACCCGATCATCTTCCTGCGTAGCTCATCAAGCTGCGAACCAGACGTTATATATTTCCCGTCATCAAGGTTCAAGATGCAATGGAGCAGCGCCATCAGCCCGCAGGCATGTCCGATCGTTTGTCTCATCCAGATGATCGGTTCCGAGGGCCCGTGGCCGGTGTAGGTGGGGAGGGTGGAGTTCAGGTGCGAGCGGACGGGGTCAAAAATGGGAGAGACGCAGAGGAAAACCAGCGCGTTGATGGGACGGGGGAGGGAGCTTTGGGTCGCGTCATTGTTAATGTTCAGGTCGAATATGTCGTGGAATGTGAGTGCTGTGGAGACACCGAGGTTGCGGGATAGTCGGGAGAGGACTTCGGGGTTGTTTTCTGGGTCGGTTAGAGGGGTTTGGACTGGACTTTGGGGGTATGGAGATACCGATCGGGATAAATGTTTTCTTGCCATTGATGATTTCGACTCCAGATGACATGGTGGATGGATGAGTGGGTGGCTGGATGCGATGTGATGAAGCAGTTGTTGGTGAGGAGAAGTTGGTGGGGCGCGTCAGGATGGCACATGATGGCACATGATATCAGGAACCAAGTATGCCGGCTGAATTGCATAGAGTTTGTTTGGATCACTGTATCTTGAATAGAACGATTCATTCCGTACATCATGATAACAATGCAGTGTCATTGACACTGCTGGACGAAAGCACAGATCACAAGGGAAATGGATTACTAACATTGGAGGAGGCCATCGTCAACACTGTCAACTTACTAGGTATCGAGTTGCTTGTTCGAACTGTGCCCATCATTGGCCTTGCCCTTGTACAGAGTTGATTCTACAAAAGTGCAAATCTCGCATATTTTGTTTTTGAAGATAGATTTGCAATAGTTATAGTCTGTAACGAAATAGCTTTCAGTGGACAATACATGGCTACTACATCAATACGGTCTTCTCACTTCCTCGTTGGGAAAGGACTACGAGTATTCCCATACCGCAGTGGCCTCTGTTCCTCGGTAGCTGTCAGAGCTGGACAATACCTTCGCCCTACGGAGTACATCCTATCTTTTGCGCCTCGCACCTTGCATTCCACACCATTTCCGACCACAAAAATAGCAGTTCATCAAGAGCTCTTTAATCAGCATACCTTTGACAATGGCTATGATACATAGTGCTAAGATACGACCTGCTACACGCGAAGGTTGGTACTTATTCATATACTCTGGGAGCCCTCTCTAATCAGCCTATATTATAGATGTGCCTGTTCTACTGGGAATGATGCGGGCAACCGTAGTAGAACAAAACGTTCCAAATGCCGTCACAGCAACCGAAGCCGATATGCTCAATGCGATGGGATTCGACCAAATAAATTTCGATCGCCCTGAGAATCAAGCAGTTGGTGCCCATAGTGGGAAAGCCTTGATTGTTGAAGCGCCAGAAAGCGAGATTGCTGGTATGGCCTTTTATTTTACGACTTATGTCGCATGGACTGCGAAGTCTGGAATCTGCCTGGAGGACTTATACGTGCTTCCAAAGTATTGCTGTAGAGGATATGCGAGGCTCTTGGTCCAAGGAGTTGCAAAGAAGGCCGAAGAGCTTGGTTCGAGGATGGAATGGCTTTGTTACAAAGAAAACGACCGCGCTCTGAGATTTTACCGTAGCATCGGTGCCAAGGAAATGGATGCTTTAACATTCTTAAGGCTAGATAGAGATGCGATGAAACAATTAGTTAGTGGCAAACCTTGTACTGGAGAATATATCTCGGCACAAGAGCTTTTGAATACACGAAATCAACTGTAGTAAAATCCTTGAATGGTTTAAGTTTCCCTCCCGCCGGAATGGGGCGGGTCCAGGCGCTTTCCTCCCCGACCGGGTGGAATGCGGCAGCTTAACCCCGCTGAAGCCTATAGCGCTATACCCGACGTTTGTACTTGGTGTTTTGGAGACTCCATTTTCCTATGGGTGATTCTACAATATGCAAAATTCTAGTTCATAATGATATATTTCGTGTGGTTTGTAATCGTGCATTGCAGTTAGTTCTGTGAGGATGATTTATACCTGACGTCATACTCTCAGGTCCTGTGCTAGCGCTCCAGTATGATATCATCCAAGCGATTTCATATATTACGCAAACACAATGCCTCTTAGCGATTTCAACATCAAACTTAAACAAACACTGTCCCTTGAAACACACAGCTTAAATCCCTCTTCAAAAAAATAAAGCCCGAATAAAGAAAAGATGGCCCGCATCTTCATAACCGGCTCCAGCGACGGCATTGGCCTAGCAGCCGCCAAACGCCTCGTTGAACAAGGCCACTCCGTCGTCCTCCACGCGCGCAACGCCGACCGCGCCACCTCCACGCAACAAGCCGTTCCCAACGCCGAAGCCGTCCTAATCGCCGACCTGCGCTCCATCACCGAGACCAAGAAACTCGCCGACCAAGCCAACGCGCTCAACGGCGGTAAACCATTCGATACGGTGATCCACAACGCGGGCATCGGGTTCGGCGGGACCTCGAGTCGCGAGATCACCGCGGATAAGATCTCCGCCGTGTTCGCGGTCAACACGCTTGCGCCGTATATCCTGACCTGTGCGATGAAGCGGCCGACGGCGCGGTTGCTATACATGAGCTCGGATAGTCACTATGGTGGGGATAATAGCCTGCGGAACGTGACGCAGTCGCATTCGTATGGGGATAGTAAGTTGCATGATATGATGCTTGCGAATGCGTTTGCGAGACGATGGGGTGAGGAGATTCAGGTGGTTAGTATGCATCCGGGTTGGGTGAGGACGAAGATGGGGGGTTCGATGGCTCCTGGGGGGTTGGAGAAGCCGACCAAGGCGTTGGCGGAGTGGGCCGCTGGGGAGGGACCGTTGGCGAAATTGAAGAGCGGGACGTTCTTCACGCCGAGTGGGCAGGATACGCCTGATTCGGCAGCTGGGAATGTGAGCAAGCAGGAGGAACTGTTGAGTATCTGTCAGGAGGTTTCGGGGGTGTCGGTTCCAGGGAACTGAAGTGTTGACATATATCTTATGAGTTACATGATATGTAGATAGTGTTTCAACTTCAAATTTAGGTCCCAATTTATGGATTTGGAAATGCAACCACAATAAGGAAACGCATGTGAAAGGCAAGCAGCAATACCTTTGTTTCTACAGCGAACGGCTTCTATAGTTCCGTCTGCTTGATCATCGGCACTTATATATACAGCCTGGAATCCGCCTTTGTATTAATTATATACCTACTGTTTGCTGATTTGGGGATTTTACTGTATGGAGGTCGCTCATAGAGACCTTGGATTACAAGCTCAATTGTCAAATTGGGTCATTTGCGAACAACATGCCTTTCGAGAAACGAAGCAAAGGTTCAATTACAGTTTTAACTGATTGAACCTTGCCACACTGCAAGTTTGTTATTTCGCCAACCGGGAGTAACTCTCAGAGCTAGGACCACGGAAATCTGATAACCACCTTTGTCTCCTGGTGATCATTAAAACGGCGATAAGCCTGCGGCGCCTCCTCGATATCGACGAAGGAGCTGATGATAGAACTAGGCCGGGCCTGGCCGGTGTGGATCAGCGCCAAAAGGGCCGAAGCGTAATCGGGCGGATAGATTGCGCCCACCCGGAAATGGAGGCTCTTCTGGAAAAAGGTGCCGATGGGAAATGGCACGTTATTTGACACGGCGCTTCCGAGCGGCACACCGGTGCTGTTGTGGACGTCTGCGTATATACCGACGCCGCCGATTCCGCCGTATCGCGCGGTGACGTTGACCATCTGGCGAACAACGATGTCAGATTCCATTTGTAGGGATTTATTGACGGCCTCGAATCCAACGCAGTCGACACTGCGATGTACTCCGTTGGGCTCGTGCGCGAGGATCTGCTCGACCGGGTCGGATTTCATGAAGTTAATCGGCGTAGCGCCGAAGGATCGAGCAATATCGAGTCGCTCGGGCACGTAATCCACGACGTACACGCGAGATGCGCCGCGAAGGAAGGCTGAGTAGGTCAATAACAAACCGACGGGACCGGCACCAAAGATCGCAACGGTGTTACCCCGTTCAAACCCAGCAAAGTCCAGGGCACCCCAGCCGGTCGCGAAGATGTCGGAAACGAAGAGGTAGTCAGCATCACTGTTGGAAGGACGAGAACTGTTGCCCGGGACGGGAATGAGATTCTCCTCAGCTACTGGAACTCTGACATACTCGCCTAAGCATGGGAAAAACTCCCAGTCAGTCATATCCGATCCGGAAAACAAAAAGGAGACAAAAAAAAAAAAAAAGACTGACTCTGACAACCACCCAGGTCACCCCGATCAGGCCCCATGCCAAAAGCGTAGGATGTCGCAGCTTCCGTGACCGGGTCAGATGCGTGCACCGTGTCAGAGACCACTACACGATCTCCAACCTGAAGACTCGAGACCGCGTCTCCTACCTCGGTGATGAAGCCAATGGCTTCGTGCCCCATGGGCCATGGGACTTCAGCGCTGCCATAGTGACCACGGTAGGTATGAAGATCTGTGCCGCAGATACCAGCCATCGACACCCTGACGATGGCGTCGGTAGGCGATTCAATGGTGGGAACCGGCAGATCTACCACCTTGACGTTGAAGGGGTTTCCTGTCCACACCACACCTCTCATCAGGGCGGAGGCATTGGCAATGACGCTTGAATATTTCATTGTTACAACCTGACGGGCACGGAAAGATAGTTGAATAGAAAGTATTGATCGGACTGAGGATATTCATATTCACGACAGATTGGCAGTGTCCGGGACAACTAGGATACTTATATCTTGAAGTCGAGGCTTGGCAGACTAGAACTTGAAGGCTGACCGAGCCGGGAGAACGTGCTCTGCGATAAACCGAATGCACTCTTCTAAGAAGTTCTTTGCTTTGTGAAAATGGTATAGATGGAACTTGGCATCTTGGCCGGCATGTGTCAGAGTGTTCAGCACAACGGGAGCATTTCCGGACCCGCGCTTGCTTTTTAGAGCTAGAACGGTAATCAAATGTTATCCATTGTCGTCAGTGGCCAGAGGAGTGGTCTGAAGAATGTATTATTCTCCGGCCAATTGTATTTTGCTGTCGCTGTCGACCCGCGACGGACTCAGAGCAGGGGTAATCTATTCGGCAGGGATGGACAAGGTCAAGAAGTCGTTGACCCAGCCGCTGCTTCTGCCGGCAGATACCATAGATATTGACTCTAGGTGTCGATGCTGACATACTAACCATAATCTGCTAAGTCGCTGGATCAAAGGCAGAAGAGGATCTTGGCGATGGGATAGAAGTACGGAGTTCACGTACAATGATTTACTCCGTACGCGGTGATGCGACCAATCCCATCTGCAGAGATGGTCCAGTGTTTTCAGGAGTGTCAGCCGGGAACAAGGCCGGGGTAAAGCACGGAACCCAGAATCAGCAGCCAGTTTTTGATCATCTGTGACAATGGATGTTGTACGGATGTATGGTCCTGATCGAATTAGGCCAGGTGCGGCAGGGAACGGACGCTAAATAAAGCCACTGCTTACGGACTAGCCCATTCCGCCCTAGCGTACGGGAACACTGGTGGGTCCTTGCACGATGATCGCCAGCGCATCCTTCCTCCTTCCTCGGCGGAGAATCTCTCAAGAAGTGTCGAGTGCTTTCAACGGTCGGGTTCACGTCTACTCAACGATAATATTAGATATGGAGGTTCATTGCACAAAACCTGACACAAGAGGGAGCTTTCCGGTGAGGATCTGGCCATCAATGACCCAATCGACGCACAGATTGTAGTCTTTCCTCGCCACGAAGAGCACGCCAATAGTTGGTCGATCTCACTAGCTCTGGGCAGTCCTGGAGCATCCATCCCCATTTACGGATGAAGCCTTCCGTTAGCTCCCAATTGTGTAGTATCCAGGGCGGACCCCAAACAGCTAACCCGGCATCCGGGTGATTAGTGTTCCAAAACCCCATGATATCAACGCACAGTTGATCATCGTCGAAATCGCCTGCCAAGATGAGATGATCGCGCATTTTCGGGTGAGGAAAGAAATCCAACCACGGATGATGAGATATTTGTAGTTGAATTGCAGTTGGGCGCAGGTGGGTTGGCGGCGGCGTCGAAACAAGCGCGTTGGGCCTTGACATACAAAATGGGGAAACGGTATCAGCCTTCATCCAGCCGCCATCCATGCCCAAGGCGGCGAGATTTTCGAAAAAGGCACGGTATACATTCACTTTGACCAGCGTGAGGAGATGATCGGCTACCGGCAGTCTACTACAGTAGCTGTGATAGGCAATCATCTCAAATTCCTTAAAGAGTTCTCGTGCGCCGGCGGGAGCTATGCTGCAGTTGTGGATTGCAGGTATCAAAAAGCCCCTGGGAGGCAGCACGCAGGCGGGGGTGATATTGCTCAATTGTGACGGATGGGTCCTGTCGTCCACAAGCGAACCGATCTTTTTCCACCGCGAGGAGTTCTGTTTCTCGGGTTGTTTGCTGAGCTGACGTTGCCCTAGATAATGCTCGGTGAGTAGAAGGCCAGCAGATTTATTTTGTCGAGAATAGCCTACGGTATAGCCTCTGATTAATTCGATTCTGGAGCTTGCGTCGCTCTGCCGGTGTAGCTGCTGGTGACCAATCACCCCGCGCAGACTTGGTGGATCTGAGCGACTCCATTTGCACATTTGTGAAGATGGCGGGGATATTGATGGCCAGGCAAATGATGAGATGAGAACCTTCGGGGATTAGAATAATGTGGGAGTGAAGGGGAAGTCCCGAGTAAAGCGTAGGGAGTACGGTAGGGGGCCAGCCTAGTGGATGACCGAGCTAACCTGTTGTGGCCGCAGCGGTGGGCCTAGCAGGCTTTTCCTTCTTGCTTGTCCACTTATTTGGTCACATTCTTTGTTCAAAGTTGACTATACTTAATCTTCAGTATTTTATTCTTATTTCATATCTGAACATTCCACCAACGTAAGTGATACTTTACATATTTTCGGAAATTGCCAATTCCTTCCTGAATTACTACAGCTGACCGGCACTTAGCCGGCGGATCCAAGATCTCGGAATTAGCTTATCTCCATAGAAGTCGTTCACAATTGCCTCGAATTTCAACGAAAAAAAAAAAAAAAAAAAAAAGGGTCAATCAACCTTTTGTTTAACTGGGTTTACCGAAATACTTTAAGGTATCGCATGCTTGAGGTTGTGTGAGAGATTATCCCTAGCGTCTTCTGTGAAACTACTTCGCCTGGTCCAGGGCTATGGCGAATTCGAGAGCCGTATTCGGTCAACAAAAAAGGAGCTGGCAGACAAGCCAGAGATAGGAATTCCGGTACACTGCTTACCTAGTGAATTCCCAATCCCTTGTACATGTACGTGGTGAACAGGGGGGGAACGCCGAGGCAGCATAGGTCACGTAGCTATTGATCATGCTGGCCATGTAAATATCCCAGTGTATCGGGGGAGCATTGGTCCATGCGAACAGGAAGAGGCCGATAGGGATTAGGACAGCTCCCCACCATGACTGGAGGCAGACGTGCTCCATCCAGTCACTTCTTTTTTTTTTTTTTTTTTTTTTTGCCATAGTTTAGAGCTTGACCCTTATCAATCACCCGCCCGTAAGCCAGTCGACTTTCCGAGAGGGTAAAGGCACAATTGTATGGACTTAACGATCGAAGATAATACGCAGTCATTGTTGGTTCCGCGGATGAGAGTGGATCGTCTGTGCCGGTTCGGGCTAGTCTAGTAAGCGCTATATCCAGTTTATATCTCTATAGTTTTATTCCATTGCCACAGCTAACTAGGGTTAACGCTACCTATAGGCCTGAAAGTGATTGATCATGGAAGTTCTATGTTCCTACCGCTGGTCAACACCCTAAGCGGGGCTGGCGGTTGTTAAGACCTTCATATATCTCAACTCCTCAGCAAATACGAACCTCACCTTCACTAGCTGCGACTTGTGACTCTGAAATGGCGACTTCGCCATCAAATCAGTCCCCGAGCACCGCTCAGGACACTGTGGTATCGAGTGAATGGATACATATGGCAGTTTCTGAATCGAAAACCACCGAGGTCGGCCCCCCAAATGGAGGAACTCGGGCCTGGCTGCAGATTGTTGGCTCGTTCTTTCTCTTCTTTAATACCTGGTAAGCTTGATATTTGGCCTGGCAGTGGCTTCGAAACAATTCTGATCATCCGCAGGGGTATCATCAATTCCTACGGAGTGTTTCAGACATTCTACGAGGGAGACTTTCTCCAAGGGACTGCTCCATCAACGATTTCCTGGGTCGGTTCTATGCAATCGTTCCTGATTATGTTCCTCGGTGTCCTGTCGGGACCGATCTACGACGCCGGATATGCGATGCCATTGCTGTATGCTGGTTCGTTTCTCGTAGTATTCGGCCACATGATGCTAAGTTTGTGTCATACCTTTTGGCAGGTTCTTTTGGCACAGGCATTTTGCGTGGGTATTGGGGGCGGTCTCATTTTCGTTCCGAGCATCGCGATTCTTTCGACATATTTTACAACAAAATTGCCCCTGGTCGTCGGCATCGCCGCCTCCGGATCGAGCATCGGCGGCGTTATTTACCCCATCCTGATCCACCGGCTACTAAACATGGTTGGATTTGGATGGGCAACTCGCGTTGCTGGCTTTGTCGCCCTGTTTGGACTTAGCATCTCTGCGCTCGTCCTCAGAGTGCGTACTCTTCCTGCCAATCGCCGGAAATTAATTGATGGGGCGGTTTTCCGCGAACCCCCGTACGCGCTTTGTAACATCGGTCTGTTCCTCTGCTTCATGGGTCTCTATACACCCTTCTACTATATCCAGTCCGTGGCGATTGAGAATGCTATAACATCAGCGACTTTGGCGTTTTATTTAGTGCCCATCCTGAATGCAACATCGACGTTCGGCCGGCTGGCTTCAGGATATATCTCCCGATGGACTGGACCACTCACCACTCTTGTTCCCTGCGCTATTCTCTCGGGCATCCTCGTCCTGTGCATCATCGCAGTCAAATCGCAAGGATCCTTGTTAGCAATTTGCGCGTTGTATGGGTTCTTTTCGGGGTCCCTTGTCTCCCTTATGGGCCCTATCCTCATCATGCTTTCCCCGCACCGTGGAGTCACCGGAACAAGGATGGGTATGTGTTTCACTTTATTGGGAATGGCATTGCTGATTGGAACCCCCATCGCTGGCGCGATTTTGGATGCGCATGGTGCCAATATGGTCTGGGTGTATAGTGGCGTCTTGACACTTTCCGGGGGAGCGATACTAGGTGCTGCTCGGATGAGTCTGGTATTCCGGAAAGGCAGCGCGACTGATTAATTAATTGGAGTTGCCATCCGCATCTTGTTTTGTATAGTATGCCACGGAATGGCTTTCTCATTGTGTCATTATTTGAGAGCTATTCAACTTGCATATTCCGTCGTTCTTCGTGGCTGACCTTGCATATAAAGAATCTCGGACGAAATATGACTTGGACGGAACTTTTTTTTTTAGAGTCTCTTCAACCTGTGGCGTATTGAGATCTATGTTCCATTGTGATAGCTCTTGTTAATACCTTCTTTGAAATGCACCTGATCCTGCTACTTGATGAGCATCTATCAACCTTTCAGAGAAGAGCGGATAAGTACTGGTAAATGCTAGCTATTGCGCTCGCTAACTGAAGATCTAATTTACTCAAACGTCAATCTTTGGAGCGTAGGTCATCGGGGAATTGGACCTTGCACTATGCAGTGAGAGATATGGCGGGACGCATCGCAGCTCTCTTCAATTTGAGTTAAAGCACAATACTGTTCAGAACCTAGGCACATGATTCCAGTAATATCACAGATATAGTGCACTATACCAAGCCTAGTATTTTTCACCAGAAATATGACAATTACCATATAGCAATATCCCATGCCAATATTGGATCCCATTTGCCGCGTGCTTACTCCTTCCCTGGACATCCATGGTGACATACCTATTACAATCTCGTTAAAGGGTACTTGAAATGTATGCAGACACTGCAACTCACCATCTCCACATTATTGCCTCGTGGATCCACAATGAAAGCCCCATAGTAGTTAGGATGATATTCTGTCCGGAGTCCCGGCTTCCCATTGCATTTCCCGCCAGCCGCGATGGCAGCGTCGTAGAATGCGTCAACAGTGTGGTAGTCTATTCCATTGATTAATTTCGTCCGATAGAGCAATACTTTCTAAACCTCGCAGGTAGAACTTACCCGTGGCAGCAAAAGCGAAATGAACATTCTGAGGCGTATTCGCTTCCGTCTGCGAGATCCAGAAATCAGGAACTTCGTCCCCTAGACCAACTGCGCCCGGGAACCGCATCAGCTCCTTGTAGTTCAGCGGTAACAACGCCTTCTTGTACCATTCGACCAAGCTTTCGAACTGATCGGTCGGTGCGGTGATCCCTACATGGTCGATCTTGCTGGAGGGGATAAAGTCGCTGCTCGGATCGAAGGACATTGTTAGGTCGATGTTGAAAATTGTCTCTCTTGTAGGGCACATACAACTTGCAGAGAAGATGGGTTCGGATCTATATTTATGTCCTTACGGTCTTCGGTCAAGAACTCGAAAGGCGGGGTATTAGAGTGGCTATACGAGGTCAACCAACTGTCCAGACCAGCGCCACTTGACGGATACGAGATGAGATTTCTCGGCTCCCGCTGCTACCATGTCTGGTTTCCAATATTTGTAGGTGGTTCAATGCGAGGAAGTCTAGACCTGGGTCTCTTGAGAGTTCACCTGAAGCCACTGCCTCAGTAAGAAGATAAATGTCAAGGACGCTGCGCCACAGTTTTATATAAGGCCATGTTAGTAGATATCTGATATATTTCAATAACAAATCTTTCAATTCACATCCCCACTATGTAGATAGATGTCTCTATAATTTCATACTTATGAACCTACATATTGGCGCTTCGCCCCGCTTCTTAAACAGTGCGGGGTAAGCTGCAAGGGGTTAAATTGGTTCGCAGCCCAACCCCTCCTCCTGTCACTTGCAAACAACACGTCCTCTACAAACCTCTTCTCCAGCTCCACGGATCACAATGAGCTTCGGTTTTAGTATTGGAGATTTCATTGCAATCCTAGAGCACACTAACAAAGTCCGAAAAAAGTTTGCGGAAGCTCCTGCCCAATTTGTGGCGATCTCCAATGAGTAATGAGAATCCGTAACTTTGCTTGTCATCATATAATGAGCGAACCATACTAATATTCCCACTCGTTGTCCTATAGAGTCCGAAACTTCTCGTTCGTTATTCAGGATGTTGAAGTCGATCTGTCTTCAAAAGATCTGAACAACCGACAGAAGGCCGAGCTACTACAGATAGCGAAAAGCTGCCACAATGTCCTTCTCGATATCGATAAGATGATCGATTGCTATAGGGAACTGAAACCCGATGGTGATCTCAAAAGAAACACAGTGAAGCGGGTGTGGAAACGGCTTCAATGGGAGCCCACAGATGTTCGCGATCTCAGAAATCGCCTCACAAGTAACATTGCCCTTCTTAACGCTTTCAACAGCAACATTACTCAACGGACCCTCATGAAATTGGTACGCCAACAAGACAGTCAAGAGCGCGAAATGATTCTTAACTGGCTCTCCCCGGATACATACGAAACAAAACAGAGTGATTATATATCCCGGCATCAGCCAGGAACAGGACAGTGGTTTCTGAAATCTCCTGAACTGCAGGCTTGGTTGGGTAAGCCTGGTCAAACGGTGTTCTGCCCCGGCATTCCCGGTGCTGGGAAAACGATATTCACATCAATCTTGATTGAAGAGCTCCACTCGCTTTACGGAAATATCAGCGATGTTGGCATAGCATTCATTTATTGCGATCTGCAGAACTATGAGAGGCAAGAACCCGAGCACCTACTGGCAAGCATACTTAGGCAGCTGGCGCAGTCTCAACCTTCGCTGCCAGTGAATCTGCAGACTTTATTCGATCAGTGCAAGATCAAAAGGTTGCGACCAACAGTTGATGAGATATGCAACGCTATGCACGTACTCCTGCCATGCTTCTCACAGACGTTTATTGTGCTGGATGCTTTGGATGAATGTTTGAGCTGTGATAGGTCGAGAGCTAGAGTGCTGGATGAAATATTTAACCTCCAGAGTCAACACAAAATTAACTTCCTCGCAACTTCAAGACTTATACCAGACGTCGCTGCCAAGTTTGAGGGAGAGCCTTGGCTAGAGATCTGCGCAAGCAAGCCCGATGTGGAGGCATATGTGAGGTTTAACTTGAAAAAGCTCCCATCATTCGTGTCACGGAACCCAGATTTGCAGCACGAAATTACAACAAAGATCGCCGATGCCGCTGATGGAATGTGAGTTGCATTCTCCTGCCACCTGCAGTGTATTACCTAATAGTAGCTCAGGTTTCTACTTGCACAACTTCGTCTTGATTCTCTAGTGGGGAAAAGGTCAATTAAAGCGATACGGTCGGCCCTAATGGACCTCTCGACTGGATCTAAGACATATGACTCAGCATACAACGATGCTATGCAGAGAATTGAAGGTCAAGTCTCAGATCAGAGGGACTTGGCCAAGCAGGTTCTCTCGTGGATCACATGTGCAAGGCGAGAGCTTACAACAACCGAGCTCCAGACTGCTCTTGCTGTTGAAATTGGCGAACCTGATTTCGACGAGGATGGCCTTCCCGACATAGCAGATATGGTCTCCGTATGCGCTGGCCTAGTCACAGTCGATGAACAAAGTCACGTTATCCGATTAATTCACTCTATAGCACAGGAGTACTTCAAAAGAACATGGAGCAACTGGTTTCCAAGCGCACACCATGAGATTACAACTACCTGTGTGACCTATCTTTGTTTCGACTCCTTTAGCCCAGGCGCTTGTCCCACAGACAAGGATTTCGAAGCAAGGCTAAAAACATACCCCCTCTTCGCCTACGCAGCAGGAAATTGGGGCCACCACGCGAGAATGCAATCCATACCCGACAACTTGGTGATAAGCCTAATTGGCAATAAGATGAAGTTAGAAGCCAGCGTTCAAGCACTTTTCGCGCAGAATTGCCTTCCAACTTACCCCGGACATAGCCAACAAGCTCCGAAGCAAATGACAGGGTTACACCTTGCAGCATGCTTTGGGCTAGAGTCTATCACGCAGCAACTGATACAAAGCGGGTATCAAGTCGATATTAAGGATTCGTTTGGAAGAACTCCACTGTCCTGGGCTGCAGGGAACGACCACAAGCCGGTGGTTCAACTATTGCTGGATATGGGCGCTGACCCAGATTCTAGAGACAGCCACAATCGATCCCCGCTATCACGAACAGCGTTCCCAAGGCATGGAAAATACCGGGCATTTACTCCGGAATCTTCAGGGGATCACGAGGAAGTAGTCAAGCTGCTCTTACAAAGAGGTGCTGATCCCGAATCACGAGATGAACATGGTCGAACCCCTCTATCATGGGCAGCGCTGAATGGTGATGAGGTATTGGTCAAGCTCCTGTTAGGGGTAGGCGCTAATCCATGTTCTGTCGGGGAGGACGGTCGAACCCCATTATCAAGGGCGGCTTTGAATGGTCATGAGGCTGTAGTCAGAGATCTTCTGGGCAAGGGGGCTGATCCGGATATAATTGATAGGCATGGTCGAACCCCTCTTTCGTGCGCTGCAGCAAATGGCCACGCGGCTATGGTCAAGTTTCTTTTTCAAAAAGGTGCTAATCCTGATTGTAAAGATGAGGATGGTCGGACACCTCTACTTCGCGCAGCATATTGTGGCCACCAGACAGTGGTCAAGGTGCTGCTAGAAATTGGAGCTGATCCAGATTCAAGAGATGGGGATGGTAGAACACCTCTATCAAGGGCTATGTCTGCCGGTCACCACACAATGACCAATCCTTTGTTAGAGGTTGGGGCTGATCCCGATTCAAGAGATGATAATGGTCGATCCCCTCTGTCTTGGGCGGCTTCAGGTGGTCGTGAGGAACTCGTTAAGAACCTATTAGAGGTTGGAGTTAGCCCAGACTCGAGGGATGGGTACGGCCGCACTCCCCTGTCCTGGGCCGCATCATCGGGCTGGGAGGCAATAGTAAACGTCCTGTTGGGCGTAGATGCTATTGATCCAGACCTAGAGGATAATCAGGCCCGTACGCCTCTGTCCTGGGCAGCATCATCTGGTCATGAGAAAACAGTGAGGGCGCTGTTAGATAAAGGTGTCGACCCAGACTCGAGGGACAAGGATGGCCGAACTCCATTGTCCTGGGCAGCATCAGCTGGTCACGACGTGGTAGTGAAACTCCTGCTTGAATATAACGCTGTTAACCCAGATTCCAAAGATGAGCAAAGCCGAACCCCGCTATTGTGGGCGGCGCTACACGGCCGTGAGGCAGTACTGAAGCTTTTGATAGAAGCTAGAGTAAATCTGAACTCTAAAGATGAAGATGGCTGGAGCCCTCTGTCATTGGCGGCACACCTTGGCCGCGACACGGTGGTTGCGCTTTTGGAAGGGAAAGGCGTTCATCTAGACTTGGAGGAAAAAGAGACGGGGGAGTTTGGTTTCATAGTTCGGGTTGACCGACAAGATGGAAACCCTTTCAGATATGATTTTCTACCAGAAGTCTTTTATAGTATCTGAGGGCACCTAATCCGTGAGAGGGTTCAGTGTTCTTGTCTTCCTGACTTCTTATGACCCGGTAACGACAACGCCGCAATACTAAAGGCCCCTTAAGTAGAATGTTGAGCAAAGGAAGTAATTCGTGGGGAGCCATTGACCGATTTCCATGCTCATCAGTCTATAGTTAGATGCTGGGAGCACCATATCTGACGTTAAGGTGACTTTTGAGGATAAAATATCTTGTTTCACCGAAGTTCAGAACTGTAACCCAAGAAGTCTAAATGATTGCGTTCGTGGATCCAAATAGAGCACAGAACCGATACCATCACTTTGTCAACACAGCCCTCACTGCCTCCTCTCCTCCAGACTGCTAACAAGAGGCTTTTCTCATGTCTTGAAATGAACCGCACTTCATAGTCCCGCGGCGTACTAACCAAGCTCATCAGATCAGAAACTCCTTTAAGCGAGGGGTGTCCGTTTCTGATAGGTCTGTCGGACGGCTACTGACTGAGCTACCAAAAGACTAGAATACCAAAACAACAGACTTGATTATAAATCGCTCTATATAGTGGGTTCTTCATCGTCAGTTCGTCACACCCTTTCTCCGCCGCATGAGCGATTCGTTATATGAAGCTGTTCCAATTGTGGTACCGGCTGTATTAGAGACAAACTGTGCGCTACTGTTTCCATCAGCTCGTAAGTATATGCCTCAAGTACGGAAGTAGGACGAATCTTGTTGAAAGTGTAGAGCCCCGGGCTCGACGTAGTGGTTTGAGAGTTGTTCCCAAGCATGATTTTGGCTGATACAACGCTGTTGATAACCCACACTCGGATATTCCCTAGCCGCACTTCGTAGACCGCGCCAAACTTCTTGGGCCATTTTCGATACTGACGGGCGACATTCGTCTAGAGGTGATGCAGGTTCCAAACAAGTGGAAGAACAAGGGGGATACGGAATCCGGGGAGCTACTATTTGTAAGACACAGTCTCGTTGACTAACACGTAAGCTAGAAAGAATAGCCCCCCCCCCCCCATTGCAATGACTTGAGCAGGAGCGTTCTCCCTTCCCGGAAACGCGTCGAATGCAAACCGATCGAGACATTCCGCGAGCGCACTCAGGCTCGGTGCTGCAGCTTATCAAGATGATCCGCCAAGCCATTGCATTCACAGTACCGTTCTGGAACCATAATCTTAATGGGCGCCTTGGGTATGGTCTTGGGTTTGGAGTCGAAGATATTATCGTGCTTGCTTTTTCCCTCTGCTGTATTTTGGTCTTATGACTATAAATATACTAATAATTAATGACGGTATACATGGGGCTTCGGCAACTATGTACCTTAGTCGACGCCTCAGCGGTCATTCTGGGGCTCTGCGTTAACAACTCCTCGACTTATACCCGACGAGCCTCATCATCTCACTGCTATACAAGCATGGAGGACTACTACTAGTGACAGGGGTCTTTAATAAGCTTGCGTACTGCCAGGCGTACTCTATTCCTGCCATCTACGTCTTCAACATCGTCGGTGCCGCCTATTGAGCAGTATGTTTAAAGCCTTATCAGTAGACTAGCTGTAATCCCCAGCATATCATCCAATACAACCATCTTCATCATCCTACACGACTCCGTCATAATTATCCTTATACCGTAGTCACCGTATCGAAAATTTTTAAATCTCTTATTTGAACTCTCTATAGGCGTAATTATACTAGATTAAAAGAAAACCAAGCGTTTTAAGATTAACATTAGCAATACTACTAATTACCATGGTAAGTGCCCTATGAACCCCAGTTATTATCTTCAGCTCCTTTGGGAGATCGCAAACGCACTTTAGATAGGAATAGAAGCTTTGAACCATGTTGTATAAATTAATACTTAATTCAAACACGAAAGTGGCTAATACCAGCAATCTAGAAGCCAGACCAAGAGACTCTGGCATAGTATCAAGATATCCCGCATAGAATTGGGGAGAGGGTACGAGGCGAGTTGTAGATTTGATCCAAAGAGTATCGGGGTTGGGCGAACCCTCTCTATATTAGACAGCTGGCGGAGCGCCCAACCTTGATTCAATTGGCATGCAAGGAGGGGAATGTGCTCTGCGCGATCCTCCTCGGCGACTAAGGAACCGTAACTAAACGCCCCATGTGCGTCTGTCCAGCATCCATTATCCAATAGGCCGACAAGAACCCCCCCCGCAATAATGATTTCGTGTCTAGTGGGGGCCTACAATCATGCAATCAGGGCGTGGATGACAAGGCTAGGGAATGGGCCTCTAATCTCGCCAATTTCGCGGAATCAATAATGAAATTCGTCGGTAGTATAAAGATAGGTAACGATACAGGTTACTCCTTGATTTGAACAAGATTAACGGTGTCTTCACTTGTTTTGTATATTGGTTCTTCCCCTTTGAACAAGTAGGGGAATCCGGGCGCTTAATCGGGCTTATGTAACCTGGGGCGCCCAGCCATTCCCATGTGTTACATAAGCGGCTGCTGATCCAATCAAAGACATCCTGTAGCCGCCGGAAAGTCATGGTCAAAAGAGGGGTAAACTTATATTTCTGGCCGAGTTTCGTTAACGGGCATATTAATGACGGGGGCGTCTGCCCTCTCGAACAGATTTAACCAAAACTTTTGTTCTTCAAAATATCCGGCGCAAACTGAATCTTCCCTTCCAATTTTACGCTTTACATAAACCTCACAAATTGTGATGGCTGAAGCTGTTGGGGTTGCGTCCGGGTTGGTTGGACTGGCTGGCTTTGCTTTTCAAACTAGCAAATCACTCTACCAATTGATTGAAAGCTTCAAATCTAGCAAAAGGGCAATCAGAGATCTACGAGACGAGTTACAGTCGCTCAACGAAGTTCTGGAGACGTTAGAGGGCACGGCGGCCGAACTCGAAAACGAACTAGTTACCTTGAAGCAGCCACTGTTGCGATGCGGCAAAATATGCCAAGAATTCGAGGATATTTTGAAACGTTGTACGAGCCATTCCGGTGTCGACCGGACGAGCTTCCGTGATTGGACAAAACTGCAGTATATGGGGGGTGATATAAACAATCTCAGAACAACTCTGGCCGGATACAAAGCGACAATCAGTATCGCCCTTGGAAGCGCCACTTTGTATGTATGCCTTCTCGCCCGCGCCGAAAGCTCTAATCTGACCATGAAATTTTATTGGCTAGTCGTCACGCCGCAGTCACTAGTAGTGTTCTTGATGAATATAAGCGAATGATTGCTGAAGCTACATCAGATCTTCAAGATCATTTGCACGAGATCTCTGAAAACCTACAGTTGCTGAATGAAGCTAGCGAGGGCCCTCTGAGCTCAGACTTAGATTCTCAAGTGATTGAAGAAGAGAAGCAGAGCACAGAGCAATGTCTAGAGATTTGTGCTCAAGCCTCGGAATATATTGAAGGCCTGCAAGCTGGCTTATTGCACGACTCAGTCTCTATGCGCAATCTACCTGCCAGATCCGCCTCCAAGGAAAATGTGGAACCGCAACACGCCAAGAGGGTCACGGGAGCCATGTTTCACGACTTTCTGTCGAAGATCAATGCCAATTCGAATACCCTTGAATCAAGGTTAGCAGAACTAAAGAGCCGCTTGGCAGAAGCTCAAAAGCGTCAAAATGTTTCCAAGAACGAAGCCACTAAGTTGGAAACGATGCAAGAGGAAAAAGACAGTATCGAACAGTGTTTAAATATCTGCGCCGACGCATCTGATCTTGCAGGGAGCGCCCGAATTAATTCTTTTGAAGATGTCAATTCAGCCGACGACTCACGCCAGTTAATAGTCTCAACCATCGGGGACCTGATATCGGCAAAACGTATTATCACAGGTAACCGGTCTGAACAATGGCTAGGGCAGATGTCGGACGATACAATTAAACAGCTATCACAAACTCCCAGAACAGTCGTTGGGAACCTGGGGGAATCGAGAGAAGGGGAAAGCCAAGAAAGGAATACGGAGTTTCACAACCGGTGGGGTGCAGGGTATCCGCTTAAGTCTAAATCTGAGGAAGGCCACTCTAGCGTTAGTCGTTAGATGGCCTCAGTATTTGGTCACTCTATCATTGTGGCTCTTTGCTAGTATTGTGCTGTTTTTTCATCAATATATCCTACATCCAGGACCTTTAGCTTACTTCCTTTCCTGACCGTTATTGCTTTAGGGAAGTCTCCCCAGTAAACACAAGTTCTCCGTCTAATCTGAGTTGTTCCGGGTCAAAATAATGCCGATCACAGTCACTGCATCGCCTTCGGCATTGTCAGGGATCTGGGTGGTAGGGTCTCGCATAAAAAGATAAGAGGTATACTTAAAATAGCTTATTAATTAATTAAGTTCTAATATTTTACTAACTAATTAACTATAGATAGTATCATAGCTATCACACCAGCTAAATAAGCATCAAGGCGCAGCGTCTTAAAACGCTGAGACACTGGTTGTTCTAGGAGGAGGAGTAATATATCATTAACATTCCTGTCTAAGGAAACTAACGCACACAATGTAGGGCAATCAGCCAAGTCACGCCCGTCGCCGGGTGTTGCTGGGTGACGCAGACGCCATCTAAAGCGAGCGCGCGATGGGTGCCAGCGATTGCCAGGATCGCCGGTTTAGAGACACTCACCCAACGATTGACTGCACACAAGCCACACGCCGGCCGGTTAGTAGTAGGGTGGGTGACCACCAGCAAATCCCGGCTGTTGTATGTTTTTGCTTCTTTTTTTTTGGACTGTTTTTTTTTTTTCCCTCTTTCTACGGATTTTCGTACCACTTCACCAATCTAGTCTATCTACCCTGATCAACGACCAACCCTAGAGGGTGGGTGGCTGTTGTTGGCGACTGTGGGTCAATATGGTATCTACTTAGGGCAAGTCTAAAAGGGATGAACCGAGGACGTGCTTGCTAGGTACATTTCAAGATACCAAGTTGAAGCTTAACACAGTCGCAAATTCGTAGTAGGATGCAAGGCTACTGGGTGTACGGGATAGCTTCAAGCTAGATGTTCGCTCATGCCCAAAGAACTGTCTATCCTGTTTAGACATCCGTGGATTTCAAAACCGAATGCGAGACCCGCTATATAAGAGCCGTGAGACACTTGATTGAGGAAAGTCGTACTTTCCCATTATTAAAATTCATATCCGACGTATGGCGAAGCAGCTTAAAATCGCAAGTCCCACAGCTCTGCACCTGAATTACCACCGAAGAACTTTTCGACGGTAGGTATCCGCGCAATTTTCTCGGAATGAACTCTCTCTATCTCCTCTCCGGTACGCAGAACACGCAATGCCGTGGGAAGCATAAACGCGGGAACAATTTCCACGAGGTCCTCACGGAGACGGCTCAGAGTGAGTTCGAATCCTGGACATCGAGCGAGAACGCCAACCCTGCTGCCAACGGACTTGTCAGTCACCGGAAGCACGTATATCTCATCTATGTATGGAAGCTTGGATATGGCATTCTCCATGTATATGACCGGGACGGGACCACCGACGGCTTTGATGACTACATCAAGGGTGACTTGTTAATGAATTCCTGTACTGATGGGACGAGGGAGTGACTTACAATCGCTGAATGTTCGACCGTCGAAGATGTAGTAGTCACCGTCTAGGTGAGCAGTGTCGCCCGTTATGAAGAACCCTTGCTTGTCAACCAGTTGATGATATGGTGGCTCGTTCCAGAGATACCTGAATTCGTTGCAGTTAGTAGTGAACAACACAGCCAACCGGATGGATGTTGATGGATCATTCTATCACGTACCCTTTGAAGGTTGAATTGCCTTTCACCAAGAGAGTCCCGTGGTCGCCTTCAGAAAGCTTGATTGTGTGCGTCGGGAACTGGAGCTTTCCCATGCACCTCTGTCGGTCGCAAACAACACGGTTAGACTGGAGAATCTGATAATCAGCGAGTGGGAGGATGCTTACCTCCATGTTAATCGAGGCTTCGGGGTCCGCGATGGTCAGTAAGCCTCCAATTTCGGTACTCCCCCATGCCACGCTCAAAGGACCACCGAGTACATCCCTCCAGTACTTCAACAACGATGGCACAGGCATGGAGCCACCAACGAAGCCGTTCTTGAAGCTGCTCATACCTTGAAGGTATTCTTTCCTGTGGGGGGAGGCGTCTAAGTGGCTTCGGAAATACCTGGCAAGGGCGTCATAGAAAGCCACAGTTGCCGTAATGGTAGTCACGCCTCCTTGACGGAATCGCTCCCAGAGGACATCAGGGCCGGGATTCATTCGAACCACGGAGACATGACGCCCGATAAAGACGGATTGAATCATGGCCATTGTCCCGGCTATGTAAAAAGCCGGACGATGCGCGATGGTTACTTGGTCGAACTGCTTTGGAAGCTTCGTGAACAGACGCCGGTCGTGAATTGCTCCCTTGGGCACGCCTGTCGAGCCCGACGTCCAATTGACCCAGGCAGGTGTGGTGTCGGGGATTTGAAATGATTCATCAATACCGACAGATGTCAGAGAATCTTGTGGCGTGTTAAAAACAATCGAGAGCAGGTCAATCGGGCTTGAAAGTCTCGAGTTGGCGCATTTTTGGAAGGCAGCTGCTTGGTGTTCATAGTTGCGGCCTGCCAAAATACACTTCAAGTCGCACTTCTCCAGGACCTTTCCATAATTCTGCTCCTCGATAGTCAAGGCTGCCTTACTGTCAGTTCTCTCTCATCGTGTTCACTACCGTTGGACTAGGCGTAAACTTACGAAGAGGAATTATCACGCCCCCGAGAGCCAGAGTGGCGAAGGCAGAGACAGTATACTCATAATTGGCGTGTCCAACGTAGCCAATATGGTAATTCTCTTCGATTAGCGATTCAGTCGATTCGTCCGCTTTTTTGAGATTTCGCAGTAGCTTCAACCGCATTTGCTCGACATCCGTAAGAAGTTGACGATAAGTGGCTTGCACGCCAATGGTCGGATCGTCTATGATGATTCCATCTCTTTCTTTGCAAAGTTCAAGCAACCTTGAAAAAATCCCGTCATTGGGAAACGCGCCTTCCGTTGCGTGAGGCATTTTGAAATCAAGACTATTTGATGCACCGACTTGGACTTTTGTGCGGTTGAACAGATGCCATCAAGATCAATTGACATCAACGGATGAAATGCCCGGAAATTTATGATTTCGATCGCGGAGGACACATTCCTCGGAACTCGATCTACGTCGTAATGAAACAATTTACGACGTACTCCGCAGGGATCTGGTGCATCGCCAAGAGGTACCTATTAGAAAGATCGACGAGTAGTGTGTGTCGATCAGCCTTACTAGTCGGTTTTATGGGGCCGGCAACCTGGAGCAAATCATATTGAACTGTCAATTAGTACACCTATTCCGAGTGTTTTGAAATCAGGGGACGAAACAGGAGACGTAGATCCAGGATCAAAACTCAGCGCTCCCCACAGGTGTCGATCTTCTGACTTAGGAACGCTCATCCACCCTGTGATACGCGAGGTCACATTCATCGGAACCAAGTATGTCAGCCACGTAATCTGAGGTAACAGATTGACCTATTCGCGATAAACTCATGTAGGGGGAAGGTTTAGGCAGTGCTTGCGCATGATGTATCTGGGATCGCCAATCTCAAGCTCCAAGGCCTACGTGGCATTCGATAACAGACGACGCTTCGAATTGAAACCAAAGAAAATCTGCTGCAAACTCTGCACCCCCACCGTGTGATGTTCACCCCTTGCTTTGTCTGTATTCTTGGCAGCGCCGCTTCGTCGTCATACTTTTTCTTGGGAGGCTGCACAAGTTGACACCATCTTGTCATTGACAAGAGTTGCTTGTACTTTCTACGCGCAACATCGGCAGCCACGCAGGACGGACATGTCTCTGGTGCATAGGCGCTCTCATTCTGCGAAGATAGAGATGGATAAGTTTCGCAAACTTCCAAACACCGAAGCCGTTACGGTTCAGGAGGTACGGAATTATGAAGTCGACTGGAATGGCCTCGATGACCCAGATAAGCCAATGAACTGGCCCAAGGCGCGGAAACAGGGGATCATCGCTGCTGTTTGCGCGATGCGATTTACCACGTATGCTGCTAATTAATTTTGGCATTGAATCAAACCCAGAGTATGTATCCTGAACTAACGTTGTTGTGGTTTTCTTAGACCGTTGGCTTCGTCTATGATGTCGCCGGCACTATTGGTGATCGGAAAGGACTTCCCGGAGGCTTCAGAAACGCTCCTCAGTTTTAGTGTTTCGATATATGTCAGTCTCTCATCTTGATACTGTTTTATTTTGGATCTAATGTATGTAGGTTATCGGGTTTGGTCTTGGCCCTCTGCTGCTCGCGCCATTGTCAGAGGTGTATGGCCGGAATATAATATATCATGTTGGGAACATCATGTTCACGGTATTCACAGCATGCTGTGGACTGTCACCCAATATCGGGTCTCTGTTAGCGTTTCGATTGATGGCTGGTTTCTTCGGAGGTGCTCCATTGACAAATGGAGGAGGGACGATTGCGGACTTAGTCCCGGCTGAGGATCGTGGACTGTAAGTTCGGTTCCTGACATTAAGATAAATGGTTACTTATTTTCAGTATCATGAGTATCTTCTCTGCGAGTATGCTCATGGGTCCGGTCTTGGGGCCGGTAATTGGAGGGTTCCTTGCGGAGGTAGGCTGGCGATGGATCTTTTGGGTCTTGACTATACTTGTAAGTGTTTCATACCCGCTGCGATCAGTCCCCTAACAATAACAGAGCGGCTTCACCACGATAATCGGCTTTGCCTTCCTCCGCGAGACATTTGCTCCAGTCTTGCTAGAACGCATTGCTCGACAACTGCGCAAGGAAACTGGGGATTCGCGCTATCAAGCAAAGGGCAAGTCAGACAAGAAGCTCAGTCAGCTTCTTTTAGGCGCCGTGACTCGGCCCACACGAATGCTGATAAATCCTATCATCATCGGCAGCTCCATATACATGGCCATCATGTACGGGATCATCTACCTCCTATTCACGACCTTTTCCGTGGTATTTCAGCGAAACTACGGGCTTAAGGAGGGGATCGCAGGCCTCGCGTATCTCGGAATCGGGGTCGGAAGCGCCCTAGGCATGTTTCTCTTCGGACGCTACAGTGATACTATTTACAGCAGTCTCACTGCAAAGCATGGAGAGGCGAAGCCAGAGTAAGGGGATCCCGTCTCAATAAGTCATGAAATAAGTTCTTACAGTTTACCCTAGGTTTCGGTTGCCCCCGTTGATACCAAGTGCTATTGCCATGCCAATTGGTCTTCTAATCTATGGTTGGACAGCCCAGTATAAGCTGCATTGGATACTGCCGATAATTGGTACGGGCTTCTCGGGGTTGAGTGTGATGGGCTGCTTGGTATGTGAATCCAATCCGTCCATTGAGAAGCCACATAATTATCTTCCAATATGTCCTTGCTAACTTGATATCTCTGCTAGGCCGCTATTCAGGCCTATCTAGTTGACGAGTTCACTTTGTTCGCGGCCAGTGCACTCGCAGCAAACAGTTTGATTCGGAGTATTGCGGGTGGTCTTGTCCCGCTTGGTGGTCTTGGGATGTATGACCGGATAGGCCTGGGATGGGGGAATACACTCCTGGCGTTCCTTTCTATTCTATTTAGCTTGCCAGCTGTGGTATTCTACAAGTATGGAGAGTGGCTGAGACAGTGTAGGGTAGGATTAGATTAGCGGAGTTGGTGCCGTAGAATTTGCTGCCTCGATTATGAGATAGAACCAGGATATACCTATGCCTGTAAGGTTGCATTGGACAGAAAAAAAAAACATTCTTTGGTCGTGGTTCACCTACACCCACGAAGCATCCCGTACCGCTTGTACGTACATTATTTATCTTTCTTTTGGTTCCGGCAACCATCCTAAAAGATACGAGATATTAATCTTGGAATAAAAATATATCCCATGCGTAGTTTAGCTTCAACCTAAAGCCACTCCTTCTCGTCCGACCCCAGGGGCTTGGGCATGATATCCCACCCTATTTCAACTCCTTCGATAGAAGCAGAGTGTCGAATAGCAGTCATGCTTCCCAAGCCAGTCTCTCTGGTTTCTAAATATATCTCCGGAACATCTGTAGTGCATGTAAAATCCTGCGTCTCGAAGCCCGATTTCCCTTCGAACTGACCCAATGATCGCAGATATTTCATAACACCCGCAAGTGACACGTCAACCTGCCAGGACCCTCCTTCGGTGGCCTGCTTATAAAGCGCTGCTGTGATTCCAGAAGCCAGGAAATACCCACCAGCGTGATCCAGCGCCTGGCAAGGAGTCGGACGGGCCGCTTCCCCAGCCCCAAAGTGCTCGGCTTCAGAGACGTTCATGCCAGAGCAGGTCTGGACGAGGGAGTCAAACCCGCGTTTACCGGACCAAGGGCCATCGGGACCGTAGGCAGACATATTCGCACAGATGATGTTGCGGTCCTGGAATGTCTTCGCTAGAGCAGTAGGCGAGAACCCTCGATCGGCAACGCCTCCTGGGCGAAAGCCTTGGACAAAGACGTGGGCGTCGCGGAGTAGCCGGCGAAGTTCGGCCTGGCCCGACTGCGTGTCCAGGTCGAGCTGAATTGTGCGTTTACCTCGTCCAAAGTCACGGTCCATGGCTGGGAGGTCGGGAAGGTTGGGGCTTGTGACCCAGAGAACGTCCGCACCGTGAGCGGAGAGCGTCCTTCCGGAGAGAGGTGCGGCGATGACACGGGAGAGCTCGAGAACGCGCAGTCCACGGAGGGCCTTGTCTGGCTGTCCTTGCATAGTTGGAGGGAGGCCAATGGGCCCGTCGGAGAGTTTGCGAAGAATTATCGGGAAATCAGCAATCTCGCGGGCCTGAGGAAGTACGTCCCATTGAGAAAAAGAGCGAAGAGCAGAGATTACAAGGCCATTCTCGAAAGCAGCAGCCTCGAGGTCGACGGAGCACCAGTCTTTAATCTTGGATCCTAGTTCCGCACGAGTGGCGTTCTGTGGACAGCCAACTAGAGCGAGAGCACCGTCACGATGATTGGGAAATGAATCGTGAACACGCACGTAACCGTCGGAAGTCTTGTGTAAACCACCAATAGGGCCCCAAGGCGAGGGGGAGGGCTTGTCGGCCAGTGTATAGAGTCTTTCGGACTTGAACTCAATCGCTGCGTGTTGCAACGGGACGGTCACCACGGGTAGAGCCGAGCAGGTACGATGAGCGTAAATTTGCGCGGCTAGTAGAGCCGAAAGACCGATCGAGGCCTGCGCGATGTGACCGATTTTGAAGGAGGAAGGCAAGCCAAGTCCCTGGCCAGGGAGCTGAAGCTTTTCGAGAGATGCAGCAGGTAGACCCAGCGTGGTCCATATATAGTCCACGCTATCTTTGGCCGAGAATCCTGACCGATCCGAAGGGGTGCCAGACCCGCCTGTGTTGCGAAGTGTACTGATCCCGATAGTGCTGCTAGGGATTGCAGGAACGACAATGGTCAAAAGAGGCCCGTGTTGTTGGGTACCCAAGGTATCGCGCTCCCCTACTGTTCCCTGCTCCCAGGGTCGGCGGATGGTGCACTTCCATGCCAACGCCGGCTCGAAAAACATGTTGACGATGATATCTTCGGGTTGTAGGTGATAAAGTGGCATGATACGCTCATTGGTAAGGATATTCGCATTCTTGACACGCTCGTAAGCTTCTATAGTGTCGAACATGATGTCAAATGTCATCTCAAAGGGGCCAGAGTTTTTGGATCTGATTAATTTGGCTATGTCCATCATTTGACATTCGCCTGGCGGAATAGGCTTGACAGATAGAGGTTCGAGGGTTTCTGACAGTAGCGCTTGCCGTTCCAAGTCAGATAGTCCGAGAGGAGTGGCATCTATAGAGGAAGAAGGATCGTTGACAATTGAATTTGTGCAGATAGGGAAGAGCGTGATTTCCTCGCCGGGTTCGAGATCAACCAGGTGATAGACATTGAAACGGAAAACTGGACCCGCGGCAGTTTCATGAGGAGATAGAGGAGACGCCAAGTTGCCTGATGTCGCAACTTGGTCCTTGTACGGCATATGCAGGATTGACGCGCGGGCGTTGTTGGCAATTGTATATGATAATTCCTGAGATGGTGCAACAACTTCTCCTAGAATGCCGAGGTCGTGCCCAGCGACCGGGGTCGGTTCGAGCGGACCCATCGTCCCGTTGCGACCATAAAAATGAAACAGGAGCTGACACCGTGGCGATCTGTCTAGTTCGGGGAACAGGTTCTGTGTATAGCTCCGCACATCTGCGAGAAAAGCGTCGATCTGGCCGATGAGAATGGGGTCCCGGATGCCGCCTATAAAGATGGTGCGATACCCTAGTTTTTCAACTCCCTCCAGCTTGACTTGGTAAACAGGCGTAGGATAAAATTCGGCGCCACTGACACGCACAGTCTTCTCTGTTAGTTGCTCGTACGACGCATTGTCGAGCACTAGGACTCCGCCGGGGCCAGGTAGGCGATCAGGCCTTGTCTTCTCGTAGAGTGTATGAGCAGCAACTGAGAGGGGTGTACATCGCTCTTTGGGCGATAAGGGAGTCA
This sequence comes from Aspergillus sp. S1802E, assembly GCA_023627535.1. Taxonomy (NCBI): domain Eukaryota; kingdom Fungi; phylum Ascomycota; class Eurotiomycetes; order Eurotiales; family Aspergillaceae; genus Aspergillus; species Aspergillus sp. S1802E. The sequence goes on from JAMAHN010000021.1 coordinate 359,585, forward strand.
AATCAAATGAGTCTTCTCGCATGGTAGCGATCATCGACCGTCCTTTAGGAAGTGCGCAGATGCCGCCACACTCCATGATTTTGCCCATATGCCAGGCCACCCCTGGGCGTACACCGTGATACATAGAAAAAGCAGCAAAAGGGGCTGCGTCGTGGCAACGCCCACCAAGAACTATATCAGGACTAGTCTTCAGGGCCTTTAAGAACCTTGATAAAAGAGCGTTAGCCTGACTAGCAGAGAGGAGACGACATCTAGTAACGTACGGTTCAGCGCCCATCTGCGCAACGATGTCGATGGCACGGTCGGCACTTTCCTCGGTCAATGGCTCCACAGGACCGCAGGGATGAACTCGTTGGCTGATGATGCGCTGCTTTAGAAGGTTCCGTTGGAAACTGGCGGTGATCGTGGCGATCTTGAACGAAAACCCTTCCTTCGCTGCAATTTCCTGAACAATTTGAAACATCTCTTGCACATGCTTGTCGCTGCCATCGCCACCGACCGATCCAATCAGGACCTGGATCTTCTTGTAAAAACAGGCTCTCAGTATTGGCGTCAAATCGCGTATGTAAGAGTCACGACCGCAGGTCATCTTGTTCAGGCCCAGCTTGTAGGGCCCGCCATCGGTCGACCCGCTGTCGACGATGATCGCCTGGGGGGTGAACGTCTCGATGCCATACCAGAAGTGCTCCGCCCGATAGCCGTACCCGAGCATAGCATTTGGGGTGAGGATATTGAATTCGGACGACATAGTGGAAGAGGTGAGTATAGCTTGTGAAACAGAGAAACGGATCATCGACGATGCATTGCGGGGTGATTTAAGGGTCTCGGCGCTCGGCAAGAAGCCGACGGGGCGGGCGGCAACATGAAGCAAGGGATCGGAATAATGTTTCGAAGTAATCCGTAGTACTACTATCTTTCTCGAGCCCTGATGAGTAGTATTTCTCAATAGTGCCCGTGGGCAAACTTGAAGCTTATTACCATTCGACATGAGCCTCACAAATTTACACCTCCTATCCTTAAGCTGGATCTTTGAGAGAATCAGCCCGTCCATGCTGCTAACATACCCAGAAAGAAACGACGTAGCTCCGGAGTCTGTTATCCATTGACCCGCGTTGACGAGCTGCCATTGAGACCGGGCGATCCCAAGGGCTCTGCCTGGGGGGACCACGATGAGCGCGGAACCTTGAATTTGACCACCGACTATATGGTAAGCGCCGCTACGGTGGAGGTTATCCAGGGGAAAGTTGTAAACTTGAAGTAGTCTTGTTTACTATTTTGCGATTTGTTCCCGTGCTAACTGACTATCTTCAAGCCTTCCTCCGAATGTCCCAGTAAAGCCCATGGACCCTTGCAGGAAGTCCTGCGCGCACAGTCTCATTGCCAAGGGAAATGCAAACGATGACGAGGCGAGTTATTTGTCCGCTCACAGATTGATTCCCTATTGATCGGGGTAGCTGATTATTTCTCAAGCTGGATTTCAACACACAGAGTTCGAGTCACTGGTATGGGCTACGGCATTATCTGTACTCCGAAACGAAACATAACAGATACCCCCAAAAAGAAAGTTATCGCCACTCTATTGACATGGCCAACATTCTGTTCCTTTTCATATGCACAACTGACAGTAATACTAGACGTTCTATGGATTTTCTTTCAGTATTTCCGCATTATTGAATGGCTATTCTAGTTCCGAAAAACTGGTCGTGAGCCAGACTACCTTGCGTGAGATTTCCACATGTATAAACTTGTAAACCCACATTCCAACCAATGATTAGCAGACCCGTCTCTTATATTCACTCCTTTTCTATTATATGAGTTAAACTTTCGACAAAGAAAGGTTTCAATCGGGCTACTTGCCAAGGACAAAGCGAGATGCTGTAAAAGAATCGAATTTAAAGGTTCTTAGTATTTTGTCACTTTCGTATATAGATGAACTGGTCTGTGAGAGGTACGAATGTAAACCAGCTGCTGCGATGATGTGTGAGTATTCATTTACAATCTGGAATATGACATGGGTATTGAATATAGTTGAAATTCGGCAATTGAGTATGCTTTGTCCACCAAGAAAAAAGAAAGGAACAAAAGCAGGGAGAAATTTATGGTAATAAAAAAAGAAAACGAAAACAGTCTCAACTCGACATTCGGTTGAGATTGGGAGGTAGACCTTCTGGTGCCCAGTAATAACAGTCCTAATCAATAGCCTGAATAACGAAAAGGAAATGAGTTATACTCCAATATGGGGTATGTAATGGGATGCAGGCAGCCTTGTCTACCGTCTATGTTGACCAACGATGCCCGTCATGAGGGCACGCCCATATTCCGAGAGCGGCTTTTTCCCATAGAGCGAGTGGTGCCGACTAAGTACATCCGGGTCTCCGATAATTGCCTGATAGAGAATCTTCGCAATTGTTTCCTTGCCTTGATCTGCAGCACGACCCAGCGCAGTCCGACCAGATTTGTCCTCCACATCAACTAGAGCACCTTTCTGTAGGATCGTCCGGACAACAAACTCGTCGCAACCAATGACAGCAAAGATTAATGGCGTCTGGTGGTAAACGAAATCGGCTGAATTGACGTTGGCGCCTCTGTCACAAAGTACACGAACCACCTCTTCATGCGCATACATTGCAGCACACGAAAGGGCTGATACCCCGTGGTCTGAATATGAATTTACATCAGCTCCGATATCGATAAGGTACTGCACCACGTCTGTGTAGCCTTTGCAGGCAGCATAATGTAGCGGGGTGAATCCGCGATCGTCCTTGGACTTGGGATCCGCCCTGTACCTGGTGACAAGAATGGATACAGCTTTCATGTGCCCTTGACTGGCTGCCACGGATAGTGGTGTGCGTCCACAGGAGCTTTCGGCGTCTGGATGCAACCCGGCTTCGACCAAGCCAGGAATAATGTCAGCTAAGCCAAACCAAGCCGCGACATGCATACCTGTCATTCCTTCTGGAGATCTTTGGCTGTATTCAGGAAATACAGGCCGACATTTATCCAGTTTTGCGTTTTTGAGCACTAACCCTTTGGCGTAATAAGGGCCGCTAGAATTGAGAGTTTGAAGTGAGGCCAAAAAGCAAGGCCCACCACTTAGGAACTGTAGAATCTCGTCTTCCAAGGTCCTGTGCTCTTTAAAACTGAAGTTGGTCAGATTTACGGGAGTCTGCCGGGGATTCTTACCCCAACTAGGTTCGATATCCGACATGATTTGGGTAGCTGTCTGCGCTTTCAGTCCAGCCTCTCTCGCATGATGCCCCCAGTAGCAAGACGCGTACTCATGGAACGAGTTTGTCAACAGTCTAGTCTCGAACTCTCCGTCGGACTGAGCCATTCCACGTTTAAAAATGCCGAATTTCATGTACGCGATACATGCCCTGGCAAGATCAGTTTGAGTATTTGCCATCGCATCAGGCTGCCTTTGGGCAAGATAACGCAGCGACCTGTTGCCAATAGGCTCGAATACGCCGGTGGATTCATCCAGTACCAATAATCCGTCTGAAACTTTGTGCATCAGAGCAGGATCTGGTACATCAACCAACTGTCCCTCCTGAGAATTTGGGTCAATTGAAACAGCATGCTGGAGCTCCCAGGCTGACAATTTTCTTTTGGCACAATGCGTCCAAACCAGCATCCGCTGGAGTAGGAAATTATTGTCTATCTTTTGCACAGCGTTCATTGTTCTTAAAGGCTCTTGTTCGCATAAGACAACTGTTCAAATGACGATTGAACTCTCAGACAAAGAAGCTGGCTTATCGTGCCGCCTTCCAAAGAATCCCCGTGAGCAGCTTTGTTAAGGGACTAGAAGCTGCATATGGGAAAGTGGACATTGTGCCTTCTTTGAAAGATACTTCAAGTGCTATTTATATTCTCAACCACATTACGTGAACGGGATATCTCCGTTGACACATGCGCTCTCTATACATTCTGTGGTGTATGTGCTTTCTTTGACAATCAAATCGTTTGAATAATCTATCCAGGATAACCAGCTGATAATCAAATTGTACAGTGTCTGTCAACAATGGAAATGGCTCGTTCATTGTAGATATAACATCAGATAAATGGTGCACTCAAGGATAAACCGTTACCATAAAGCTTAATACAGCACCGGGCCGAAACTAACCTGCGGGTCAATTCTATGAGACCATCTGACTGAAAATGCCCCGATTCTAGGCATATAAACTAGATCTATTATTTCTATTGGAGGAACAGATCTTATCATCTCCCGTAGCATAGATGCTTATCTAGAAGACGGCCGATTTAAAAAGTCTATTATAAAATATAGAGACGCGGAGGTAATGGTATTTGCGCATACTTGTCTTTTATTAATAGAGAACCACGATGTGAATCTGTGAAATCATGTTATTAGTTCGGGATTCATAGCTTGCTCTCGTAATATTGCATGCTCTGCATTTATGGTATAAAGAGTATAAAGGGTCATATAATTAATCAAAGCCCTGGTTACTATACAGACCTGAGAGTAAAGGGAATTATGGGTATTCATTCGCAACTACTTTTAGCTTCTCGCACCCTAATAACGCAGGTGACCTCAAATAAATACAAAATCAGTGCTGGTTTATTCCAGGCTTTTTACCTTCTGGCAGCCTTCAATACTTCCTTAGCCACCTGAGTGATATAATCTTTGGCCTCATTGAGTTTCTCTGCAACGTTAAGGCCTTAGTCAGGGAAGATGTCGAACTGGTAGCGCTCCCTCGGTCACGAAATTTGGTCTTTGTGAATCCAAGGGGCTATCATTTTGCATACATTGTTGAATAATGCATCAGAATTTCCGCTGTCCGAAAGCAAATTCTGACATTGTTCGTCGTGGAAGGAGGTTGAGATTTTTGATTAGTTAGCTACCAAATAACTTGGATATTGATAATGTTCTTCCTCGTAGATTAGACGCCTTAGCTTGAAGAGCAAAGACAACAAAATTATTTACAGAGGGTAGTGGCGCGAGTCTCAATGACAGCAGCTCAGCTAGAAAGTATATGTGCAATTCCAGCCCGTTGTTCCGAGATATTTCGGTAATTAATCGGGCTTTCGGGGGACTAAAGCATGCACGCATAGGCTAATTCCTGAAAGATTCAATGGGCCTTGATGAGACATATTCATCGATGCTGTTCATTAACGAACTTGTGCACTCAGTATTCCAGAACAGTCTTTTCCAGAATCCCCATTGGTGTACCTTTTTCTGTGGTTCTTTTTGTTTAGTTTTCTTCGTTTTTTCTCCCTTAATTCTTGACCATTCGCTTATGTATCCTGCATACTTCACCAGCTCAAGCAATCCTTCGTGAGCTATAATGAATATTTCTAGCCTTCCAAAGATTTAGCACGGTCCTCCTTCTCTTGCTCCAAGTTCTTCTCCAGAAACTCAATCAGATTGGGAAGAAACCCGTCAACCTGTTCATCGATGTCACGGCTGGCGTCCACATAGATCGAATAAACACGATAAAGTTCATCCCGGGATAAATCGGGCTTTTGCTGGCAAGTCTGGAAGGTCTTGCTCTTCAAGAGACCGATAATGGTTTCGAGGTATTCCACGCAGCGTAGATTGGGGTTCAGAGAGCCCATGTACAAGAAGACTTCATCTTTCTGGGTCGCAATAGGAACGGAAGACATTTTGGTAAATGTGGTCTGGAGCTTACAGTCGATCGAGGATGCGTCTGTTGCTCTGTTGTTCAGTTTGATGAGAGAAGACACACAAATTGGAGAGGATGCTATTTTGTCTCGTCAACGGCCATCAAGAAACTATATATGGCTTATGCCAAATACGACCTAGCGATTATATCCACTATATGCCGGGATAGTCTCTTGTGCCTAGCGAAATCTTCCATGAAAGAAGTAATGTACCTGCGTTTCTTTGTTTCTACTGCAAGCCTCGCCCCTCCACGTTGGTTATCTTTAATGATTGAATGGCCTGCTACTTAAATAAAGGATCCTTTTCAATCAGATCAACAAACCAATGCAATCTCCTGTCGTGGTAAGCATAAAATCGGCTTTTTCTAACCAATCTAATTTCCCTGTAGCGTTGACCTACTTTGCACCTGACCAAACGAACCATCTTATTGCAAAACATTGTAGCAGACGATAATTTAGTTACGCGACAAGGTTCATAATCTAACCGATCTCGCGCCCAGGACACGCCCTGCTGCAGATTGATACTCCAACTGTATCAACGCCCCCGGGTACGACCAGGAGATTAGGGAAACATGTAAGTATGCCAGAGTTCTACGATCCCGAAGACTGGCACCTTGAAGATAGAAGTTCCAGGTTCAATTTGTTGTATCGATAAGATAACCCTGCCATATATATTTGCAATTCAGATAGAGGCCGGAGTCGATGTACCCACTTTTTATTCTCTCGCACGAGAACGAGGTTTTCAGGCCGAGATCCCGTTCAAATACCGGAATAACACAATCTCTTGCGGCAAACACGGAGTAATAAACCGGATGAACCGGATGAAGATTTATGATCGCACTTAGTGACTCAGTCTAGACAATAAGAAGCGCAGCAGGTCTCATTTTAGCCTATTGGATGAAATATTCCGTATCCGGATCCATGGGTTCCTAGGGTTCGCCATTCGGGATCTACGTCACACCAAACTGCCGGCGTTTAAACCGAATTGATTTGAAAATCCCGGGAGATCAGCTGCCATAATTCAAAATCTTTATAGAATTTGTGGCTTCTGGCTTGGTGATATTTGCCATGGTCCCTGACTTTGCGATAACTAGCCATCTGCTATGGCTCGTAGGCTTGACAAAATAGGGTGGCGCCGAATAATCCTCGGCTTCGGACCATCGTATGTGAAGCCCAGCGCCAAATCTCCCAATCTTTGTCCACGGCACTAATATGATTATAGATGGTTCGTGGTGACGATGGGCACCGGGGTTGTGGCCATTCTCCTCTCCGTGATTCCATTCCAGGCTAGATGGCTCTATTATCTCTCCATCATCGTATTCTTGTTGAATGTGGTGCTGTTTGTTTTGGCTTCTCTTTTGACCGTCCTGCGATATGCGATGTATTCCCAGGCCTGGGCGTTGATGATGCATAACCCCGTGGACCTGTTGTATATAGCTACTTTTCCGATAGGATTCGCGACGTTGATTGAGATGTGGGTTTTCATATGCGTTCCAGCTTGGGGATATTGGGCGACAACTCTGGCCTGGGTGCTCTGGATGATTGATACAGCTGTGTCAGTCGTGACGACTCTATTTGTGACATTTCAATTGTAATGAACTCTCTCCGCAAAGCTCACTTCCTTATTCATTACTAATACTATACAGAATCTGTCAGCCCCACACCGACTCCCTCGATAAGGTCACCGCGGTCCAAATCATCCCTATAGCGGCCACAGTTGTCGCCGCGGGAGTTGGTGCCGAGATCTCTAATAACCTCTCCAGTATTACGCATACCCGAGGCACGATAATAGCATCATATGTACTTTGGAGTCTTGGAATGTCGATGGCTACAATGGTCCTTGCGATCTATTACCAACGACTAATATTGCATAAGCTACCCCCAAAGGAGTTAACAATGAGTTGTTTCTTGACACTCGGGCCTGTTGGCTTCGGAGGCTTTGGGTAGGTTATTCCTCAGACCCCGAGCAGTCTATCAAACCATGCTAAGTATACCAAGTATTATGTACTTGGGAAAGGTATCTCTAACAGCCTTTGATGCGACGAGCTCCTTCTATCCCCTGGCCGGAGAAATCGCCTATGTCATGGGCCTGATTGTAGCCTTGGGTCTGTGGGGTTTCGGCCTCTTGTGGTTGGTAATTGCGTTTGCAACGATTCGCAAGTCCTATCCTATTCCGTTCAATATGAGTTGGTGGGCGACGACTTTTCCGTTTGGTGTGTTCTGCATCAATACGATTCAGATTGGGAAAGAGCTTGAGTCAATGTTCTTTGAGGTTCTTGGTACAGTAAGTGGTCTTTTGCCCCTGCACCATATTATGAATTGGTGGGATCCATTATTGACTTGCGTTAGGTACTGAGTGTCATTGTGATATGTTTCTGGATGGTCACATTCGCGGGTACTATTCGGGAGGTTTGGCGTGGGCATGTCTTTCATGTGCCATATTTGGATGAGTTGCTCTTAGAGGATAGAAATGGCGATAGAATTGAGGAATGAGGTGAGTACTGTTTAGACAAACGTGATTAATAGATATTGTGGTTCTGGAATAAGGTGATAAACGACGTGGCTCTCAAATCTATACGCTTTGGTAGCAAGGACAATGCCCAGAAGGTTCATAGAGCATGCCTCTATGGTCTTCGTCTATTTTTGCCCCTATGGAAACAGGTCTTTCTACCTCCAGGCCGAGTAGAGAATGCGGCAATATGCTTTTTCTTTTTCGCATAGAATCCAACAATCCGCCCGGCAGCAAACACGAGCAAATGTCACCAGCGATCCTTGTTGATCACCACATTAGTTACTTTCTAGCTAGTTATCAGCTATTAATTAATTAGAACGAGCTCACGTGGCCTCCTGTGACGATATAAGAGGGGATTTAACCTCTCCGAACATCAAACATCAAGATAACGCATCACACCACCAATCCCAGCCCACCTTGAATCCCCTAATTATTATTCATTGCATCAGTGTTGATAGTGGCCCACAAACTCAAGATGGCCGATGATACCTACAACGTCGTGAAGTCCTTCTACGGCAATATCGCTGAACAGACCAATCTTGCCCAGCAGCACGAGCAGGAAGAGAACATTGCCAGGGCGTTTGGCTACAGCGCAAAAGACCTCAGCTCGCTGCCAGACAAGACCAACCTCGGGCTTAGTTGTGGTAATCCGGTGGGAATTGCGAATGTCAAAGAGGTCTGTCTTGCCAAATTTGCGTTCGCGACCGTGAGGAAGTCCAACGGCCTGACATTATACTAGGGCGAGACTGTTCTCGATCTCGGCAGTGGCAGTGGTATCGATGTCCTCCTGGCTGCTCGTCAAGTCGGGGAGAGTGGTCAGGCGATCGGCGTCGATATGTCCAAAGTACCATTTTTTCTGTTTTTTCGGGTCCTTTTTCTCTTGCGACTGGCACTGACAATATACTCAGAGCATGATTGAACTCGCCGAGAATAATGCCCAGAAGGCAGGACTCTCCAACACCAGGTTTATTGAAGCAACCATCAACTCCATCCCGCTGCCAGACGCAACCGTCGACTGTGTCATCAGTAACTGTGTTATTAACCTTGTCCGGGCTAGCGACAAGGCGGCCGTCTTCCACGAAATTGCTCGCTTGCTGAAACCTGGTGGAAGAGTCTCTATCAGCGACATTTTGGCTAGAAAGCCACTCCCCGATAATATTACTGAAAACATGGCGCTGTTTGTTGGCTGTGTTGCGGGCGCCAGTCAGATCGAGGAGTATGAGGATTACCTCAAACTGGCTGGATTCGGGGGTATGTACTGTACATACGTACACCGTTGTGAAAAGGGTCTTGTGTACTAAATCGCTGGTAGGCGTGCTTATTGTTGATGCAGAGTCGGACCTTGACCTCTACAAGGGGTCTTCCCACTTGACTCAGACCTCGTGCTGCGGTGGTAGTGGGAGCAAGAAAACTACAAGTGGGATTGCAGAGATGGATTTCAATGAGTGGGTTGGTCAGTTATTGTCTTCCGTCCTAGATTGTGTGCGCTGTTGACCAAATTCCAGGTTCTTTTCAGATCTATGCCACCAAGGCATAGGTAACTTGATTGCAGAACTGCTCCTTAGGAGGAGGATGTTTCCAAAAGCCTGTTTTTGTGGGATCATGGCAAATTGTTGCAAGGCGTGGTTTGGATAAGCCCAGCTACTTGTTTTGGTGATAAGTTTCCACAAGCTGTTTGCTACCGTTCAGAACATCCAACATGACACCAGTGATCTGCCTGATCGTTCATTTGATAGCTTCAAAACATGCATATGTCACCCCATACAGCTATAATATAGCTGATCCCGTAGTTACAACCGCACTTCCTGTGCGTCGGGGTAGCTTGTCATGGACGTAACGGGGTCAATGAATCATTCAAGTTATTTACTTTGTACATGGTTTCATTTTCATATCGATATAGCTCATCCGTGTATCAATCTATCAACTTTGATATTGTTATAAAGTTGAACGTGGAAGAAGTCTCATAGCCATAAATTTCTGAAGAAAATATTCCGAAGATCATTCCAAACTAGTAAATCAGTGAAATCCTGCAAATGTCCGGCTTCCGTGGCGCCATCCAATCAGCGTCGACCAGTGACATTCTCGCCAAGCCTCGGCTTCGGCTGGCTTCGATCTACAAATAAAAAGGTATCAGTTCGCGAGGTACCAAACTCATACGATGCCATGACCGGATACCCATTCATGTCTTTCAAAATCCCCTCAGTGATCGTTCAATTTAGACCTCCTTTACCAGTCACGTCCAATCCTGCCTTTCGCTCGGTACTTAATTTCTCGCGTTGCCGATACGCCACAATGGCCCATTCCGCTGCCACCCAGCTGCGGCCAACTGTTCGTGGGCCTGCTAATGGGCAAGAGACCATGGTCAATGCTGAACACCCCTCTTTAGCCATCTGCGAGAATGAAGACAATGCAGATATTCGCCAGAAATACCGACCCTTCATTCTCAAGAATAACGTGGCCGAGGACTGGGTCAGTACCCTGGAATTGACAACCGCCCTGAACATGGCGGCCAAAGAGCTCCAGACGTCGGGCAACAGGTTGAAAGTACTTGTTCTGTACGGCAGTCTCCGTCGGAGGTCCTACTCTCGCCTGGTGGCGCTGGAAGCCAGTAGAGTCCTCTTCCGTCTAGGGTGTGATGTCCGCGTGTTCAATCCTGAGGGATTACCGGTGAAGAACGATACCGAGCATGATCATCCTAAAGTGCAAGAACTCCGGGAATTGAGTAGATGGAGCGATGGTCACGTTTGGGTTTCGCCTGAACAGCATGGGAATCTGGTTAGCATTCTGCTCCGCCTATCCTTAGCTTTTCCCTATTACTGACAGCGTTTAGACGGCCGTGTTTAAAAACCAGATCGACTGGATCCCGCTTAGCACCGGTAGTGTTCGGCCTACGCAAGGTCGGACTCTTGCCATTGCTCAAGTGTGCGGCGGATCGCAGTCCTTTAACGCTGTCAACTCCCTGCGTATTCTCGGCCGGTGGATGCGCATGTTTACTATCCCGAATCAGTCGTCCATTCCACAGGCCTATACCCATTTCCCTGACGAGGGTCAACCGGGCGACCAAAGACTTAAGCCGAGTGGTAACCGAGACAGGCTGGTAGATTGCATGGAGGAGTTTGTGAAATATACAATCCTCATGCGTCCTCACCTAGAGCTTTTTGGCGATCGGTTCAGTGAGCGGGAGGAGAAGAGGGTGAAAGAGGAGAAACTTAGGGTAGCGAGAGCAAACGCAGATTCCGTGCAGTAACTAGGGTGGGTTATCTCCACAATGTGCGGCATTGGAGTGGTCCAGACTCCAGTATATAGATAGACTTTAGCCAAGATATAGACTTGTTAGAGTAGTCCCTCCCGGCAGGTCATTATATCTTTGCAAACAGTAAACGTGTATCGATTCCGATATTTGCACTAGTAGTAAACATTTCTGTTCAGGCGCTCAGAAACATTAACAGTCTTAGTAAATGAGAGGCTTTTCGGCTCTCGCTCTATGTTACATTGTATCTGGGCTGTTATTTGCAAGAGCGACATGTCCACGTTACACAACCGCTTGACGGGCCGATAAGATGGCGCAATTCATCACGATTCTAATTCTTGCTCTCAAGGGCTCGCTGGTACACGTGACATTCAAAAATACTTTTGTTTTTGAATAAGAGAGCTGGATATGCAGAGGCTAAACAGTATTTCAAACCCGAAAAGCAGGTTTAACTAGACAGCTGAAGTTCGGTAATGAGTTTCTCAACGCGAGAACGAATTTCGTTGCGGATTGGACGGACAGCATCGAGGCCTTGCCCGGCAGGGTCTTCAAGTTGCCAGTCGAGGTAGCGTTTGCCGGAGAAGAAGGGACAGGCGTCCCCGCACCCCATAGTGATTACAACAGCGCTAGCTTGGACAGCATCGGCACTAAGGATCTTGGGTTTCTGGTCGGTAATGTCGATACCTTCTTCGCGCATGGCTTCCACGACAATCGGATTGACAGAGGCGGCTGGGGCTGAGCCGGCGGAGCGAACCTCAATAGCGTCGCCAGCAAGATGCGTGAGGTAGGCAGCGGCCATTTGGGAGCGACCGGCGTTGTGGATGCAGACGAACAACACGCTGGGCTTGTCAGCCATGATCACTATTAATGGTTGGCTAGGCGGTTGTTCTGGAACGGCTGGTGAAACGTGAACGGATGAATGATGCTGGTGTTTTTACAACCATTAAAACCTGCAGGGAGGGAGTCCGTAAGAGTCTCGATTAGCGATCGTTTAGCTAGTTAATTTGATAGGATTCATTCACACTGACCGTGCTTAAGGACGCTGCTCTGGCAGTAATGGATATTGTTTTGATTTTCTCCAGTGATACTAGCACTCCCATAATCATAGATATACCATTCTAGGTCAGCTAGACACGAACCGGGGGCCCAGCCTTGAATGTCACTCCTGTGCTCTGATTGGTCGCAGGGGGAAACCGACTACGAGTTCCCAAGCCCAAGCGATAAAGAAGATCTCGGGGCCGATGATCCCTTTGACATCTCTTGCCCAAAGTGCACTCTACTAGCGACATCCTAGCACAAACGTCCGTCCGCTGTCGAGCCACAAAAAAAGAAGAAAGAAAACAAAAGCCCTTTTTGGTGTGTAAAGCTGCAAACTCTCCTTCGGGTCGGCCAAGCATGGCCTATTCGACCAATCAGAAATTGTCAGTGACATTCTGGGGCACCGCCCTCTCACATCTAATTTCACTCCTCCTTTTCCATTCCTTCTACTTGGCTAATACCTTTTAACTTTTCAGAGACACTAATATCATTATACTGCCCCATGAGTTCGTTTGATGTGTGTGCCAGAGAATCACAACCCAAGCCAAGTGCCTCATTGCATGGACCATCGCCTATCGATCGATGGATGATACCGTCGTCGTACTGCGGGCGGTGTCCGTAGAATATTCCCGACAAAAGGGAGAATCCTGAGGAAGTTCCTATGAGAAATATGCTCGGGGCCTGGTTCAAACTGCAATGCCACGTTTAAATCCCTGTCGAGCAATTTTTGATTAAACTTGCTCGCTGAGTCTTGCCCTGTCAAACGATAGCTATTTCGCTTTGAATTACGGCTCGCGAAATTATAGGATCAATGAGAGTGCCAGGTTGCACCTTAAAAGTAGCTTTGGTTGGCACTCCCAACGTCAAGATTGATAGAGGTTTCAGAGGGCAAACCCCCAGTGTGTAATGATAACCGCATGCGGGTTGTGTTGAGCAGTCGGAGTTTTGTTCTAGGGATATGATGTCGACACGTACGGGGTATTCGTAGAAGGCAGACAATACTAGATTAGAAAAAGACAGTCTACGGCATAGAGATTAGAAGCCGTATTTCCAATATTTAGTTGATTCAAACGATGAACTTCATTGATATATCATGTTAATTGTAGACGGGTGGCGGATCTAAGAGAAGTACAACCAGAGTCAAGTGCACTGATTTGGCCTACGAATAGCCTCTGACATGAGAAGCAAACATGTAGCCAAACGTACTATACTGGAATATTGCAATGATAGCGATGGCGGATGATTTGTTCAAGATGTACGACACGTCATGTTTAAAATCCAAAATAGGACTACGAAAGCAAAAGGTTATACTCTAGAGCTAGAAGGTTGCTAAAATGTCGAAGAGTCATCCACTAAGAAAATATCCATCACAATTATGCATAAGATAGGGTGCAACCCAGTCCAATGTACGCAGACACATTGCGGAAGTGGACTTTCAATGACGTATATATAGATAACGCGCGACGTCTTCGCAACATGCGCAATCTGAGAATGTAGATGATTTCAATATTAAATCCCCCACTAGAGTCTAGCATATCATCTTTGTCCTACTGATGTGCATCGTTCCGGTATTACCGACCATTATCCTGTTTATAAACGATGTCTATTATAACCGATCTTGAGGGCTCTGCTACAAATGCCAACTGTATTCAATATTTGACCCTTACGTCAACTAAAGCCAAAGTTCTCTTGAAATAAGTCCTTCATTCCCCAGACACGATGTCCTCGCCCTGCAACGCCTTTAAATATGGACCCAGACATGGCATCGTCCGTGACCTACGCGATTACATCTTCTGCTCACAAGAAAGAGCTAGAGCGTTCAGGTTTGCTATCTCGACTGCTCGCGTCAAATAGAATGGTTGACAGGAGGAGATGAACACCGAATGCGTCTATGAGCTGGATAGTTACCTGCGTTACTGTGATGATCTCTTGCAATGGGCCCCAGACGTCTCTAGCCCTGGGGATGCACTGCTCCGCAAGCTGCTTATATTCTATTGGGTTGTTGAGCAGCCGTCGGTCAGGAACCTTCAAACTTCAATTCTCCCATCTACCTCTAGTACGGACCTGCCCTGGCTTTCATACTGGCTCGTCGGTTATGCCCGTGAAGTGGGACACTGGATGGACACTGCCGAGTCGGCCGCACATGTCGAATCCTTCTACGACAATCCAATTTACAATCAGGATAAAGACCTCTGGGAGAAACCACCTCACGGAACTTGGAGGTCATTTAACGAGACCTTTTCCCGCCGCTGGGCCGATATCAATGTTGCTCGTCCAATTGCTGGCGAAGGTGATGATACAGTCATTGTTCATGGTGCCGATTCGACGTTTGGCGGTAGTTGGGGGGACATCAATGATGGATTCGTCAATATTCAAGACGATGCGCTCGTTGCCAAGGGGATCGAGTGGCCCGTTAATGAGCTACTCCAGCGGGTTGACACAGACTTCAATAACGGTAGCCTGATGCACGCATTCCTCTCGCCGCACGATTATCACCGCCAGCATGCCCCCGTGAGCGGGAAGATTGTCGAAGTCAAGAATATCCAGGATCAGGTCTATCTTCAAGTCACAAAGAAGAGAGACGGTAACAAGCTTGTCCCTGATAGAGGGCTTATGCGTGATTCTGAAGAAGTTTCTCGACGCCAGGAAAAGAGGAAGAAGGGGCTCAGAGAGCTAGATGCTCCGGATGATACGGGCTATCAGTGGTGTCAGACCCGTGGCCTTATCATCATCGACACCGTTGTTTATGGCAAGGTCACCGTTCTGCCTATTGGAACGGCCCATGTTTATTCTGTTGTCATTACCGCCAAGAAGGGCCAATGTGGCAAGAAAGGGGATGAGATCTCCTACTTCCTGTTCGGAGGTTCGGATATCGTACTCGTCTTCCAAAACAAAGTGCAATATCGTGACGACCTAACGCCGGACAAAACCAAAATCAACGTGAGAGAGAAGCTAGTCACCTTCAAGTCTGTTCAAAGCAGTTAGATGTGGAATCTGAATAGACACCTTAATTATGTATCACATTTGGTATTATCGATACTACATCGAAGGATTTCTGCCTGTTTATAGTGACATTATTGATGCTTTATCACGTATCCAGCTACAATCCAGCTACAATGTCTTTTTTAATTTGGTCAACGGGGGATTTCCCAACATAGGATATTAACATGAACCAGCCCCATCATTATGGCATTGTGCAATTGTTGGTTCTGTATACGATTCGGCATTTCAATTTACGGGAATCCAGGACTATGCTGTTGTTTAGTTCTGGCGCTAAAGACATTTGGTCGGGCTTGGCCGGTATTGATCATTGTAATAGGAGTGACACGAAGGATTGCAAAATTGCATGTCTCCCCAATCCCGCGTAGCCCGCTTGCGATCTAAACACACCCAAGCGGTGACTACTGTTGGATCTAGCTCAAACAGGCTCTCACGACGAGACGGCCCCGCGGTCCCGCGGCCTTTCGACTTGACAACAAGGATCAGGGCAGTCGAGGGCCGATATGACGCTTCGCAACTAAGTGCGGGCAGTATCTCCACACGCTCCACTCTCTCCAGGCAATTGCTTGACACCGTCATCGGCATCCACTATCCCGCAAGGCCTTCCCCGCGCCGTTGCTTTTGCTGCAGTGGTGCAAAATGCAAATACCAAACCGAATCCCGTCTTGCCGATATTTTCCCGGTGCTGTCTTTAGAGTATGTCAAGGTCAAGGAATCTCGAGACGAGTCGCCATCGGACGTTCTCCGAAGACGAAGAAACGGCTATAAAAGCCCCGGAGTCAAGCCAATGGATTGAATTTTCTATCTATGCTAATGAATCAATCTAGAGTGAGTCGACGACATGAAGGTCCTTTCACCTTTGGCCCAGATTACTCTGGTGCAGAGCACGCTCTGTCTTGCTGGATACACCAATGAATCGGAGGTTCCATACTATGGCCGGAGCCCAGCTGTCTACCCCTCGCGTAAGTCCCTCGAAGCATAGGGCCTTTATTCATGAACCCTTTATTCACTTTCGACATACAATTCCATCGCTAACAGCGTCCGCAGCTATTGGAAACGGGTCAACGAGTGCCGCCTGGGGAGAAGCCTACAAGCGTGCCAAGACCCTAGTGTCCAAACTGACCGTGGAGGAGAAAACTAACCTGACTCGCGGACATGACGGCCAATGTGTGGGGAACAGCGGCGCAGTCCCCCGCCTGTCGATCCCTTCGCTTTGTTTCTCTGATTCCCCTGACGGCGTGCGCGGGCAAGAATTCGTCTCTGCCTTCCCTGCCGGAATTCACGTGGCTTCGACATGGGATCGCTCACTTCTATATCAGTATGGCCATGCCCTCGGAGAGGAGTATCACGATAAGGGTGTTAATGTAGCCCTGGGACCTGTTGCTGGTCCTTTGGGAAGATTAGCCCGCGGTGGAAGGAACTGGGAGGGGTTGGGTGCGGACCCGTACCTGGCTGGAATTGGTATGGGTGCCATCACCAAAGGAATTCAGGAAGCGGGTGTCATTGCCAACGCCAAACATTGGCTTCTTAACGAGGAGGAGTGGAGACGGAATCCAGGGGACATGGGCGAGTCGTTGAGTTCTAATGTGGATGATCGGACATTGCATGAGCTGTATGCTTTTCCCTTCATGGACTCTCTTAGGGAGGGCATCCGCAGCGTGATGTGCTCGTACCAACGAGCGAACCACTCCTATGGCTGCCAGAACTCCAAGCTCCTCAATGGTGTCCTCAAATCCGAGCTAGGATTTGAAGGGTTTGTTGTCAGTGACTGGGAAGCACAGCATGCGGGCGTCGCATCTGCCAATGCTGGTCTCGATGTCGTCATGCCGGACGGTGGCTTCTGGGGTCGAAACCTGACCCGTGCCGTCAACAACGGTAGTGTTTCTACAGGCCGATTGGACGACATGGTAACTCGAATCCTCGCCGCATGGTATTTGACCGGACAAGACAAAGGCTTCCCTGCTCCGGGGATCTACTCGGAGGCCGAGAAGCACGATCCCATCGACGTCCAGCGCGATCATGCCGACCTCATCCAAGAAATTGGTTCTGCCGGCACTGTGCTAGTCAAGAACGTCAACAACACGCTTCCTTTCACCAACTCCACTAGATTCTTGAGCGTTTACGGCTACGACGCGACCGTCAGTACTTCGCCGTGGGCTAATCCCTCGCGATATGGCGGTGGCTACGAAGTGAACTTTGGCTGGACGACCTTCAACGGCACTCTCTTCACCGGTGGTGGCTCTGGTGGCAGCACCCCGCCGTACGTCGTTAGCCCGTTCCAAGCTCTTCAAGAGCGCACCGCTCGCAATCGCGGAACTCTTCGCTGGGACTTTTACTCCGAGAACCCCACGCCCGCATACGTGAACAGTGACGCCTGTCTGGTGTTCATCAACGCGTACGCATCCGAGGCCTTTGATCGAACCTCCCTTGAGGATGAGTTCAGCGACAACCTCGTAAAGAACGTGGCAACAAACTGCAGTAACACCATTGTCGTGATCCATTCAGCCGGTAGGTGGTCTCATTGTCTTGACATTGTAAAGGGTACACCCGATATTAATTCACGAAAACAGGTATCCGCACCGTAGACGCCTGGATCAACCATCCAAATGTGACTGCCGTGCTCTATGCCGGTCTCCCAGGCCAAGAGAGTGGTCACTCACTTGCCGATATTCTTTACGGCGACGTCAATCCCTCGGGACGCCTGCCCTATACCGTCGCCAAGAACGAGTCCGACTATGGCTCTCTTCTCAACTCCACTGTGTCCTTCGATGCTTTCCCCGAGGTGAATTTCACCGAGGGCCTATACATCGACTACCGCGCTTTCGACCGCAAGGAAATCACCCCTCGCTTCGAGTTCGGCTTCGGTCTATCGTACACGACATTCAAATACTCTGACATTCACGTGGAATCCACCGGAAATAGCACATCAGCTCTGGTGGACCCGAGTATTGCTATCGTGCAAGGCGGACACCCTGAGCTTTGGGATACTTTGTTCAAGGTGACTGCTTCAATCACTAATACGGGAGACGTGGCTGGCTGGGAAGTCGCGCAGCTCTATGTTGAGATTCCAAACGCGCCGATTCGACAACTTCGGGGATTTGAAAGGGTGCCTTTGAAGGTTGGGGAGACGAAACAGATCACTTTCCCTTTGACGCGTCGGGATCTGAGCATTTGGGATGTTGTTGCGCAGCAATGGAGGCTTCAGCCCGCGGAGTATAACCTTTTTGTGGGCGCGAGTAGCCGCATTTTGCATTTGAATGGGACGTTGCAGGTCGAGTAAGGTGGAGAATTCCCGACCTGAAAGTTCGAGAGGGGTGATGTGAACGGCATCATAGGGCTTGAGATGTCAGATGACATTTCTGCTAACCATCGAGAATGTCGTGAAAATGAGTATATGTGTTATGTGGCTGGGAACTACTATTCCTTCCGTTATATGAAGATGATTACATTTAAGCTATTTTCTTGCAGCCTATCAGTCCAAATTTTTGAAACTAAGGTTGCCTAGTGAAGAAGTGTAAGGAGATAGTAGACAAATGCTACCCTAAAATTCACCCGAGACATCAGAGTCATTTATATCTATCTCTCAGACTTTCCTCCTTGACAAGTTATATACACCTATACCACAGGCTCCGCGCGCTCCCAAGCGACCAGATGAGATTCGCCCACCGCACCCTTGATAACCAACACCAACTGATCAACGGTATCCAGGAACTTAACATAGGCACTGATACCAACGCAATACCGGCGGTAATTCTCATCCATCAGCATCTCCGGCGACAGAATCATATCCAGAGAATGCGCGCGCCAATACTCCATTGATCGCTGTACCAGCGGGGTAGGCAAGAGTTCCGGCGGCGCATCGCCCGTCTTGAGCGCCTGTTCGCAAACGCTCAACACGGCCATTACCTCTCCGATGCAGCGGTGATCGAGCAGCCCCGTCAATTTCGCCAGTCGGTCGCGGTATTCCCGAGGTAGGGACGCAGAGAGGTAGAGCAATCTGCCGAGGTTGCGGTTCAGGCCATGGCAGAGCCGTTTGACTTGGTCCATGGTGTCGCTGTCGAAGCGGGAGCTGGAAAATTCGTATCGAAGGAGTTGGATAGGGCCGTCGAGCATGACTAGGGATTCAGCCATTCGAAGAGATATCGGCTCAGCGAGGGCCTGACCGTCTGCCTGTCCTTCCTGATTCCAGCAGGAGAGGAGTAGAGCGTAGTGGTCTGATATGGTGCGGATAGTGGTGGATAAAGTCTTGCTGATATGTTTGGCCGCAGAGGGCGGGTGGGGGAAGAGTTGAACGATGATGCCAGCTCCGATACCAATCAGAACGAGTAGTAGCCGGCGCCAGAAGACCGTATAGCCGACACCGGGGTTGCCGTAAGCTGGAATGTGTCTGTGTTGAAGTTAGCTGCAGTCGAGGATTGTATTGGTGATCTCCGGAGGACTCACGTATCATCGAAGCTATATGCAACCACGAGCAGGAAGGTGGCACCTCCCATGATACCCCCTTGAAGAAGGTTTGGAGGTAAGTATAGACGGACCCATAGGAATATAACGAGCATTACTCCCATAATAGCTGCGAGTCCGTATGGATTACCCGGGCCGTTGGCGGAACCGATGTACCATGCCAGCAGGCCCAATACACCACCCGCGACGGTCCCTATGACCCGCGCAATAACGGAGAAGGTAAAATCAGCCATATAGGGCACAAGACCTGTTTGCGCCATGATCAACGCCCACATGCCTTTCTCGCGGTAGTAAAACCCAGCCGTACTGGGGATGGCTGAGACGATGCCAAGAGCGATCGTTACCACGACCGTCCGCAAGGCGAATAGTCCTTCATCGGAGGTGAACCAGTGGTATGTTCCCAAAATCACTCGACTCACA
Source organism: Aspergillus sp. S1802E (assembly GCA_023627535.1). NCBI lineage: Eukaryota > Fungi > Ascomycota > Eurotiomycetes > Eurotiales > Aspergillaceae > Aspergillus > Aspergillus sp. S1802E. The sequence goes on from JAMAHN010000021.1 coordinate 379,906, forward strand.
ACACCCCGGCGTTTGGTGCGATATCCTCGGCTGATTCGCAGCTTCTCTTGCACCGTTTTTGTCTGATCCACCTCCTCTTCCGGGTTGTCATCGGCCGCTTGGGCCATTGCAGGAGTCTTGTTTCCTTTGCCTGCTAGCCATTTGCCGAATGCTTTGAGGCTTGCCGGCCACCAAACGCGAGTCTTCTCGCACGTTTGGAAAACGTCCAGTATTTGGGTCAGTAGGACTTCTGTGCGATCCATCGTCGAAGACAACACCTCCTCAAACACCATTCCAAACACAATAGCGCCAGTCCGATGGTTGCGATATCCTCCATCGTCGTCTGATGCGCTGTCAAGTGACGGTCCAAACTCGTCAACCAAGGTCTTGGTAGTGTTCTCAATAAATGTTATACGCATTGCACGAAGATCCTCGAGGGCTCTTTGGGCTTGCTGGTTCAGCTGCGTCCGGTTGTCAGATGAGGGACGCCAATACCATGTTTGGCTATTGGCCATTCGAATGCAGTCCTTGGCCGCAGTAAGTGCGACCACGCAGGCTTCAATAGCTTTGGATGCAGCCCTAGTCAAAGCTTGCAGAGTTTCAGCTGGGATCGGCTCGGACTCGGAAGTACGCAGTCCATCCAGTAGACGGGCTGTTTGTGACAGCTGATGACGCCCAACTACACGTGCTTCTTTCGTCTCCCCTTTCTCCGAGTCGAGTTGATCCGCGTATTTGAGCAAGACGTCCTTTGCGCGCTCTCGCCCCGAGAGCCGGTTGATGTGAAGTTCAAGTAACGAAAGAGTGGCAGCAACAGTCTGCCGGAGAGGTTCCTTGAACCTTCCGACGTTCTGAGCTCCCCAGCACCCGACAGAGAAGTCCAATGGTAGGAAAGCCAGGGCCGGTTCCATTTTCCGATACTGGCCGATGATACCGGCCTGGGTCTTTCGTAATTGCCCGACATCCAGGTCCGGGTCGCGTTGGCCCAGAGTGGCCATTGTGAACGCCAGGGGATGCGTGAGCAATTCGATGATGTCTCCCATGCTATCCAAGACAACACGCGACGTTGACTGCGGGAAGAAAAGTACCGAACATGCAAATCCCAGGCCGATCCCGACGGCTGCCGGTTTGGCCAGTGTAAGGGGGAGCGTACCCGAAAACGAGGGAAGCAGTGGGGTGAAGAGGAGAAACAGGTCCGAGATGATAATTGCGAATATCGCCGTGAACGTGGCTTTGGGGTTACTGGCTCGGAGGCGAGCCTAGGGACGATGAGTGTGGGTTCTCAGAAGTTGCTGGATATAAACGAACCATGAAATAGATGAAAGTGCAAATCATACAGTAGGTCACGGCAGTCACCCGTGCATCGAGCATGTGCCCATCATAGATTAACACCTGGGCCACGCTGGCGACTGGTTCCCCGGTCGCGTTGGCACGTTGCTGGGCAGTTTGCTGCAAGGCCATCAATTGGGCTTGGGTAGCTTCTGCCGGCCTGGCCGCTAAAGCCGCCTTCGTCGTGATGACACCCCAAGCCCAAGCTAAACAAATTCCCAGGTACAGGGAAAATGATCCAAGGAGGTAAATGAATACCACAGTACTCGGTGGCAGCATCAACAAAACCAGACTTAGAAAGAATTGGTCAGACCGTATCGCATAGCAGACGGAAGGGCGTCTTACCAGGCAAAGAAGGTCGCGGTTCCCAAACTTGACAAAGAGGGCGTAATGAGAAACAACAAGCAAGCCGCCCACGCTGCTATCCAACAGCGACATAGGATCTTCAAGTCGCGCGCGTTGAAATGATCCAGAAATGGCGGCAGGCGTCTCTTCTTCTCGGCCAGGACTGTTTGTTGAAGAGTCTTCATGGGGCCTTCATCCCCCGTGGATGAGGAATTAGGCGTGTTTATCATCGGTAGAGAGCAAATTCTTTCACAAAGACATAAGGGGGACTTGGTGAGCGAAAAGAAAATTCCCGTCGATCATCAGGCAGATGGTTGTTAAACAGGGATAGGGGCTTTGTGCGCATAGGGGTTTATGCACGGTTTATGCACATGTTATGTGCCGCATGCGTCATTCATTCGGCTGAGGTAATCACAGTGCGGGGGATCGCCAAATCTGCCATCCCGTTTTGTTTCTACTCTTGCCACTCTCTACAGGAAGTACGTCTCCCTCCATTAAAATATCGCGGCGGATTGCAGATACTCTTAGGCCTTCTAGGTGTTTGAGCAATTACCCTGAGGGACCATCTGCGCGCCTCCTCTAGACCAATGACCCATTCTATTTGTGTCATTAAAGAGGGATTTCATTATATATTTAGGCGTTTCTAGAAAGGTCGATGTGAGTTCCCTAAGGATCTGCCTATAGGTTATGAACTCTGCGAAGATAGTATCGATATTCAAAGAAAGTAATTCAAAACCCGAGGCTCTTTCTATTAATGATGATCGGACATCCGGTCCTCATCGCCGACCAGCACAATACTCTCGTATTCTCGTCATACCCGGAAAGGACATTCTTCGCCTTCGCAATCTCGTCCTCAGCAAAGAAACTAGCCTCAACTTTCCAACGTGTCTCGGTGGCATCTTCAACAACTTTCCAGAACCCCTTCAGTGTCTCTACATTATGCCGATAGTGAAGCGACTCCGAATCGACGCCGTGCATCGGGTAATGACCACCTAGAAGACCCCCAAGTTGTCGTCCAGTGATCATAACGCCTGGCTTGTCACGGCACAGTTTGACAAGTCGTATGGCAGCTAAAAGCCCTGTGTCGTAATCCCACAGGTGGAACAGGGAGCCCGCAAATATAATATCCATCTTGCCGGCCATTTTCTGCGATAATTCACTCTCTCCAAATTTGGGATAGTTTGCCGTGAGATCCCCTGTGGCAAACGTCGCTTCGAGACGATTACGGTCCCGGAAGAGTTGGTAGCCTAGGTTGATGAAAGGCTGCTCCAGATCACATCCGTATAGTTGGTTGCTGGGAACGCCCTGGTCAACGAGCGAGCGAATTTTTTGTCCGAAACAGCAGCCGGCGTCGAGGAAATTGGCGGAGGGGTTCTCTCGAAGGCGGCTTAGGACCTGGTTGTAGAACGGCTTGTGGCAGAGGTTGAAAGCAAGAAACCGCATCTGCCCTATACACGGATAACGACAGACTTGGAAGGCCTCATCGCGCTAGGTGTGAAGTTAATACAAGAAGACGGTTGATGGTAATAAGAGGATAATTTACTAATGATAGGACATGCGGAAGAACTTCTTCCGGCTTGAGCCCGCTGTATCTTTCCAGCAGGCTTTGAGCATCCGCGTTTATACTTTGCACGTCCTTTTCGACCAGCCTGGTGTATTTTCGTGTGAACACATGACGATGGCTCGAGTGTGAGGGGATGTGAGGAAGGTTCTAGTTCATGAACTGTCCAACGTCCAATACTTGGAAAGTTAGCGGGATTATATAGGTGTGGTGATGTACGGGACTCGTGGATTTTTGGGCTCATGCGTCCATTAAATACTCTGTTGACAGGAAATGCTTGAGGGGTGATCCTTGAAAATAAGCCGCTATGACAGTTTACTTGCCCCACCAGTGAGTGGTTCTCACCAATAAGGCAGGGAGTCTCGTGGGGGCCGAGCTGCGATCCCCGTCATCCCTTACTCTCTGTGGACATTTTAGAAGACTTGTTTCCGTGCTAAGCATGAGGCACGAATACTCAGCAAATATATTGGAAAGCCAGTATCGCTGCCAATGGCAACCTACAATCCATGACTTCCTGGACCGACCTCCAGTTATATCTTGAAAATATAGATCCTTAGGCAGTGGAAACTGCTATAAACGACATTTTCTTGGCAGACACATTATTCATGTGACTATATTGTTATCACAAAGGCTGCTCTACTGTGTTTATAGACGAACTCTAACATTGTAATGGCAGCATCTATGGTGCTTCAAGCCTTCAGAACGTGTGCATTCCCTCGGTTATAGGCGGGCCAACAAAACTGATCGTCGGGTTCCATTACCACATCCAGGCAATGTGAACGCCAAGCAAAATAGAGGCAGATCCTTTGTTTATCAACAACAAATTCGTGATTCCAAGACAGCTCGCCCTTCCTAGTAGAGGAACTATTAGCAGTGCTATTTTGAGTGCATCACTAAGTGACCCAAACAGGAAGTGTTGTGAAATCAAGAAGTGTAATCTCTAGTCTTCCAGTCTCCGCGTGGATCGCGCAACGATGGGTGAACCGATCTCATCAGATTCGAGGAATCTCTGCGATAGAAATTAAATGCTTGAGACCAAAAAAGAGGTAAGCGATAGATTAAATTGAGCCCTTACCACCGTTACGCCTTCCGGGCTTACGTATCGTAATAGGTTTTCCACTCTATGATGATATAGAAATTGACTCTTTTTGCGTGACTTTATACCAAGAGCTTGACATGAGCCATCATCGAAGATTCCTAGTGGCCTTTTCGTCTGGTATGTTATGACAGACTTTATGCTATCTAATGCGCACGCGGTACACCCCAATTCTGCTTGCATTCTCGTGGAGAGCATCTAAAAGAGCATTGTTCTATGGATAACGGGCTCAACAAGGAGAGCGACTCCCTCTTGTTCGTCTATAGGAATTGATTGATATTGGAAAGGCACCAGTCCGCAGATCTCGCTCACATTTGCTGGTCGTGATTGAATATAATAGTTAATAGCGAAATCCTGACACCCACCTGGGCATAGACGTGGTTCAAATGCCTTGGCTTTTCGTACCGGCGAAGGCACTGCTAGATTGATGACTGTACAAAGGGCAGAAAGTGTTGATAGAAATTCGAACGGAGTCAAGACCTATCTAGAAAAATCCTTTTTTACAAAACGATCGCAGTCAGACAGAACTGGAGAAAAAGCCACAAGGGCATGGCCCTGCGACTAACACAAACTATTGAACCTTAACAGAGGCCAGACTAGCCCTACGGCTTTATCTCAGATCCATCTGAACCCGGCCAGGTACCGAAACTCAACTGTGAATAATTAGTGTCGATGCAAATTTTCTTGATAAAAATCAAGGAATGTTTCTGTGATGGGTGCAATCGCATATCCTAAATTGTCATTTGGTATGATCATGGCTCTCGATTTCCGCGGTCCTTATCTCCACTCGACTAGGTGGTTACGGAGACTCGGAGCACAGACAAAACAACGATTGGCTGCCACCGCAACGTCCACTGAACGTGACAAATACACAACTCTGGCTCGTGGCTGTAGACTAATGCGACTAGATAGATCGTAGATGCGATGTGGCGTTGGAACTTTTCGATAGTCATCCATTGTCTGGCCCTGGGCCTCCTGTTATTGTTACATAACTAGCTGCAATGGACATAACTTAATTACTCGGATCAAATCCGAAAGCCCTTTGCCTTTGTTCTATTTTTGCCGGTACCTGAATCGCATTTTTACATTAAGTGTCTACCGCGGACGGCTGACAGGGGTATGACTCGTGCATGTTGCGTTTTTTTAGCTCCTTGGCTTGACTGCGTACAGGGCACTCTTACATTTAACACTACCTTGGCTCATTGAAAGACATAGAAGATGTGTGTGGTTACAATGCTTACTTAGAGGAAATTGCAGTAAGATTAGTTCGCCTTTGACCAGTAGACTAATTGCCATTTCATTTTATGATCCTTTTCTGTCTGGTAAGGGAACAGTTTGATGAGAGCCCTTCACCTACACAGACTTCCTCTCCTAAAGGAGGTACGAGAATAGCCAGGGAGCCCAAAACCGAAAAGGTAACGATGCACCGAGGAAAGCCAATGTAGAACGGACCACTAAATCCTAATACTCAGTTGTAGCCTCGGCCATATCCGTTAACACCTTGTCTACCGCCGCCATGACCTCTTCCTCCTTCGCCATTAGAATATCCGTTGAAATATCCATTACTCCCGCCATACCCATTTGAGCGGCCATTTCCGTACCCATTGGAGCGATCATTCCCATCTCCATTAGAACGACCATTACTGTGACCATTCGAACCATTCCCATACCCATTGGCCCGACCATTTCCATGCCCATTCGGCGCCCCATTCTGCCCCGCGGACTGTCTCTCCCATTCCGCATTAATACTGGCCGCATACTGCTGGGACTCGTGAATATCATTCTGGAACTGCCGAATGATCCGCCTATCGTTGTTCACATCCTGTCGATCGATAGCCAGAGCCCAGGTGCTTCCGGCCCTGCTGCCAGAAGGGGAGGTGCTTATGCGCGCCGCGCCCCGGTCGATGGCTCTTAGCATGTCGGTGTAGAATTGCGATACTGTGCTCCGACCCCGTTGCACGGGGACCCAGAGGTACATGTCTTGGAAGTATGGGTCTCCGCGGCGCGTGGGGATGTATGCGTTGACGATGGGGCTGTCTGCGTACCTTTGGTGATACATTATGGGAATTGTGTTAAATGAACAGCTCTTGTTAGTTTCTGTCACTTTGGCTTCAGACGCGGTCTTGATAACGAGGCGATCTTGAAGGCTATAGAGAGGGGGATCGAACCGTTTCTGGCTAGTTCCCTTTGTTTTTATATACAGATTGTCTGGGGTAAAGCTACAACCACAAAGACAACTTCCATTTTCGAAACGGCGTATTGAAAGCAAGATCCCACTATCTAGTAGGGTTGGCGACATAACGCCGTGTAATTTGCGTTATGTTCCGTGATAGAAGTTAGAGTGACATTCCGGAAGGAGAGGAAGGTAAACTGAGCCATGAGAGGCTGGAATGCTCCATGAAAATACGCGTAGTACGACTACTAGCTAGACTAAATGGTGGATACTCCAAGGATAGAGATCAACACACGGATGTCAATGCCAGAACTATCGAACGAATCATTATTGAAGAATCGCGCGATTCATCAATTCTATCTACATAGTATTACAAACCCTATACACAAACCAACCAACCAACCAACCAACCATAGACTCCATCTCCGACCAAGCAATTATACAGATGACCACCAACAGTACTGTAAACCTTCCTCTATACAAACCCCCCAAGGCCCCTAACTAGGACAACCTATTGCCCCTGATGATTCGTAACCGAAATCTCCACCTGCTTCGTGATGCCCGGTTCCATCCGCTCCGACGAATCCCTCCGTCCACTAACACTCGTATTATGCGTATGCTGCGTACCATGCGGCTCAAGTATCCGCTCAACACTCCCGGTCTCGGTCTTCGTCCACTTCCTCTGTCTTCTTGACTGCGCGGTTTCGTTTCCCGCCGTGCGACGATTCCCGCTGAACGGGCCGGTCAACTCGTACGAGCGCGTGAACCCGCCACTGGAGATCTTGCGCACGGAGGAGATGATCAGGGGTCGGATACATGGGATCGAGGATGTGATGATGATCAGGGCGTTTTCGACATAGCCCCAGCGGATGAGCTCGACTGCTCCTGTGGAGCCGAGGTTCGTGACGCTAGGGACTTGGTTGAGTTTGGTGGTTTTGACAATCGAGGCGACCATTGCTCTGTGCTTGGGTTAGTGATTGTGGGTGGAGAGGAGAGTGGAGAGGAGAGGGGAGAGGAAGGGTGGTGGGATGGAACATACACAATGCCGAGACTCAGTAGGACAATTAAACTGATCTTGATACGCATTTTGAGGTTGAGGTTCCAGAACACGACGGTGGGGAAGACCGCAAGGAACAGGTCCGTGAAGGAGTTGAAACCTAGCATAGATTGTTAGTCGATCTCGTCTCATCGCTAATTGACTAACCAGGGAGACAAACTGTTGGAGTAATATGCGAAATTAACGACCGCTTTCTGATCAGCACACGTCGTCTTGACCGTCGGATCCCACAGTATATTAACATTGCGACACATGCTCAGCGGCAACACGGCAGAGGCGATGTTGCCGGCAAATTGAATGATCAAGACCGTCCATAACGCAATCTGGTACTTCTTGTTCGGGCTGAGGATCGGAAGGAGGTAGAAGATAAAGGCAGAGCGAGCGATTGTCGTGCTAATAGTGACAATTGGGATCTGAATAGCGATATATTTCAAAACGGCCATGCGATCGTCGCTGGATATCGTTGTGAGGTCTTTGCCGAAGCCACGCTGGACGGAGAGGGTTAAGAAAACGGTAGAGACAATGGCTAGGATCTGATCGAATAGCTAGTAGTTAGACAATGTACCGAAATAAGGTATATAGGTAAAGATAGAAGCACATACTGCCGCTATCACCATCAAAACATCGTCTACGCGAAAGTGGTTGATCTTTATCTTAGCAAAGACCCTTAGAATGACGATCACCGCGGCAATCGCAACGGCGGCCCAGATGCCTCTGTCTAGCTCGGGCCCATGATTATCTCTCGCATGCAACTGATGGGGTGGCATTGTTGCCGCGCTTTCGCTCGGTGGGGAAGCGAAAACAGATGAATGTATCCCTGGGGTCTGGGGGGATTGACAGAACTCATATGTCTATAACATTGTTGAAACAATGACAGCGGGTTGAGAGGAGCGAGGGTTGGAATAGAAAGTGCGGCCGGGACAGCCGTTTTACTTAATACGGGTCACTGGAAGAGCGCATCAGGTACCTCGCAGAGCCTTGGAATTTAGACTTTTGGCACAAAGTTTGGACGAAGGACATGAGAATTCCTGTTGGCTCGTTCAAGTGGAAAAAAGAGCAACAGGACGAAAAGAGAGACAGAAAAGGAACAGAACCATTTCAAATTGGCAGTCTATAATGCTCGCTCCAAGGGTGGCTGTCAATAGATCGACTTTCAATCCCCGGATGAAGGGCTTGACAAGCCTCCTCTCGGCAGTGGTTGCGTCGGCCTGACTGGCTGGTTTGTCATGGTGGCTAATAATTTGGTCTCAGAAAGACCTTGGTACGTGAATATAGCAGACGGTGGTTCATGGTTCACCGATGCAGAGGGTGAGAGAGTGGAGTCTAAGGATGGAGCCCAAGATTTAAGCGACCTGAGAAAAAAGGCAGCGAAAACGCCGAGAAGCGACTGCCGGAGATGATGGTGGGGCCCCTGAACTTAAACGAGGGGATGCGGGCGAATGATAGGTGTGGAGGGACCCACTCGCGGCGCCGCAGAAAGTCAAATGTGCCTCTCAAGGTTTGGCCTTCGATGCAAACAGCAATTTGCGTTCGCCTTATTCTTAGATATTTTATTCCACGCTGGTCACGGTGGTACCTGTGACGGCGAAGATTCTCCAGTTGATTGATTCGCCGTTGCTTTGATCAGATTAACTTTAGCATGCGATGTGTTGTCACACTCGTGGGACGAAAGATCGGCAGACTACATGCCACATGGTGTAAGGCCACTCTCTGGTACCTTGTTAGAGTGTGCTCGTGAGTCGTGGTACCTGAATGGCGGTCGGAGTGTGAACTTTCCCCCGCCAGTCAGGAACCCTTGGCCAGGGAGATTACCCTCCAAATATTTTGATTCCCCTGGACAAGGAGCGGAAGTGCGAGTGGGAGCATCTCCGAGACTCGTGCTAGTGACTCAGGTGGCCTTGGCCGTTTCTCGTATTCAGTCACTAGCCGATTCATGTAGACTAGATGCTGACCGACGCTGGCCGCGGAAAAGGCAGCAACAATGAGAAACCTCCGAGTCTAGCGGCCATTATTATTAGGAATCATAAAGCCACTTCCGTATCAAGCAGGCTAAGAAATAAGCCACCCTCTGGACGGTCCTTGGATTGATACTTGGGTGGTTTGCTCCGTGTTGCTCTGGGCAGGGCCTGTGGATATGACCGAAAGGTCGGCCGAGGACGCTTTGGCTTGAGGACTTCTACTCCGTACTCCGTAGATAGAGTCCCACCTCGGTCATGGCGCTATCTAAATGAATTAAAATTAGTCCTCACAGTAGTCAAGAACGGCCAGTCCGATTCCTCGGTAGCTCACGATAGCCGATGCTGTCTTTAATCCTGACTCCGTAGACCACGTTGTACGGTCCTATCCAGGCACTCCGTTGTCCGTCTCCGATCGAGTAAACCGATCGAAGATTTCCGACCCGAAGAATAACCCAGTTGCATGCTGGTATGGGGAGCAGCGTGACTCGGGCTGTGGAGATCAGACTGGTGTGAAGATAGAACCTTCGGAGTGAGATCTTTAAAATCCAGCCTACTATGTACACAGTTAATATAAAACGAAATTAAGGAGAGCGCCAACAGAGTTGGATTCTGGATTCACGTGGCGTCACAGACCCCTGCGTAGAGAGTACATCGTAAAGGCTAAAGAGGGCTTGGGTGATCAATCTCATACTCTAGTGTCAGGCTGCAAGGACGCAAGGGGACGCTCAGGGAGGAAATTAGGGCTCATGGCTGGCTCCTGCGCATTCCGGACGGCGCCGGAACGCCCCTAAGGGAGGCCACGGTTAGCGTCGGTGGGGAAGTGGCGGCGAATGAATTCCGTTGATTCGAAGCTTGGAGAAAGGCCTGCAGGGGCCAAAATGCACGATTGCCAACGGACCAGTGACCGGCTGGCTGTGCGTAAGACATTTTCTTCAATAGTCAAGTGGAGCTGGCCTTGGGCGCACTGCTCACACGTGGATCTGGCTTTTTTCTCGGGTGATCCGGAGTTCGGCCAGATCCTTCTCATCTCTCCTCTCTGGCTCCCCCCCTGCTTGTCTTGGACTTGGGCGTCTTTTTACTACAGGCGCTAGACGCTCTGGGGAACATCTCCGGATGCGGTTGTCCCTCCGACTCCCTTCTCAGATATTCTCCCGAGCCCAGTCTGGGGCTGCATTCATGGAAATCGCCCGATGATGGTCTAATCCGAGGTCCAGTCGTTCTTTCTATCTTTCTTTTCTGTCGGTGCTGTTTCTTCTCACCGTAACACTTATCTCGGTCCTCGACTTCTAATGATATAAATAAATAACGACCTGCTCATGATCGACAACCTTCTTTCCTTCATTCCTTTCACGTTTTAACTTTATCTTCCTTCTTTACCTTCGTCCTCCCGCGGAACCATGAAGGCTTCTTGGGCTTTGGCTGTCGCCACGGCCGCTTTCTCGCCGGTCGCTGCGGAATGTGCAGCTCCTTCTTCGGACTCAGACTCTTCGTCCTCGACCCAGTCGCAGTGTCACTGCTTGCCCGGTGACAGCTGCTGGCCTTCGACGGAGACCTGGAACTCCCTGAACAGCACCGTTGGTGGTCGTTTGGTTGCGACTGTGCCTGTTGGCTCGCCATGCCATGATCCCACCTATGACGAGGCCGCCTGCAAGACCTTGCAGGATAACTGGCACCATCCTCAAGTCCAGTATGTTTTTTGCTTATCGCATCTCGGGGCGCATGCTAACATATGACCACAGCCTCGACTCCTCCTCGTCGGTTATGCAGACCTTCTTTGCCAACCAGAGCTGTGACCCCTTCACTGCGGAATCTCGCTCCTGCGAATTGGGCAACTACGTCAGCTACGCTGTCGATGTTTCGTCCAGCGACGATGTGATTGCTGCCATTCAGTTCGCGCAAACGAACAACATCCGCTTTGTCATCCGCAACACTGGCCATGAGTGAGTCTTTCAATTACAAGGTCTTCTAAAAAAAGGTCGCGCTAACAAACCGTCTAGTTACTTTGGTCGCTCTACCGGTGCCGGTGCCCTCTCCGTTTGGATGCACCACCTGCACGACATCGAATACCAGGACTGGTCCGACTCTAACTACGAGGGTCCTTCGTTCAAGGTAGCTGCCGGAACTATGGGATACCAGATCCTCGAGGCCGCCTCCGAGAAGAACCTTGTCGTCGTCACTGGCGAGTGCCCCACGGTCGGTGTTGCCGGTGGTTTCATCCAGGGTGGTGGTCACTCTGCGCTCAGCACTACCTTCGGTCTCGGTGCTGATCAGACCCTTGAATTCGAGGTTGTCACTGCCGACGGAAAGCTCGTGACTGCCAACCGCTCCCAGAACTCCGATCTTTTCTGGGCCCTCAGCGGTGGTGGTGCCGGTAACTACGGTGTTGTTATGTCCGTCACCGTCAAGGCTCACCCCGACGTTAAGGTCTCCGGCGCTGGCGTTCAGTTCGCCGCCACTGGAATTTCCTCCGAGACCTTCGACCAGGCCGTCTCCAAGTTCCACTCGCTGCTCCCTCAGATGATCGACCAGGGCGTCACCGTCATCTACCAGATGACCTCCGCCTTCTTCGCCATCAACCCCGTCACCGGCTACAACAAGACCACCGACGAGATCCAGTCCATCCTGCAGCCCTTCCTGGACGAGCTCTCCGACCTCGGCATCAAATACAAGGCCAGCTGGACCGAGTACGAGTCGTACCACGACCACTACAACAAGTACATGGGCCCTCTCCCCTGGGGTAACCTCGAAGTTGCGACCTACCAGTACGGTGGCCGTCTCGTGCCCCGTAACGCTCTGGACAGCAACCCGTCCGGCATCGGCAGCGCTCTGCGCAACTTGACCCAGCAGGGCGTTATCGCCGTGGGTGTCGGCCTCAACGTCTCTTCCCCCGGCGACGTTTCCAACGCCGTGTTCCCTGAATGGCGCCGCGCCGCCGTCACCGTGCAGTTCGGCACCAGCTGGAACGAAACCGCTCCCTGGGCCGACATGATCGCCGACCAGGACCGCATCACCAACGAATACGTGCCCCAGCTCGAGGCCGTGACTCCCGGCGGTGGCACCTACCAGAACGAGGCCAACTTCCGTCAGCCCAACTGGCAGGAGACTTTCTTCGGCAACAACTACTCCCCGTTGCTCGAAGTGAAGCAGAAGTACGACCCCGAGAACTTCTTCTACGTGCTGAAGGGTGTGGGAAGTGAGGCGTGGACCGTTGCCGAGGACGGCCGTATGTGCCGCAGCGGTAACTAAATGTGAGATGCAAAAAATGGTGATTTGGATGACTTGTTGTTTTCTTTTTTTTCTTGCTGTATTAGTATACTAGACCATCGTTAAGAGATACCTACTATGCGATAGATATTTTTAATTCTAATGGACATTACGTTCGGATTATTATTATCATTGTTGTTGAAACTACAGGAGTTCAGGCAGGTCTCCATAATACTTTCAAGATCCACCTCGATGACAAAACTTCTCACACTCGAGAAGGACCATGGCACGTACCGAAGGACACCTAGAGGCCATGATAACACATGGTTGACATCTTTCAATCCTCAATCTACTTATCCCAGCTATTTCCGCAAACGGAAACCCTTCTGTCGCCTTGATTTGCCACTCGCATTCTTCAGACCTCCACTAACTTGACTCAAGAGAGGATATTCCAAATCATACAAATACCATTATTGAATCAATAACCAACCAAATGAACAGCAAGGTAGGCTCTCACTCTCCAACCTCGGCCTATTCCCCCAAAATCACCCTTTCCCGCCACCACATCTGAACCCAGAAATACAATTATATCATAACCCACCCACACTGCTCGAAACGGGTAAAAAAACCGTCCTCCCAGTTTTCGTGTGACCCAAAAGTTGAAACAGGATCAAACACCCGCTTGTTTAGCCCTGTTCGACTCGAATCCAAAATTGGGTTTCCGAATTTCGTCGGCGTTTGGACCACGGACGATCGGCGTGATCGGCGGTGGGTCAAATGTGTTCGCCGTTCGTTTCTCACTTCTGTGATCCATACCCACTCCATAGGAGTAGTCCGTCCGTACGAACTACGGAGTACGGATGCTTCGGAGTGATCGGCGGGTTGGTGCTGGGCTAAGTTGATCATGAGTTTAGTTTATGGTGGTGATTGATAAGAATGATCATGGCGGATTAACGGGGAATGAGTCATGTAGACTAGATTTGATTTCTTGCCTAAGCTACTTACATATTCACGGGGATATAAGTGCAGTATTAAGTTGACGGGGTCTAAGCTCAACATGTGAAAAGGCGCAGACAGCATGACTTGTCCTGCATTCTTTGGCTGCAGATGCAGAGCCCAAGTGGCATGATTTCATCTCTGGCGATCTGCGCCTGAAGGTTTCTACCCAAAACCGAGCTCTACCATCTTGATTAACAAACTTGTTCCCTTGTCTTCCCTGAGATATATAACACGAAGTTAGAAGACCTGCTATAAAGATGACATCATCTTCCGTTCTCAGGCACACGCAAAATACATTAGGCATCGACCTCGTATAAACTCAGCTGGACGCCATACCTCCCTATGCCCTAGAATATAATAGAACACGCCTAAAACAGACCCTCAACCAATAAATCACCTTCCGTCTCTTCCTGCGTGACACGGAAAGCTCCAACGTAGCGCTTAGCAGAGCTCTTGCGCCGGTCGCCAGCTCACCACGCAGCAAACAAGTTAGTCATGCATGGCCAATTATAGCATCGGCTTCTCGGCGTCGCGTTGGCCAGATGCGAGAGGGATGACAGCCGTAAGCGCCCGAGTGCGGGGTATTATTCTGCTGTGTTCCGTCTGCCCATTTCAGCAGGGCTGAGGAGTAGATGGGGGTTTGGATAGTATATAAACCGGTGGGAACCATCGTTTTTATACTTCAAGATCAAGCATTCAGAGACAAACGGAGGAAAGCATCACATCGCAATGAAAGATTCGAAAAAGCGCGCCAAGAACCAAACGGCAATCCCCGCACCTATCGAGATGGACGATCCAGCTCCAGAACCGGTGCCAGCAGCACCGTATCCCCAGTGGGACGATATCCCTGAATACCCTCAACCGGAGATAAGGTGACCCACCACTACCCCCAGTATACCTAACACTATTGCCATGGCCAGCTCTAAATTCCACGCTCAAATAGCCCCTACACCACCAAAGCCATCACCATCACGATCGGCGACCGTAGCTACGCCGTCCCAGAATACTTCCTCCGCCCGTACCCAGCCTTCGAAGTAAACCAATGGACCAGCATCTTCCACCTCTCCGACATCCACGCCGACGTCGGCCACACCTTCATCCACTACCTATACACAAACACCTACGAGACGATCAAACCCATCACATACCTCCAAGAAGACATCGACAGTGCGCCCCGCGCCCGTGAATTTCATCGCAGCATGCACACGTACCACGCGGCGCGTCGATACGGGATAATAGGACTAATCGACCTCGCGAAGACATATATCCGAGTTTTTGACATTGATGTCTCAACGCTGTACATCCTGTCCGTTGCACGGGAGATCTCAACATCCCTCCCAGGAGACGAGGTCTGGTTCTGGGAATACGTCCGGGAGAAGTTGGCGATTGCATTCGAAGACGACGAGGCAGGTCTGAGACAGGATATAGCGTCCTACGGGGTCGGTCGGGATCCGTTCGATGCTTTTTTAGTGAGCTCGGTGTTGGATATCTATGCGAGTGCGTTGCCGGGGAAGGTTGCGCTGAACGGGCACCCCCGGGACACGGAGACGAACAGTGAAGCGGAGGTGTCGGAGGCGTATGAATGGGACTCAGACCCAGGGGAGCATCCGGTGATTGGGGAGCCGCATGCAATTGACGGTCCTGTTCCTGAGAGTCCCGGGTATGCTGTTGACGGGGAAGCGGTTCCGGAGTTGGAGACGCCGCCGTCCCCAGACCCCGTGGCCATGTCGCCTTCTTCTCCATCTCCTCCGCCTGTGTCGCCTCCAGCTGCAGCCGATGAGGACTACGACCCGTGGGCTAATTGGCCCGTTCAGAGCCGATACAACGGTGCCTATAACGGACCAGCGACGGGCGTTCCAGCGCGGTTGACAACCCTCGTGGAACAGGAAGAGCAGTCAGAGGCAGCAACAGCAGGACCAGAGGTAGAGGTAGAGGTAGAGGTAGAGGCAGAGGCGGTTCCCGTTTCTGTCGATGATACCAATATCAACAAACCGACAGATGAATGGGACTTAGGGTTTAGTGTGCCGAAGAAAAAGAAGAAAAGGGGCAGGCATTTCGAAATCGCGCCAGCGGCGGAATATCCGGAACCAGTGATCGAGGAACCACCGCTCGAGTTGGAACCTGAGGCGGAGCCTGAGCCTGGTATACCGCTTCCTGAACCGGAGAGGGTTACGTCCTCTGCAGAGCCTCCGGTGGACAGTGGCAATGGCAATGCACTAAAGGGGTTGTCAAATCAGGACTTTCGGTTCTATTCGTCGTCACAGCCGGTCGCTACGGCAGAATAGTATTCTTGGCTCTATGGTTTGATGGTACAGTTAGCGGGTTTGTTTGAGTTGGCAAGCGATGGGCGCATAGTGAAAGGGTGCATAAAAGTAACTGTTAAATTTCATTTAGAAAATATAAAGCCTTGCTCCATTCCTAGGATTCTTTTCCATAAGACAGATAGACTTCGGGGTGATGGAATATTTGTAATATTTATCGTGATCACAGATGGTTCATTATCACTTCGGAAAAGGCTTCCAGGACGCTAGCCCAGGCATGCAAGTCATTCATTGTAAGTCACTTAGGGTTTTTATCTGCTAAATGGCAACTTTCGGTGATGAATGGATCATAAAATATCTTTTCCTAAACGCGCCAGTGAAGAATGAGTGCAATTGACGCCAAGATCCCTAGATTGGCCGATTAGGAAGTCATCGTCACAATCTTGACAGTGAGAGGAATCCCAGTATGCACTCTGTGACTTAGAGAAGTTATTCATGGTTTTGGGGGAAAAAAACATCTCAATCTAATGGTAATCAACCCCGGATCGACACGAGATTAGATCAGTTCGGTAAGTTGTGGGCCGAAGCCAACAGATGAGGTAATGCATGACAGTATGGAATGTAAGGCTTCACAGCGCGAGAGTCGGGTGCTTTCTGCATGAGATACCTCTTGGAATGTTCGATTGATAACACTGAAATGAGTATTTAACGCGACGGTTCCCCACATGCAGATACTTCTCTTGCCAATCTACCTCAAACTGTCCAATTGAGACATTCGAATCTGACTTAATCCACCATGAAAGCCATCATCGTGACCGGCGCAACAGGGAAGCAAGGAAGCGCTTTAATCCGCAACCTCGTCTCCAAGGAAGCCCTGTACGAAATCCTCGCGATTACTCGAGATTCGACCTCCGAATCCGCCCAGCGTCTCGCGAAGTTATCGCCAAAAATCCGACTAGTCGAAGCCAACCTCGACAGTCCCGTTGATGTCTTTGAAAATGCACGCACCGCCAGTGATAGCCCCCTTTGGGGACTTTTCAGTGTTCAGGTATGAAGCAAACTTCCGCATTCAGTTACTCCTGTCCAGCCAATAGCTAAATAAATACTGACAAACACTAAAGGTCGCCATCGGAAACACCACCTCCGAAGAAACACAAGGCAAAGCCCTCATCGACGAAGCAATCCGACAAAACATCAAATTCCTCGTCTACAGTTCCGTCGACCGCGGCGGAGACGCGACCTCCTACAACAACGCCACCAACATCCCCCACTTTATCAAAAAACACAACATCGAGCATCACCTGGTCACAAAGACCAAAGACACAGACACAGAATGGTTCATCCTCCGGCCCACTGCCTTTTTCGAAAACCTCGTCCCGGGTTTCATGGGCAAGGTATTCGCCACGTCCTGGGACATGACGTTGAAGAATAAACCGCTTCAGTTAGTCGCGACGAGCGATATCGGGTATTTAGCCGCGGAAGCATTCATGAACACTGAGAAATACAAGGGCACGGCAGTGTCGTTGGCCGGGGATGAGTTGACGTATGAGCAGATGGCGAAGATCTTTAAGGAGAAGACGGGGCAGAAGGTACCAACTACTTTTCGGCCGGTTTGTTCGGTGTTGATGGCTAGTATGAAGGACTTTGGAATCATGTTTCGATGGTTTCGGGATGAGGGGTATAAGGCTGATATCGCGGATTTGAGGGCCAAGCATCCGGAGTTGAAGGATTTTGGGGCGTGGTTGGAGAAAGAGAGTCAGTTTGTCAAGCATTGATGGTTTTCTCTTCATTATGTTGTTCAGGGTCAGCGTTGAAGATGACATATCATCTTATGATTGACGACTATTATTAATGCAAAACTAATAGAACACTTATATTATGACATAGGAAGCAACAAGCGCAATCTTTCGGAAAGGGAAATACAAAGCAATGCAGCGAAAAATGCGAGAAATCAAAAGAAAAAAATAATACGAACTATAGCTTCCCCATAGCACCCAGTTGTGATACCAACCCAGCAGCTCCAAAAGACCCCATGGTCATCGCCTGAGAGACCGTCTTCATCATCGTACCACAATCACCCATTGCAAAGACGCCAGGGACGCTGGCCTCGTTGAAAGGCGCATTCACCTTGATGAAGCCTGCCGGATCCACCTCCAGACCTAGCTGCTCGTGGAAGGGACCATTGACCTTAACCGAAGGCATGGAAGCCTATCATCATACCTGTCAGCTTCTATACACGGTAGGCGAGAATTGTTGATTGGATGACAAACTTACCAAAAACCCTTCCTCTTTGCTCTCGCCGTCTTCCAGTTGTACAATAACTTTATTATCCCCTTTACGTTCAACGGATATGATTTTGCGCGACTCAATCGTCAAAGGCTTTTCCGCGAACTCGTCTTTCAGTTGCGTAGTGAGCTCGTTGTCTCCATGCGAGTAGATGGTAAGTCGCTCGGCTAGTGGAGCAGCCATGCGGGCAACGTGTAAGAGCATGAAGGGCTGGGTGAGCGCGCCGGTCGCTAGGATCCCCGCAGACGAGGCACCGCGTTCTTCGTAACCGTGGCAAAATAGACAGTGGAATCTGCATAGATGTTAGTTTCGCATTCCTCTCTTGTTGCTTCCAAGGAAGGCTCACATTAACCTCCCCCATAGATCGCCAAATCCCTTAATATCAGGAAACACATCCGTAACTCCAGTTGCAAGGGCAAGTTTCTTGCCATGATACTTGTTTTCCTCGTTGTCTGTTAATTCAAACAGGCCGTCTGCTCTTTTCGCAGCCGACACGATGGTCGCATCTTTGAAATCAACGGTCTTATATCTAGACAGGATGTTTTCTCTTGCGGCGGCACGAAACTCTGCTGGGGGTTTATGGTCCCAAGATAAGACGTTATGCATTCGGTCTGCCGGGGCATTGCGGTATCGCTTTGAGTCGAAAACGACTGCCGAGTATGTTTGGCGCGCGAGACCAAGGGCCGTTGAGAGGCCTGCTGGACCGGCGCCAATGATGAGGACATCGTAGATTGCTGGGGCTGCCATTTTTGCTTTGCTTCTTCTCAACTATAGATGATAAAAGATGTTTGATTTAATGAAAGGTCATTTCCCCTTGATCTGTTGGGCCTTTTTATATTCAGAGCCTCGTACATGGTTTGCGAATGCGCTCGTGTTGTTCTTGGCGAGGCTGAAAGTCTCCGGAAATGTCTCCGTTTGGATCTCTAGATTGACTTCGTCTTACTGTGGTTTATGCCATGATTTGCCCCAAAGGCTCTGCGCCACTCTCCCCTTGAAGTCTAAATTCATTCACTCCTACCATTCGTCGTTATTCTTCTCGAACCCTCGCGATCATCGGACTTACCCCATATGATTCCCGACAAATATATTCTACTGGTTCCAAAACGTGCGCAATCTCTCCGATATGTGTCCTTGCGGACATAGTCAGGGGTTTTAGACGTCATGATCGGAGACTTCGGAGACTTTGGTGGGTCCGGGCGGCCTATCATCTTCCATGTTCATAGGTCTTGGCATCGTTGTCACCCATGTGCTTTTAGAGGACTCTTTTTTTTTTTTTTTTTTTTTTTTCTATTATGTTGATTAACGAGTCTAGATTGTCTAGATCACCTAAGGCCTCATTTCTTAGTCAAGATTTGCTTTCGCAGCGTTAAAATCGTGTTTCCCCATTTGGCATCCTCGGTGCATATTCTTTGTTATCAACAAGGGGTCTCGAGAAGAAGTTCAGATTATGAGATTACGAGATAAAAACAAAATGGGTTCTTCATGAAACAAATCTACGTCAGCTGTAGGCTTCTCCTTCAATGACATGAACCGAATCAAGACCAGTGCTCGGAGTCCGAGTGGTATCCGGGTTCCGTCGTCTTTATACCGAATCTAATTTGTACCACTACCTTTGAAATTCCGATGACATCGCTCGCTTACGTCTTGAGACTGCTCTTTCCTGCAAGAGCCCTACCTTGTGGGGTACCTACCAAACGGTGTTCGCTCTTGTCATTGAACGCCGAAGGGACCTAGAAGTTGAATGTGGAGCGGTAGTTACACAGATTGCGTTGATTCTTGCATGGATTACCTATGCATTTTAGTGGCCAAGGCTAGATGCCATCCAGAAGGGATCTACATATGTTACATCTTTGTTGTTCTATGTAGCACGTCATACACATCTTCCAGGTGATGATCTCTAGGGACTAGCCGATTGGACCAGACAAAGGTAACATGCATGCGCGCCATATCGACACGTTACTAGTGATACTCTGCTGGTATACGCTTCCGGCCTATATGGTAGCTGCACATCACAGAAATTAGATAGACGGCACCCGTCATTCTAATCTATGTAGGTGTGTACTAAATGAAACGTGCGTTGCATACATGAAGGCACATAGCTCCATTTGAGACCTCCTAGAGGGTGTATTACAGAGATGACATTTTCACGGTGTTTATCCATGGTTTCCGGGCGTAACAGTAAGAGAGATGGGGCAGCTGAGTGCGAACAGAATCGGGACATAGTTGGAGTCTTTCAGCCGAACGCTCGTTCTAAAAGCCTTTTCGGTAATTTTATATCACCGTAGCTAGTCTTTCTTGGTGTATACATTGCATTGTAGACATGCCAGCCGATCCCGTAGATGTGCACTGAAGCTTTAGATCCTTGCTATTGAGAAGCTAGGTACCATTATGGTGGGCCAAAGCTATGACCGTAAACCGGAGTACTCTTACTTGCATCAGACAGCTTTTAAACTTATTCTCTTTCGCGGAACAGATTGATCAAAGTTCCTGCTAAATGGGTTAATATGCCAATTGGGTCTAGCTAGCACCTAGCTACCTACGCAGTTGCTAACAAGCGTTTATTTTTTCCGGCCAAAGGACGAGACACAAAGAGACGATTCGCAGAGGTCTCTCCATAACACAGTACGCAGTTTTGGCAGCAGAGGTATCTTTTAAGCTCTATCAAAGAGAGGTGGGGGGCTCTATAAAGAGCGACAAAATCCCCCTCGTCCTTGCGCCCAGCACAATCCAACAAATTTATCCTCCAAAGGTTGGCTAACCTCTCTCAGCGGATCCCTCAAACCAGCTGTTGTCTGACTCATGCGGTATCGTCTACAGCAATATAGCTCAAACCCAACCCAAAGCCTACTTCACCAGCGGCCTCTCGTCATGAAAATCACTCAGCCAGATGGTAGTGGCACGGTCGACGTCAGCCAGAAATGGGAGATCCGTTGGGAAGATGTTGTCGAGTATGTACTACAGTACCGTCCCTTTCCCCTCTAGATTGATTGTTCAAAAAGCTGATGGCCTCCATATCTGAGCCTGAGTATGCCGATTTCTGGATCATCCATTCCCATAGCCCTCCTTATCGCACCCCCGTGCAACTTACCGACGCGATAAACATCCACGAAAATGATCATGTGCAGATTGAAGGAAGGAACCTCGAGAATATGCCCACCGGGTATGGTTATTTCCTTCAACTATCATCTCTAGCACATGAAGAAAGCTGACTTCTTTTTCGTTTTCATACAGTTGTGGCTACCGCATCTGGGCTATGGTACCTGGCCAGAGCCCTATTGTTGATCCTGAACCCATTGCCGGGTCTTCGGATATCGATATCAAGAATGAATAGAATCAGTAGTTCCCCGCTCAAGGGTAAGAGCACATGAGACTCCTAGGTTTGCACTTGCAGTGTTCAAGCCTAGTAAATGCTTTCTTGGGCGTTCGTCAGATTATATGTTTTGCCTCGGTGTGGGTTTTCTCCTATCGTAGGTTTCCCTACACTGTGATGCAAATGCAGAGGCAGGTCTATGATTATTTTCAGTCCTATCATTTCCCGAATGAGATGTTTCTTTTCCAATTGCGAGGTCATATTCTCTTGGCATGGCCATCAAGGACCTTGCAAGTTAGGGCTGTCCTGTGCATGAACATCTGCTTGAAGTAGGCGGTGGGTGTGTTGTTTACGGCGGAGATTATATGGCGGTATAAGAAAGTACTGCCGGCAGTAAGACCCCCGATCGGGCCATCCGTGATCACGCCATCGAAAGTAAACCAATCAAGGTGACCCTTCTGGGGCGGTCAGAAACTGCCCGTTTGCAACAGCCTCACCGCCCGAGTGCCTTGTAATTTCGGCCAGAAATCGGCGTCTGAAGGCGGACAAATTTCCCCTCCGAAGAATGGATTGACTCACTGATTCTCCCGCCCACATTCATTCCATTCCTCCCCGCCGTCTACTGTCCCCCGCAATTCCCTCAATAACACAACACAATTGACAAGATGAAGAGAGAAGACGTTGTTTACTTTGGCGCTGGGCCCGCTGCCCTACCCACGGATGTGCTCGCGAAGGCCGCCGATGCTCTGCAGAACTATGACGACACCGGACTGTGAGTCTAATGCGCTAGCTCGCGCGGGAGAAGAATCTCGAATGTCGCGTGCGATTGAACTGACGGTTTTGATTTGATTAGGGGTGTGGCCGAGCATAGCCATCGCAGCGGTATTGCGAGCGATATCCTGAACACTATGAAGGCCGATTTGGTGTCGTTCCTGAATGTTCCTGAGACTCACGATGTCTTGATCATGCAAGGTGCTTTTTCTCCCGTGCTGTTTTGGTGATGACATGACTAACGTTGCGAAGGTGGCGGATCGGGACAGTTCGATGCTACGTTGTACAACTCGGTTGCCATCTGGGTCGAGAACCAGCGCCAGAAGATCCTGCAGAACGGAGAAATCAGCGAGGAGGAGCTCGTCAAGCAGCTACAACAAAAGGTGCAGTCGGAACTGCGCCTGGATTACCTGGTGACTGGATCGTGGTCGGCGAAGGCCAGTCAAGAGGCCGGTCGCCTGCTGGGCACAAACAATGTGAATGTTGCGACCGACGCGCGGAAGATCAACGACGGCAAGTTCGGCAAGATTCCCGAGGAGTCGACGTGGACGCTGAGCGAGAAACCTGCGTTGGTGTATCTGTGCGAGAACGAGACGGTGGACGGTGTCGAGTTTCCCCGGTTCCCTAAGGTGTTGGAATCCAAGGCCGCGGATGACCAGACGGTCGTGGTCGGTGACTTTTCCTCGACGATTCTCTCGCGTCGCATTCCCTTTGAGCACTTCTCGATCGTGTTCTTTGGCGCTCAGAAGAACCTGGGTCTGCCCGGTATCACGCCCGTCATTATCAAGAAGAGCCTGCTATCGATTCTGGGCCAGGCTAAGCCCGATATCATTCGTCGGGTGGGACTTCCTGTTGCGCCTACGATTCTGGACTACGCGGTTACTGCCAAGAACAACAGTCTGTATAACACACTCAGCATTTTCGAGTATGTCTGTCTCGTCGCTTTTCTTTGCCTTCTGCTAACGATCGGCAGTGTCTACGTGGCCGGCCAGGTCCTGAAGAAGCTTCTCGCCACCTTCCCCGACAAGGTTCAAGGTCAGGAGGCCGTGGCTGGAAAGAAGGCCAACCTGATTTATGATGCGCTTGATGCGTACCCCGACGTGTACAAGGTCGTCCCCGACAAGAGCGTTCGTTCAAGAATGAACGTCTGCTTCCGGGTTACCAAGGTATATATCATCATGCTCTCGTGACGCGAGATAACAATACTGACATTATCAGGGCGGTAACGTGGACGATGCCGAGAAGGCTTTCCTGAAGGGCGCCACGGATCGAGGATTGCTCGGCCTTAAGGGCCACAGAAGCGTTGGAGGTATGCGGCCACTCACATTGATAAACCGTGACATGCTAATGAGGAACAGGTATCCGTGCTTCGAATTACAACGCCATCCCTGAAGCTGGCGTTCAACAATTTGTGGCATTCTTGAAGGAGTTCGCAACAACTGCATAAACGGCGTCAGCAATTGTTTGGTTTAACATTTTTGGTACAGGAATGGCTTCAACACTGGGATATACCAAGTAAAATAGAGAGAGATTCGAATGAATGACGTATTTACTATCATGCACACATAGAAAAGTTTTTTTACAGGTATTGCCATATAACAGGATTAACATTCCATATCTTAACAATCCTGTTTTGCTTTCGATTACCGATCTTAGCTCAACCCCTCCAATAGCTTGGGGAACAGCAAGTCGTCAAACTCTTAATATGTCGTCTGAGAGTTCATTGAGAAAGTCACCAGTCCATAACGTCGCCGACCTTCTGCAACCTGCTATCTCCTACATACTTGCATGGCCTCCTGCGATTAATACATCTTTCACCTGGGCGGCCTAGCCCCAGCAATGAACATGTACAATGCAATGCCGGTGAAACAGCACCATGTGGAACACATTATCGGCCCACAAACGGCATTGACGGTCGCAGCTGTCATTGTTGTCTGTCTGTGTATGTATGTGCGGCCGAAACTCATTGAAAATCCTTTGTGTCGGGTGAGAATCGACAACACGGTGTTTCGGTTAGAAAGGAAAACCTTGGCGCAACCAAGTTCTAAGGGGCATAATGAAGGCCTAATTTTATTATTGGTGATTAGAATGTTCATTAATCGGGTATATGCTTTTTTTTGATCTCGTGGTAGCCATTGATGAATGTATTGTAAATCTGTGCTCACATTGATGAAAGCATTGTGCCAAAGACACTAACTTACGTTTCTGCCCGCTTTGTCTCTATAGTATTTTAATTTCTTTCTGACTCCATATGCCGTGGCCGTGGTATGATGGTAAACTATATTGTGCATTTTGTCGTTCTTGTTCTGAAAGGTTAGAGGATCTAGATACGCTTTTGTTTTATTTGTTTCCTAGAGTTTTCATATGAGAATAAACAAAGAAGGAAATCAACTTTCACAGTGACTCAGAAGCATCTAAAATTGACGGTTCAATCTCACGCGAACAAACAGATTAGATAGAAATATGGTCACAAACGTGTATAACACATTATGATGGGTATCAATAGACAAACAAAACCTTTGTGGAGAGTAGAAGTGCCCAGCAGGATAATGAGTGTAGTGGTGGATACAATTCCATATCCAGCCACATGTTGTCCAGCTCCATAAACCATGATAATATCTCAAAGCTGCTAGTGTTGCAGACAGGAACGGTTCCGGAAGCTATAATGGCTCATGAAAGCCATCGCTTAGAGTCCAGGTATTTGCAAATAGAGATATCAAAATAGATGCCCAAATACATCTTATCAGTTGTAAGGAAAGCACTTCGTTTGCGCCGTTTGGAGTAGGCGAACGTAATGCATTGTGATCCACGGATAGCTTTCACGCCTTTATGTAGCAAACAATTCTTTCATTTAAAGAGATAAATGCATACAGTAGCCAGATAGCTAGCTTTGCAGCAAGTTGATGTACATAAACAAAGATTCGCCTTTATTAAATAGAGACCCATTTCCCCAAGACCAGGATAACATCATCTTTCCAGTTTGAATACTCAACATTAGTCTATTTGTGCTGATCCCCACTAACGAGAAATCCCGAAGATGCCTCGTCGACTAACCCCCCGATCCGCTAAACAACGGGAACGACAGTTTTGGAATTGGACTCGACTTGGATGGACAGCGAGACAGAGAGAGGAATTTTTCGAGCTATTGATAGAAAGACTATATGCTTCGGGTATCCTCGTGCTGGACTTGCGAACACTCCAAAACAGACTCAGCGTAGAATTGTTTCTCCGAACGCAACTCGACAGTATAGGAACAGAGCTCGATGGAGAGCCAGACGGCTGGGATGAGCTATATGAGGCCAAAGGGAAGGAATTGCTAAGACGAGTTCGAGTAGCACTCGTCGCTCGAAAGAGGGGATTCTTGGCCCAGATGAAAGCACAAGGCAACCCGGTGAGGCCTGACAGGCCAGAAGAGGTTATACATAGGGAGTTCAACCAGGCTTATGAGACGGATAGCGAGGGCACTAGCTCACCGGGGACCGATTTGAGTCATAGAAAAGGTGACCCTCCAGACTGTCGGAATGGAAGGTGGATTTACCTACAAAATGACTTTCCTACCGATAGCGAGTTGGAAAGGCAACCTCAGTCATATCTCGGGGCCTCGCTCCGGAATGCCCAGGTTGCCGATACGCAAGAATCCAATTCTCAGGGAGAAGATGATAATCAAAAAGTGGCTTCTTCATCTAGTCGTGGGGTTTGGAGCGATAGCCAAGGAGGAATTGACACTCCGGTAGAACGAGATTCTACACCACTGTTTCCCCCTGAGCCTGCTCAGCATTACACTGATTACGACGAGATCCCGGAAACACAAGGGTCTGGGCCTTCGGCAGAGGAAGTTGACTCCGAGTCTCTTTCATCTGTTTCTCATCATAACGAGATCCCCAGTACCCAAGTGTCAAGCTCTCCTGCAGATCAATATAATGTAGAAGAAGATGACACTACTAAGTCTCTTTCTTCTGTTTCTGGCCCCGACGAGATTCCGGATAGCCAAGGGTCAATCGTTCCCGCAGAAGATGAGGCAGAAAACCACTCATCGGATTCTCCTTCATCTGTTTCTGACCACGACGAGATCCCAGATAGCCAAGAGCCAGGTTTCCTGGAAGAAGACGATAGTATGCAACTGGTTGCCGTGCCGGAGTTTGGGCCGGGTGAGTCTTCCAATACACAACAACTACCTCGGTCTGGTAGTTCTGAAGCTAATCAATTGCCTGAAAACTATAGTAGATTAGGTTGGCTTCCAGCGGAACTGCTTGACATTATTGGACAACATCTCGGATTTGGCGACTTGCATATCTTCAGTACGACCTCCAGAAGAATACGGGCAGTGCTTACATATGAGCGAAGGAGACGTCTCGGCCAGGACGCGCTGCCACCAACAGAAGATTATCATCGGCACCTGACCATGGTCCGCGGGTTCGGGACTGCGCGTTTCCATCTAGAACACGATCCTGAGGCACCTTACGTTGAACAGCCCATGCTGTGGGCCATTGAGAATGGATGGAGTGGGGTTTTGCGGGCCTTCCTGGCCAGAGGCTTTAGCCCTGACAGTTGCACGCTCTTCGGCAATAATATGCTTCATGTTGCGGTGACGCGCAATCAGATAGATTGTGTGAGAGCCTTGCTAGACTATAAAGCAACCTTGAATGAGTTAGATCCGGGAACACGCATGTCCCCAATACTTGCGGGCCTACTCGCGCGGTCTGACGCCACGTTTGAACTCATAAGCCGGTTTCGGTACAGTCCACCGGTGATGGCGCTTGGGGAGGCCGCAATACTGGAGGAGCATGTAAATAATGACCCAATGTTACGACAATGGTTCTATGTATCGGGTGTTTACTTGGAGGATGTTATGAAATATGAGTCGACACATATGTTTATTGAAATGTGGCCGTCGTATCTTCGCCCCGAATAAATGCTTCTCCGCGACCATGCGCTCCCCCCATCTACAAGCCCAACCTGATGATCAGGCCGGATATATGGTTTATGCTAATACTATGACTATGCTAATGTCTTTTTATAATCAAATCATGTACTATATGAAACGTTAGAGTGTCTGGGTATATTGCAATAGAAGTTGGGTGCCACTCCCCAACCTATCAACCGGCTGATTTCTGGAATTCATAGAAACAATAGATAGATGCATCGTCGAATAGATATCTGACAGTATGCTACTTGCTGAATTTCGTCTATACTGCTATGTCGAGCTCCTGCAAATGAAGCAACGCGCCCTCATTCCCCCAACAAGAAACGGAACAGATTGCCAAAACCACCGCAGAGTACAGACACCCAACAAGACCAACCAATATTTTGTTTCTGGCACTGACGTGTTTCCAACTTTCCGAGACTCCATACCGGAAGGGATCAACCTATACGACTGGCCCCGTCGGGACATGTGACTCGATAGCCCTAACTAGAAGCCCCAGTTCAGTTCTCCAGTGTTATTATACATAAGCAGCAAAGATCAAACAACCAGCTTCCAACTTCGCCCCCGACTAAATTTTGCTTCTTACCCCATATGCGAAACCATCTACCAACACTAAACGAGAAGTGCGGACACATGAAATCCCCTGGATCATCACTAATACAAACTGCGACGTTGCATTCACAAATCTCATGGACCAGCGGCAATCTATGTACCGCCAGTAACAGCCAAAGCACTTCTCTTTCGAACTTTGGGTTAGGCATTCTGGGAGACTAACCAGGACTGTCGGCTTTGGGAAGTTAAATAGTCCGTCACTCCAATTTTCCCTGATCCCGCTATCGGGCTCGCATATTCCGTCCCCGAAAGTCTTAAATACCATGCGGCTGATCCTCAGACCGTAATGGATCTCATCCATTAGTCTAAGATCGACAATCGAAAGATATAGCATGTATCCACCTCGTATCCCATACCAACAGCGGACATGTCTGTTCACGTGACCGACGGAACAAGGAGTAATGACGTCATTACTAAACGCCATCAGCCAGTATAGCTAGTAAGAGAGAGACTCGAAGTTGCATTTACCTGAGTGAGGGTTTACACAGGGTGCTCTGAGCGTTTGAATTTATGCAGTAGTTCGACTGTATCATACATACACAGAATGGACCAGTCCGATTTACCACCACGAGGAAGCAGGAACTATGTACTTTGGACTCCCGATACCTATTCAAGTTCGGGGTGGGCGAAGAGAAAACAAAGAAGCCTTGTCCTACACATAGACCTCCATCCTTCCACCCCCCTCTTTCTATCTTACCGATTCCGACACTCACTCACCCTCGGAACCGGATCTCCTCCGTCGCAACCCGACCAAACGAAGCATCTCCGTCCAGAACCCAACAGGCGGGGTAGTGATCGAGTTCTCGTACGCGTCGATCGCAGGTCTCTCCCAGACGAGGTCGACCTCGTGAGGCTTCACGTATTTCGTTCTCTTGAACACCTTCCAGAAGATAAACAGACACGGGGCGACGATTTGCATGGTATAATTAGAGAAGAAGTTCGCGACGCTCCAGGGGGTGAAGGACGTGTATCCGTAGAACAAAAGCATCAAGATGTGCATGCAGATGCCAATGTAGGCGCCATAGGGCTGGAAGTAGCCGTAATACGGCCTAGTCTTGCGATCAACGCCCTGAGCCTTGCAGGCGTAGTAGTAGTTCAGGAAAGTGATGGACATGACAAGGAAATTGATCATGCCGCCGCCGGTGACCAGGTTGACGAACCAGGTGATGGCGGTGGCGGAGGAGCTGCCGACTTGGAGGAAAGAGAGGAAGGGGAAGATCATGACGACGCAGAAGCAGTAGATCGGAACGCCTTGTTTGTTGCAGTAGCGGAGGAAGTGGGGCGCGCGGCCCTCGAGCGCCAGACTGTAGAGCGAGCGCGTGGCGCAGTAGGTGTAGGTGTTTCCGGCGGAAAAGATGGAGGTGAAGATCAACGCGTTCACGATATCGGGAAGCACGGTGATGCCGAGATTCTGCATAGCCATGACGTAGGGAGAGCCGGCGGCGCTGCTGCTGTCGCCGCCGGTGCCGAAGTAGAGTTCCACGAGGGCCGGGTCGTTGTATGCGACGACGATGCTGACGGCCAGCGAACCAATGATGAAGAAGATACAGAACCGGTAGTACACGGTCTGGAAGGCTGCTTTGATGTACACGCTGGGTCGCTTGGCCTCGGCGGAGACCATCGAGATATACTCGGGACCGACGACGGTGAATCCAGCACTGAAGAGCGCGGCGAGAAAGCCTTGAAAGCGCCCTAGGTCACCTTCGTTTTGAAATGTGGCGAATGCGCCCGGGTTCTTCCAATGACGGAAACCGTAGGCATCGTGTTGCGGGTTACCTCCGACCATGGTCACGAAGGTGAAAGCGAAGAGGATAAAGATAAGAATCAGTTTGCCTCCGGAGAGCCAGAATTCGGCCTCTCCGTAGAATCGGACGGCAACGATGTTAAGTGCGCTAAGAATGCCAGGGTCAGTTTATTATTCTCAGAATAGCTTCCAGCCCATCCTAACAGCGGTCAAGGAAGGGGAGGAAGAGGGAAGAGAGAGAGAATAATTCTCGGAGAGCCCAGCGCTTTGACAGCAAGCTTGGCAAAGGGGCGCAAAGTCCCCCAGGAAGTCGTTCTTACGCATAACAAGCAATCACCGCCGCACAGACGCCAGCCGTCGGACCGGGGTTCGCGACCTCAGGGTTCCAGAAAGACATGACCAAACTGAGAGCGGTGATCTCGAATGGGATGAGCAAGGCCTCGTAGAAGAAGAAATTCCAACCGGCCATGAAGCCCAGGGCATCGTCCACCCAGTGACCGGCAAGACGGATAAATCCGCCCGAGACGGGCATATACGTATTCATTTCGGCGATGGAGTTATTCACGAGGGCAAGTACACCGGAGTACAGGGTATAGGCGATCACCAAACTGGCGGGGCCACCTTTGGCGAGACCACCACCGATACTGATGAAAAGGGCTGTTCCGATCGAGCCACCGGCGGCGATAAGCTGAATCTGACGATTATTGAGTCGGCGCTGTAGGCTTCCCATACTCTCGCCGACCTCGACGCTGACGCCATCGGTAGAGGTGGACGGGTGGGATTTAGGGTCGATCTCCTCTTTGGGTGCCATCTTGGCGAGAGGGAATGGGGTTCTCGAGGCGACAAAGCGGGCAATTGAGGGTCACAGCTATTGGGGGGTGAATCGCATTGGATTAGTTGGGAGAGCGACGCGTGGGGAATTATGGCGCAAAGGACAGAGAACTCGGACGAGGGGAAAGATTCGGACTGCTTGTGGAATAGAAGGAAGGGCAAGAAAGTTATGAAGAGAAATAAAGAAATAGAAAGAAATACGCGTGGAATGCAAGCGCTTCTCTCTTATCTTGTTTTTTCCACGTTCAGAGGGATTCTTTATCCCAAGATGGTGAAGATCCAAACCAAAAGTGGGAGATACCGCGATATTTATCCATGCATGTTTATGTACGCGACGCTAGGCAAGGACCGATTGAAATTTTCCGCCTCCTGCAACTAAAAGATGAGTGCAGTTCACGGCGTCGTATTCTGAGGTAGGATAGGTCGACCGAGCCATGGCCCAGCGTTGTTAGCCAAGCCCTAAGTCCGTCCAGCCAGTCATCCCGCGACTGGGGAAGGCGCTAACGTTCCATGTGGCGGAGCTTTGGACCCGGGGGTTTGGGGGTATCTACTTTCAATTCATGGTCACCCATTTGAAATGCCCCTCTCTGGTGCGGGTAGGGTGGCTGCTTGCATGAAAATTGTCCTGTTGACTGCAATCCAAGCATCCGTGCCCGTTCAGAACAGTGGCAAGATAGGTGGCACAATTGGCAAAATAGACACCCCAGCCAAGACGCTTATCGTGGAAGCCTGTAAGCCGAGCAATCCCAGTGACCCAAAAACAAGGACTACCGTTGGCTCTTCCAGAAAAGCCCAAGACCCCCGTCGATATTATGACTTCCGCTAATTCATTTCCTGTGCCGTCCCAGCCTCGCTAGCCCCTTTGAGGTAGCACGCCCCATCCCCGCCTATATCAGGAGCTGTTATTAAGTTCAAAGAACAGGGTACGTAACCCTGCGGCGTTCACAGTGACTCGGAGGGTGAAAATCTCGCACACTCCGAGTCCGTCGCGTGAGTGTGCCGGAGGAGACCGCTACGGCATAAGGGGCGTTGACTCGTTGACAATGACGGGCGAGAAAAGGGCGCTAGCGATACGGGGCAAACCCAGATAAGAGAAAAAGAAAAGAGCAAAAAAAAAAAGTCCATTAAGCACTGGGTTCCCCTGGATGAAGTGGCTTCTGTCCGCCAAATAGTAATTAAAATCAGCCAGCTCGAGCATCCACGGTACATAGACCGCAATCAATCTCCGAACAAACCACCTCTTCTACCCATGACAATCAAAGCCATGTTTATCTAACTGTCAACTGTCAATCGTCAGAATTTTCGAGGCTTCGAGCCATCTAGCCGGGGTCGAGACCCGGAGATAGCCTATTATCTGCCAGATTTGCAATTAACCATCTGCTCTTTCTAGCCACCGATCATCGCATGGATTCTTTGTTCGATAGTCGGCCATAACCCCCGATAGGCCGACCACATTCGCGCCTTGAGAACCTTGTTATCCCCAGTTAGTCCTCGAGAAAAATGTTCCGGCGCAAGGTATCGCCTAAACCCTCGTTTTGCTTTAACGGTAAGAGTAAAGAACCGCCGTTGCTAAGCAATTGAATGTGGGAGGGCTGTTGCTGTTCTCGAAAATTTGCACCACATATTAACATCAACTTAATCTTGACCCTCGATGTTTTATGGGAAGGATATAGGCTTATTTATTACTGGCACGGACCGGTCGCGTCTCATATGATTTCACTGCAAGGATAGATACTATGGCGACGTAATTCTTTTGGTGATCGATTTGGATTTGAGATCCTGATTAGATAGTTGATACAGACGCAGTAAAACCGAATTTCTAGGAACATCGTGAAAATATGACCACTGCAAATATCCGGGGTCTGAAGTCAATGTCTGGCAATTGTCTAGAAAAGATTAGAACAACGATCGAGCAGATGGGAATTTCATAAATCTATAATGCCATATCATGCCATATAATACGACCCAGCTTGTCGGGCCATCTTCTCACATCGCTGTGCCCAAGACGACTATTCTATATATACAATGCATCCAGAGCATCACGCTCAAGCGAGAATGAAACAACAGTGACCAGCTTCTAAGCACCGCTCTTCAACATGCAAAATCTACCCGATCCGCTGCTTCCGCCTCACCCAAACTTCCTGATCACCCGGCTCATGAGCCCCGTCAGTCGCACTCGGATCACGCAGCTGGACCTCCCAAACCTTCAACTTGTAGTTCCCGCGATCTCCCTGTCCGGAGAACAGATCGAACGACCAGTCATGCTGGGGACACGTGATCCCCGCACTCAGGGTGATGCCAAAATCCTCGATATCAAACAAGCTACCCCGTGAGAGCGGAAACGCCGAGTGGGGGCATTGCTGGCGGCCAAGACCGGTCAGCCTTGTTAAGTCTTGCCCTGCAGGGTTCGCGGGGATGTCTTGTCTACATAGAGAGGGAACAGGGGTGCTCACATGATCAATGGCGTGGAATTTGCCCTTGAATTTAAATACGAGGACTTGATCCTTCAGCTCCCGGCCTGGGCGATCCAGGTTGGCTGGGATTGGCGCCTTGTCGTCGGTGCTGGGCCCATTATTGGTCTTGGGGATGCTGAAGGCTTTGCAGTGTGGTTTGATCAGGGAACAGTCATCTTGCGATTGGATGTCCGGGAATGAATAGGCGAGGCCAGCGAGATGCCAGGCTCCACCTCTGGACTGCTGCACGAAGGCGTTCATTTGGGGAGAAGAAAGAAGGAAGAAATGCGGGCGAGAGTTTGGCTGGTTTGCACTGCTCCGGGTTTAGTGCTGACTCAGCGAGACGGGGTGGGCCCACTTGTGGGGTCTCGCCCAATGGCAGCTTCGTTCATGGTCAGCCTTTCTGCCTGAGGCTCCGTCCTGTACTCCGTATACCTTTAACTAGATCAGTGATTCTGGGACCAACTACGAGAGAGATTGGTGTCAAGAAGGGGTAAAGAGAGGTGTCACCAGATCCGGTATGCCGAGTTAGAGCTACCACTGTCTGTCACAGCTCAGAATCACTGCTGGGGTGCCACAAGCTGACCTATTTGGAAAACACAGCATATGGAAAGAGGGGAAGAAAGCTTCCTAGGAAGAGATCCTTTTACGACTGGCGGAGAGGCTGACAGGCTAACTTTGTTTCGTAAGTCTCCGCATCTCTCGCTATAATCATTGCGATGTCTGGCAAAAGATGAGGGGAAGTTCCGCTGCTGCCTTCTCCAACCTCAGGACCTATTCGGTCAAAGAGGACCATCTCATGGTTCCGTAACCCTGGTAATAGTGATCATACAAGATAAAATATCCCTCAACGAAAGTTTGGGGGGGTTGAATTCAAAACTAGTGTCTGCGATAGCAAAATCAACAACCATGTTATCTGAACCGGATCGTTTTGCCATTTTGGGGATACAGATACGCACGAATGGTTGCAATCTGGGCCGATCCTGTTTCATCTAGATAAGCATATCGAGTCTGACGTTGATACTCCATCGCATTGATAGACGGAGAAATGAGTAAATGATCACGCATGCGCCGCACTAGCGGAATAGGCTCACAAGAACACTTTCGAGAAGCGTGGTACTTGCATGTATGCATGCGAGTCTGTTCCCATGTCCTAGAAGGCTGCTGGGTGAGGTGCTGAAGTGAATGACGGTGTAGTAGTGATGGTACCTCTGTTCCTTGGTCATCGCTGTTACTTTTTCACTGCTTGATAACATCACTTTACCCTACAGAGTTTATGACTCGTGTTTTGTGTTGATCCTAGCTGAGGGGTCCTCTGTTTTAGTCGTAGGATGTTCGAATCCTGGTTAAATCCAAACGTACCCATTCAACCCGCAAATGCATTCCCAAAAACAATGTATTGTATTATACAACTTGCATATAATTTCCCCTAAGTAATCTACCCAACTAAACTTTTCAAATTATATAGAACAAACACCTGCATATGCACCTCCGATGCAAAACGAACGTGAACGGCCCTCCCACGGAGCCGAAACGCCTCACACCATCAAGGTCGGCGATGATAACGAATATCTGGGTACTCAAAACAAAAAAATGTAGCATCCAGCCGGTAGATGCAGCCTTCATCTATCTCATCGAACATCATATATATCTATCCATCTAGTGAAGAGGTGAGATCTCAGTAGTCATCACCTGAATTAGGCGGAGTTGGCGCAAGACCAGCTGCTTGAACTTGAGTCATCGTGAATAGCGGCGCCGGAGACGTATAGACCCAATCCACACTAAGGTGTCAGGTTAGTTAAGGGTCTAGATCATAGAACAAGGGGCCTAGGTGTGGACGAACAATAGCACAGGCGATAGCCAAAATGGCGATGTTGAGGGCGGTCAAGAAAATCTTCCTCGCGTTGCGGGTGTATTCGCCTTTGTTCATGTGCAGCCAGAAAATGGCGGGGAAACCAACTGTTGAGAGCAGGTCAGTATATAATAGGCAAAATCAGGGGGCAGGGTTAATCATACAGCTGAACCAACTTCCGAAAAGTGCACTCTGTGAGAGGGGAATGGGTTAGCAGGATATCTTGAAAGCAGAAATGCACCATGGGTTTAGACATACAATCAAACTGAGCAGGTCGTTAAACACCGGAATCGACTCCGCGACAACCCAAGACACCAGCCAGACGAAGAGGCAGATGGCCACCCAGGACCCGATAGACACAAGGTCGCGACGGTGCATTTTGTCCGATCCGCGGAAGAGCCGCACATAGATGTACTTGCAGGCAACGTGTCCGAGAACGACACCAGAGAGGATGGTCTATTTATGCTCAGTCTTTGAACGGATAGCAACATGAGACAAGGAGGGAATTAACGAACCGTAGGAATGGCAAGTCCCCAGGCGATCTTGCTCATGACAGGACTCAAGGACGAGATAGCCGGGGACTTGACGTCGGGGCCGATGTAGTTGTAAATGATCATTGCGCTGACAAGGTACAGAACGGTGTCAACGATTTGCAACATGGCCAGGGATTTGTTGAAGGTACGCGGGTCCTCCGTCTCGGACATGAAGCCGAAGTAGGCAACATGGGCCACTGCGGGAAGACATTAGCATCATTTACTTCAACGACAAAAAGGGTGATCTTGGAACAACTAATTGCTGATCATGATCATGTTCGTCCAACGTACAGTACGCAAAGATGATGTTAGTCACAGCCAGGAAACCCTCGCGGAAGCTAACGTCCGTAGTGGCATGGATAGGGATGTGGCCTTTGCTCTCCACTCCGGCAGAGACCATGGTCACGATTGTGGCAACGAGAACACTCAGGAAGGCTGAACATGGGATTAGTCATATGATCCTGTTCAACGAATAATACGGCAGCGTGATTCAGGTTGTACTCACAAGCAACAGACATCCAATACACCTTGTCCATAGTACGCGGCAAGGCACCCAGGAAACAGATGACCAGACCGACAACACCAAACACCAAGGTACAGGTGCCGTGATCCGTCAGGACATTCATCAGAATGTTAAACGTCAGGATGTTACTAGCCATAAGGAAGATGAGTAGCAGCAGCTGGCCAAGACCGAAAATCTCTCGGCCCGCACGACCCATCAAGAGTTCGCCAGCATCTCCCATGCTGTGAATAGCAGGATGACGCAGCTTGAATTGGCCAATGGCATAACCCGTGTACCATGAGAGAGCCGAGATGAACAGGATCATGATGGCAGCGCTAGTTCCCCATGTCAGCCAGAGAGCGTCATGTAAAACTTAGAACAAGATGGAGTACATACGGAACCATTCCAAGGGTGGCCACAGCAGAAGGCAGCGAAAGAATTCCCACCGAGACATTCTCTGCAATCATGACTGCCAGCGGGTTAGAACGTGAGGTCAGACATGTTAGAAGGCCTATAGAAAGCCAAACTTACGCATGCCACAGTGCCTTGTATGCAAGGGTTAGCCGGATCGGACATCACATCCCTATGAGGAAAGTAGACACTCACCACCACTTCATGGTGCGATATTTCACCTCCGCTGTCTCCTCATTGCCAAACGGCTCGAGATCCTGTGCCGGCAATTGCTTCTCCGCATCCTTCCTATCCCCCGCATACGATTCCACATCACTCATGGTGGGTAAATATTGATGTGATCTCGGCCCGACTGCAGAACAAGTTTTTGTCGGAAGAAGAACAAGCCAATTGAATGAAATTTACGCAGATATGCCAAGCCCAGCCATCTTGAAGATTATGCGATGAGCCATCGGCCGTTTGCAAAAATTCTGATCGAACATCGGGTGGAGCTCCGCGGTAAACCCCGACCGCCTGCCCGTTCCTGGTAAAATGATCGGCGGTTTCTGCCGTTTCCCGCGGGGAAGTAAGGGGGTGGCAGAAAATTGGGACTGATGAGCAGAGACTGGCCACAATTCAGTGGGAATGCACTGGTTCAGCCTAAGATCTTGCAGTTTATACAAAGTTTAATCTTAGGGGAAGATCTGTTTATAACTTAAAAGCTGTTCTACGAAGCATGGTTATGCCATCACTTTATATGCAAGAACAACTTCATTCATCAGTAGTAAGCGTGTGAGCATACTTAGTCAGTATTCTAATTTTAAAATCTGAAGGCAGAAATAGTTGCAGGCTCGTGGCCAATGACATTTGAGGGTTAATAGCCAGAACTGGACAGATCCATCTATTAAAGAAACAAGTGGTTACAGTGCAGTGCAATCCGTATTCACAATCTCGCAGACTCTTATCTAAATAATATGAAAAGTAATTGTAGAATATCTTTGGTTCTTTTTCGGAAATCAGACTCTGATTTAACAAATAATTTCATAAATGCCCAAAAATAACCAAATTCATATTTTAATGCACTGAAATGTTTAGTCAATACATTTCTTTCCAATGAAGTGCAGAACTTGAGACAACATTTTAGGCATAGTACAGTTTATTGTGATAGTCTAAGCTAACTTATATGTATTGTCCTTCGAGACTATCCTGGTAATAAAATCATGAAATCAAGATCTTGGCGCTCACATACGACCAGGTCAAAGATGACCTCTAGAATGGGAAACATATTTCTATCTGACGTTATTAGTGATTATTTATGGCCAATTCACAATTCTGGGGCTCATGATTCTCATGTTCATTGCACTTTCGCATAGAGCCACTGCTGGCCTCGCTGGCAAGAAACGGGTGGTTGTGGTGTACTGCAGTGTGTACCTACTTCCACTGCAATTCTGAAGCATTATTGATATAGTGACTGCAGCTGCTCAAGGCTAATTGATATTTAAGCACACCTTGTCTCACCCCTCTTCTTGCCATGCGGTGCGGTGTAACAGTGAATGTCTTTTTTATGATACTTTAACTCAACTGGACTGCCTAGTTCCAAAGTACAGACGGGGTGGCAGTAATGAAATTTACAGTTTAATGTTTTTAGGTAGAGATATAGACCCACGTGCGTATACCATGCTGGTCAGTTTAAGAACCATTCTATTTTTTTCTAGTGATTTTGTAATATTTATAAAGATATATCTATCAATAATGCGGCCGAAGTCTGATTTTATAAGCATCTACTCTAATATAGTAAATAGCTACTTATCTTTGTATCGGCATTCTACAGACGTATTTCTCATTAACGTGTCTTATCCTAGACCTGTATGCAATAGAGCTCTCGCATGTGTAAAGGACTTTCAAAGCAATGCAGTATAAAATGGCAATTCAAGAAGGCAGAGAGGTGTATGTATTCGTCACTGAAACTATCAAGTCTAATATGTACATTTTAAAAGTAGTGTTATATATTCATTGGCCCTAACCACGCATTCAACATCTCCTCAATCGTAACGTCCTGAAGATCCACCCAAGGAAAACCAGGATCAGGCTGAGGCGCTTCATAGATATTATTTTCTGAGATTCCAGTGGTGAAGACTCCCAGTACCCCATTATTCTCTCCAGCACTATCAGACTGCGCAAGACGATATTTCTCTTCAAACCATTCAGAAAGGAACCGCAGCCAATCTTGATAGAAGAACATCTCATGCTGATCCCACTTCCCACCTTTACACTCCTGATCAAGCGTATTTATGCGCTTGACAGATTTCTGGATTTCATACCGCATATCCAATGTCTCTCGCAACCCTCGGACTTGAACATGATCTCGAACGGATGGCTCCAACGATGCGAGAACAAGTTTGCATGAAGCTACAACGCTAAACCCGGACATTATCCATTGGGTGTAACTAAATCTCTTCTCAATACCAGGTGGTAGACTGAAGTAAAAGCTCATAAATTGTTTTGCAGCCGTTAGTCCGCGACAAAGGGCATCTATTCGCAGGAGGGCCATGGATGGGTCGAATGACACGGCGGAAGATGGGTATACATCAAAAAAAATAGTTTGATAGAGATGGATTTCGAAGGCGTGGGATAGAATGCCTTGAAATACTATTCAAGTGTTAGAACTTAGATCCGCAGTATAAATAAAACTTGGTCAACTCACCATCATGGTCAATAGGGACAGGAAGCCGGGCTTTGTAATCTTCAAAATCGCTTTGAAGAGAACTAATCATAACTTGTATATCCACAGGAGCCTGATTCTCACCGAATCCCCGTGCAACTAGGGAATCGATCCGTACAAGCATGTGTTGTACTTGAACCTGGCCTAACAGGTATCTATCGGTTGAGAATTCGCATTCCTGCGACAACTTCGCAGCGCATGATTCTATGAAGGGTGACCAAGGCATTGTTCGTGTCCGCTGTTGTACTATGGAGTGACTAGTCATGTGAGAAGAAAGTAAGCAAGACATAGTCTTTTCAGGTCTAGACCGGGCTGTGCAGGTGATAAATCGGACTTACCACGCGTCAAGGAGGAAATATCCAACCAAAGCTCGCATTTCCTCGTTTCGCAGGGAAATCGA
This sequence comes from Aspergillus sp. S1802E, assembly GCA_023627535.1. Lineage (NCBI taxonomy): Eukaryota > Fungi > Ascomycota > Eurotiomycetes > Eurotiales > Aspergillaceae > Aspergillus > Aspergillus sp. S1802E. The sequence goes on from JAMAHN010000021.1 coordinate 419,195, forward strand.
TTCTGTCGGAGGATCCGTGTCCAACATGACGTCAATTCTTTGTCTTACTACTCGCAGCTTGGGTGGGTAATCCAGTCTGCAATCGTTGATTATACTTTGTGCGAGGTGCAGATATCCGGAAAACCGCACTATATGGAGTTTTTTCTTCGTTCTATCTTCCGTGTTAGCTTTTGTGAATCCAATGAGGAGAGGAATTGTCTAGAACATACCCAGCTATAGTAACCAGCAATCCCTGTAATATATCGAAGGGTTGTTGGCGATTGCCTTGCAAGACTTGTCCCCCAAGGTAAGACGTCGAAACTTCCTCGAGGGCCAGGTGCAGCGGGACATTTCGAAACGAGGAGACCAAAAGAATAGAGAGTAAGAGGAAGGGTTTCTCCGATCTGAGATCCTCGACAGTGGCGTTTCTCGGCAGCTGTACAAATGGGAAATGCGTTATGGCATCACGAAAGCTCTCTATCAAACGATTTGCCTCTTCGAGGGTGATCATCCCGTTCCCGATCACATCGCACGGATTTCGAGGAGTCGGAGCACAACTTTCACTTTTCGAGGACAGTGGCAGTGGCAGGGGTGCCTGTTGCGGGCTTGAGTGAGGCTGATTAATCTGGCCTAAAATTTGAGCCACCTTGTCCTCGAGTGCACCTATTCGCCTAGATTAGATGCGGTCAGCTTGACAGATAGTATCGATACGAGGAGTGGGCAGATATACGTCTCCCTCTTCTTAGAAGTACGAGCTTTTGTTGCGCGGAAATAACAATCTCTGTTCAAACGGAGACACCTTCAAAGCGTGTTAGGTTTACGTTGCTAAGTCGAAGAGAAGAGAAGTAGAAGTAAAAGCGGGATGTTGCATACCGATCGCAGCCTTGGGTAGAGGTGCGCGAGCACCTAATTTTAGCACGCACACAGTTCTCGCAGGTCCTGACTCGGCCTAGACTGGTCGGCGCGGACATAGTAGGCAGCATTCAAAGAATTGGGGCTAAGATGGAGGACGGACAGGAACAGGAGGCCTTAAGAGTCCGCGGACCGGCAATTCCCCTCCCAGTCCGCGGACTCGGAGTTGGCCCGGACTCCGTGTCTTGGCACGGCCCCGTTGTCAGCCCTGGGAAGTATACTCGCGCCAATGATAGTCCTACGTAGGATCGGAGATAGCATAGCCTCGTGGCTGACTTTTAGGCCTCGTTATTTTGTCAGATTGTATAAAGAGAGTGTGTATTCGATGCTATGAGGAGGGGGATATCAACCTCAACCCATCTAGACTCGCATTCTACCTCTTCTCCTCAATAACTCAATAAGGAACAAGAAGAAAAAGGAGAGAAAAAGAGTAGAAATATCAACACTGAAAATGTCGGAAATGAACATGGACGACTGCACCTTGGCAACTTGCCCAATTGACTTGGCCTACATCAATTACCAGCCTAACATCCCGGCAAATGTCCTCTTCCTTGCCATCTTCGGCCTTCTCCTCGCCGCACAAATCGCCCTAGGAACATGGTTCCGAACATGGACATACATGGGAGCCATGACCGCGGGGCTCATTCTTGAAATACTGGGATACATCGGGCGAGTCATGATGCACAGCAACTCATTCGACTTCAATGCATTCCTTCTGTACGTGACCTTTGAGACATACCGCCGAATAAAGCAAGCTAATCAGAAACTTGACGTTTAGATACCTCATTTGTCTCACGATTGCCCCGGCCTTCTTCACCGCCGCCATTTACATCAGCCTGGGAAGAATTGTCATCGTCTACGGGGAGGATATCTCTAGGATTCGCCCGCGTACATACACCATCCTCTTCGTCACTTGCGATATCATCGCTCTAGTCCTACAAGCAGCCGGTGGCGCCATTACCTCCATCGCCGACTCAGACCAAGAAAGCCTCAGAGATACCGGTGTCAATATCATGATTGCAGGATTGGCTTTCCAGGTCGCCTCGTTGACCCTGTTCATCGTGCTCGCTTCGGAATTCGCCCTGCGAGTGCGCCGCAGCTCAGAAGACATGAAGAATGCGTCTACAGCATCCGTTCGTAGTGGTTTGAAATGGAAGATGTTCCTTCTGGGTAAGTGTCACTGAATGATCCGCATTTATCAGCCTATGATAACCCAATCAAAGGTCTTGCCATTGCCGTTTTAACGATCTTCACTCGCTCGATCTTTCGTGTTGCGGAGCTGAAAGGTGGATTTGACAGTGATCTGGCTAATGATGAAATTGCCCTGATGATTCTCGAGAGCACTATGATTGCCATTGCGTGCATTTGTATGACCGCCGCTCACCCAGCAGTTGCCATGGGCCGGCGATGGGGGGAACTCTCGGCGAAGCCGCGTCGTGGAGTCGCTTCGTCTAAGGTGTCGCAGGCTTCATCAGAAACTGAGATGATGAATGCTTAAAAGTATATAGCAAAGCCCCTGATGTCTCGGAGTGGTCGGTTTCAAGAGATTGGGTATTAGACATTTCAGCGAGTTAGATCTACCGTGGTCCCAGGACCTGCCAACTGCCACTCAATAAACCTTGGCTATACGTGATCAGCCCTCGACCAAGCATTCTCGCGCAATTTTGGAGTTGACGAAGACCTTCCAAGTTCGGATGATGGTATCGAATAATAGTTCTTTAATATTAAACTCCGCGACGTTGTTGGGTTGCAGTCCATCGGGACCCGTTGGCAGTTGTCCACTGGTCCACAGATTTGGTGAGCCAGGAAAGCCGATAGTTGACGGCCGATCCACCCAGCTGGCCAACTACCTACGGCAATATCTGCAGCTGCAACCGAGATGCCTGCCGCTACACCAACGCAAACCAGCAACGGAAACCCATCGGCTACTTCTATATCTCGCGACGAGCCAGCAACGTCAGCTTCTAATCTTGCGTCATTGGTGAATCTGGGCGCTCGAGATATCTTTAATGTCATAGATATAGCGCAAGACTTTTTAGAATAGCGCAAGACTTAATAGATAAGAAAAAAGATAAGAAAAAGCTCGATGACTTTTCAAAGTAAAATCGATAAAACAAAGAATAAGCTGAAAGATTTCAGATTATATATCATTAATACAGATAAAAGAATGTAAGTACACGTGGATTGTATAGATCTCTGGAAATAGACCAAAACAAAAATTATCTCGAATGTCTTTCAAAAGCTGAAAAGTTATATAATAAAGCTTATTATGAAAAGAAAACCGGATTAAAACATTGGAGTTTTCTAGAGCAGGTCTTTCAAAGATTATAGTGTGAATTCAATAACTTATAGATTTTTTTAAACGTTATGTGTATCAATAGTCTGTTTAATGCCTCTCATATTCTAAAAAGATAGGTCAACTTCACACGTGAGAGAATTATCTTTATAAAAAATTAAATAAATCCGATAAAGAATATTGCTCAAGGCTTAGTACTCTCGAATCTCGATTAAGCTTTAAACTGTCTTGTTAAATTATCCGTGCGTTTGCAACAAATATTGAAAGAACTACACGATTTAAGAACTAAGGCGCCTTTTATCTAATAGGATGCGATATGATACTATGTTAAATTATAAGACTCAAAAGACTTTTGCCACGAGGTTCATAAGACTTTTGTTAAATTAAATCTACTGTTAATAAAATCCAATCACAATATTATAACTAAGTATGGCTCTATAGCATTATCGCACGAAAGAGAGTTAGTGAACGCTACAAATTTTATCAGTTAATTTTGTAAAGATATAGTTTTAAAGCTCAATAATCTCAAAGATCTTTATACTTCTATATTTGAAATACTTGACGCGAAACAATTTTAGCAGCTTTTTCAACTATGAGACTAGAAAAAATATTCTTTAAATCTCTAAGAGAATGGGAAGCTAGAACTCTACGGACAATTGGATTTGGCAAAGACAAGCTGCTTGTATTGACGACGAAGGACAGGTCAAGACACATTTGTCGCGACTGGAAACGTGCCACTCCCGACCCGACAGCGCATACCACGCCCAGGGCCAAAACCATGCGGTCCTTCTTGTTGGTATAGGAAAGGATCCTCTGCGGGACATTAGCGAGGGACTCAACGATAATCCAAAAGCCATACAATGTAGTTTCCCATCGAGACGGACTGTTGCAGCGCGTCCTCCTTTTTGTTGCCATTTTGCTGGCCCTCGTGTTCAGTTTGCTCCGAAACGGTAGGAGTTGTGGCGTGCTCGCTGGGAATCGCGTCCGACGGCGACCTTTCTACCGGAATACCCGTTTTGCTGGCATGATCTTGAGCAGAGTCGGCCATTGTGGGGGGGAAAGGCGCCAATTTGCATCAATTATGGCTGTCAACAAGGGATGAAAAATGAAGACAGGCAGCAGCTCTGGCTATATACGAGGAGCCAACTCTAGGGAGAAGCAGTGGGGCCAGTAGGGATGACAATCTGGGCTGTTTGCCTGTGGATCCGGGCTATCGTAAAACACCCAAAGGGGTAAATCCCAAATTCTGGCGGTTGTAGGAGTCTTGTTCCAGCAATTAGTGGATGTTCCACAGTGTTCTGGAGTGGAGCTATATTTGTGAACGGCCCGCCCAGAGGCTCGAAGTTTCGGCTAAGTCCGGCCAGAAAATCGCAGCTTCGCCAGTGCCCGTCCGTGACTCCTTGTTTAGCCCCCGTACCCCCCTCGGCCCCTCTGTTAATGAGGACTGTTATGATTTCTCGAATACCCTTGATGCAGATTTCGGTAAGTGGGGCTCTTTATTGTCGGATCTTCTGTCCTGTCCTGTCCTGTCCTATAGCTGAGTCCGCGGTGCACCCGCTGCGACGGTTCGCTGCAACAGGGTTCACCCACGCTGCGACAAATGTGATGCCATTGGCGCGGAATGCATTTACCTGCCCCGAAAGGCTAGAGTTAAGAAGCCACGGTATACCCCCGGACCTTATCTGCTGCATCTTGCGCAAATGGCCTGTCTAACACACCAATGATGCAAGGGAAACCATAAGTATATTCTCGCCAGCGTTCTAAGTCGTCTAGAGCGGCTAAAGAAGCACTGTATGCTTAACAAAGACTCTAGAGACCATGCAGACGATCTCAGCTTCATATCTATCTCTTCTATAGCTTCCGAGTCACAGGGTTCGCCGTGCAAGAATGATATTATAATCCTTATCAAACCGATCGGGCCCATACATAGCTCTATCTATGCCTTACTGGAGCGCCTTAAGAGAGATAAAACCGGATCTTTGGTATGGTTAAGTATCTTCTGCCAACTACCGTACCAGCTATAAGTAACACAAGATCAAAATGTTAAGATAAGGTGATTCAAACGTCGTTAGGTCTGATAGTATATACAAATTAATCTTTCATTATATATTCAGGTTGAATTAATGTACAGTGGCTTCACATGTCCTGCTATACTTAGAAATCCGAGATTTTCTAATCGCTCTAATTTTATTAGTATACTAGTAAATGCAAACTTACAAACCCTGGCAGTCTGCTCTTTCTCACCCTGTGTATTTCGCACTCTGTTGACTATCCCGGTTCCTGAGATTATCACGGTGGTTGGAGTCACGTGCACACATATAATACGCAGTATCATCAAGTATGAGAGCCTCGCAAGCCAAGCCTTCAGAAGCTCATCTCAATCAGCGCCATGTGCGGTTGCGCAGACACCTTACAAGAGCTCCTTCAGAGGGGCTGCTCCCCTGAAGTGATCGTTAACAGGAATCTCAATGACAAGTACGAGCGGACCGCCTTGGCCTTGGCAGCAAAGCGTGGTCACCTAGGGGTTGTCGAGCTACTTCTCGATCACAAAGCTGACGTGAATCGCCCACCCGTCCTGTGTAGTTCATACCCGTCGAGAACGAGAGATCCTCCAATAAGGTTGGCAGCGATACATGGCCACAAAGATATTGTAGAGAAGCTATTTCACCATGGCGCCAATGCAAATCCAAAGAGATCGCGTAACTCGAAGCTATTCGCGTACCATGGCGTACGATCACCTGAGATCATGAGCTTACTGCTTGACTGGGGCGCTGATCCAAGTTTAGGCCCGGGTTATGAAGCTAAACCATGTCGCTGCGGTCTTTCCGACGCGCTGGTCAATGGAAGTAATGAAATGGTCAAGATGTTGCTGGGACAAGGAGCCGCCCGGAATGACTCAGACTGCGAGGCCCGCCCGGCAAGATACTTTGTTCACAATTGCAGCAAATAACGGTGTACACATGGTGGAATTGATTCTGGAACAGGGCTACACGATGACGCCTGGGAGCAGTGAAGTCAGCATGGCGCTAGACTCTGCGTTATTTCGCGCAGAATTGGCTTTGGTGAAGTTCTTTTGCGAAGCAGGGCTCCTTGATGATTTGGTCATGAGTCCATATAAAAGTTTATTTGGCTCGATCATGTCAGTAAGACGCGATCTTGAGGCTGCTGCGACTATTATGGATGTACTGCTTGCGCAGGGGTTTGAAATCCGGAACGACCTAGAATATATTCGAAAAGACATTCGGCATGGCGGCTACTTTGGAGAGCATTCTGGCTGGTGCGCAATGTACCAAATGGTATTTGACAGAGGTGCAAACCCATTGGCTGGGTCTGGCCCTGAAACAGAACTATCATTCATGGCGCAAAAGGGGATAAGAAAGTAGTTCAGATGATGTTGGAGGCCCTGGATCAACTGCGTATGGAACAGGGTGATTTGCAACAGAAGCTGGCTTTCGCACAAGAACAAGCTAAGGAGGCTAATCATCTGGGTACTGTGCGGGCTTTGGACCGTGCATATTGGCGAACAATGTATCCTATTCCTAAGGAGACCTAGTCGGTGTAGGTAGAGATTACGCTACTTCTTTGCGGTTGTAAGCATTGGTGTATCAAGAATCCAAGATACATCTGTCGCAAAAAGAAAATAAATTAAGCCATACAACTTTAGCACTATATTGACCAACATTGAGACCCCGATCCATGATCTCTCTTAGATATATACATAAGACTTTGCGCACTGGGGTCTGTTTAGAAGTGCTGTTAGTTCGGAGCTATAGTAGACAAACAAATATGGCCAATGCTAACGCTTTCTTTTTGAGAACACCATGCCACCTCCAAACTCAGCAACTGCCAAGCGTAAAAAATAGAGCTCTCGTCTTGATATGACATGTTTATATACTTATAAGCCACGCTTAAAGATTGACACTTGTACGACTTGGCCTTGTGGGTGTCTATTTTACATGTTTGAAATTCGAGAACTCCAATTTCTGAGCTGCAAGTGACGGCATCAAATCGATGATTGAGGCTTATGTTTCACCTTTCTTATTGCCATCTTTGCTCATTGTTAAGCCCAGTCAAATATTGGTTCGCCTAGCCCTTCTCTTATGGTATCTTTGTAGGGTTGGCGATTTAATAACTTACGCCATAGAAAGCTTCGCGCGGCTATCAATAGGATTCGAGACAACTATAGGGTATTTTATACTGACCTGTGCCTTATGACACAGGAAATATTAAGCTTTTCTACTGTCAGCTACGAGTGTAATTTTTATGGAAGCCCTCATGCATCTTCTGTAGCATCTTACCGGCTCGGACCTCTTGGGCATTAATGCATGATTCTGACATGTACTATCGTGGTCTGACCGACTATTTAAACACAACAATATAATGCAAGTAGAATAGGCAACAATTGTGATTGAAAGAAGAGTGTATCCACTACTGGAAAGCCAATAGTGCCATTTGGAGACTGAAATTATATTGACATTCTGGGTATCACATTCTTAGAGGTAACTGAACTGGAATTCTCTTTGAAGGCAGGACCGATAACGCTTGTTCGAATGCAAGAGACACGCAAGAGACATGCAAGGGCGTGTCATCATGCAGAAATGTGGACAGCTGGCAATGATATAACCACATCGACTTGCTTGTAATGCGGTACTGTAACTAAAATATTTTGTGTTGAGTTCTGGGTTAGATCGGTCAAAATGGGCCTTTTTTACCTCTTATATCGTTAATCTGTCTATGATAGCCTATTTAACATACATTCAAGAGTTCACCTCACTTTTTTCAGGCTCCATTAGCCATCCGCAAACGTGGGCCTCGAGCAAAATAACATGAACACGGTACTTTTGACCTACCCAGAAGTGAGCAGATGCATACAGTTCCGACGAATGCTCTGCCGCCGTGTCTGACGTGCCAGTGCAGTGCCAATTAGATCTCACAGCTTTTAAATAGGCCTAAATGAGCTCATAACTCCCCAATATCTTTCACCTTTGGAGCAAGTCGCTTTGCGTGTTTTGCAAATCGTGTTCCACACCAAGCATGGGGTCTCTCGAAGAATTATACCCACTTCCATCAGTTAGCTACATGGAGCTTCTACACGATGATAAAGATACTCGGGCTTCTGCAAGCGCAGAACTTATCAAAGCTCTGAGTTCCTATGGAGCTTGTCGAATTCGGGACCATAGCATCCCGCAGAGTATGATAGATAAATGTTTCGCAAAGGTTAGTAGGTTTTCCCAACTTGCCTTGATGTTTTTCTTAAGGAATACTAATTATTGATATAGAGCAGTGGCTTCTTTGAGAGACCACTCGAAGATAAAGTTGTGGACTACGCAAATTCGGGCGCAACAAGCAAGTCTCGATTCGTCCCATACGCAAGCGAGAAGATTCGCGGAATGACACACCTGGACGAAACCCTGGAATTCCAACACGGTGTTTATGAACTGGCGGGGCGATGGTCTGTACCAGGAAGCGAGTTGGTGAATGCTTCGAAGGATATGCATGAGGTAAACATTGCTCCTTTCAATTCCCCGACCGTCTCATATAGAGCAATGGGCTGGCTGACTATCGGGGTGCAATATTAGGAGTGCAATCGCATCCATGTGAATCTTCTGGACTCCTTATCCGCGCACGTAAACCTGCCTCAGTCCCTGAACACCATACACAGCAAACGAAACTCATTCTTTGCTCCGTATTACTACTACTTCGAAGATGACAAGGACACTACTACTCTTCGTGTTCCTCCTCACATCGACCCTACAACCATGCTGTTTTGCTTCCAAGACTCGCATGCAGGTCTCAATGTCGCAGACATGAGTGATTTTACGGGGAATATCTCAACTACGGCCGTCCAAGACACTGCGCGCTTCGTTCCGGCCAATTGCAAGCCTGGCGAGTTTCTGCTTCTGGCCGGCCACATTTTGAGGAGGCTTGTCGATGAGGTTAAACACTCCGTACATTTTGTAGAGAGACCGCTGGGCTCTTCTGGATACCACTTAAACTACTGGATTATTCCGGACTTGGATACTAATTGTGACTTTGGGGAGAAACGGGAGGACGTTGCTGAGTACCTGGCGAGAGTTTTTCCAGCGCCATTGCGGAATGGTCAAGGCAATTGACAACTGAACTCTTTCCCTCGTTATGTTCGAGTTATTTTATCTTTTGAATTAATAGTTCTAGACAGATTTGAATGACTTTTATTGGCTTGATGCGGGAATTTTGATAGTCATCTGGTTCCCTGTTCTGTTTCTCATCATTTCGTTTTGAGATGCCTACGATAATATCTTATACCGAGACAGCTTTATAATAAAGTCAAATAAACTTCTTATTAATTTTAACCAAACTAAAATTCAAATCCCACAAGACAAGAAAACTTCTGACCATCGTCTCTGTAGGTCCGTCCCTACTATCAAAGAAGGCCGAGAGCTTCCCGTCGACTAGTGCTCGTTGGGTCCAGGTACGGACGCTCACCAATCCCTGAAGCCCTATGACCTACTCTTTCGTCACCCATATCAACATCCTGAGTACCCGTATGAAAAACGGATCGATTGTCCCAAATGGCTTGTGGTGTCCTTCATTAGTCCTAAACAGTGAATATCTCGCAAGGCCAGAACTTACCGACATCGTTTGGACTCTGCCACCTGTTCCGTACTTGCAGATCATGATTTTCGGTCATTAACTCCAGAAACCACCGAAGGAGGTTCTCGCTCTCAGTTGGCTCCAAATCATTGATCTGCTTTACGTGCATCCCGGCGGTGAATAGGCTCTTCCAGCCTGTCACGGGGTTTGTACGAATAACTGGATGGACTGCTGTGAACTTGGTGTTCTCTGGAGACCCTCGAGGATCGGGAAATAATCGATGATTCATTTTCTTTGCAAGGTTCTCGTAGGTCGGCTGGCTGCAGGTGGCGGTCAAGGTCTCGAGGAATCGCTGATATGGTTTTGAGATGCGATCGTACATCTCGTAACCCGAGGCCCACAGAGTGTCTATGGCAAACATTAGTTACGTCGAAGGTATATTGGCATATATTCATGACTATACCTCCACCCCCACCTTTCGGTAATTCCACGAGACGCAATAAGGAATAATCACTGGGAACGGTTTCGTGGCAAATATCCGTGTGCCATCCCTGCCGGGCATTCTGTCTTTTAACAAACCTTTTCGGTTTCCCAAAGACCATGTGATCCTGCGCCGTGCTTATAACATTTAACTCGTCGTCGCCACCTCCCAGTGGGAGTGAAGAATGAAAAAATGGATGAATGTGTAGTTTGGATGTTTTCGGTTTCCCGGTTAACTCTCCGAGTCGCTGGACCAGCGACTTTTGAAGCTCATCAGTCAAATCGTTCTGTCTGCGGAAGAAGACCACACCTCGTTGGGATACTATCGGGGTTAGCACAACAATCGCGGTTCCCTGATTTGTAGGGACATACTTGTGACTGCCAGATCTCTAAGTAATGCGTCTGAGTCGGGCGATTCTATCCAATCCCTAAGGCTGACATTGGGAAACTCCCTGCCAACAACCGGGGTGACATCAAAAGATGTGTATTTCTCCAAGACGCCGGATAGTTGCAGTGGCCCTTTGAACAAGCGCTCATTGTTATTCCCAGTATTCAGACTGGTGGGGACCTGCTCTGAATCTGGCACAGTGCCCATTCTCGCATCCAGACTGGCTAACTCTCTGATATCAGCCTGGCTAGCAGATTAAAAGTACAGAATATCACTCAGTAGGTTCAAGTGATGTGATTGTATGTAATCTTTTTTTGTTGTTATCTTTCGCTGCTAGGGGTTGAATCCCTGGGTACGCTGATAGCATGGCTTTATCGAATCATTCTGTTATACGTGGCTATGATCAGATGACTGAGGAGGGGTACTTGCAGATAGTCGGTCAGTATTATGATGCTGTCGCGGCAATACTGGTGCATGATGAGCACCCGAGACCGTTGTGCTCTTGTATCCCTATGGTCGTCCTTTGCTTGCTTGCCCTATTTTCCTGATTCTCCCTTTGCTTTGAATCTAGGGTCATCGTCCAAGTGAATAGTAATTACCATGTAGGGTTGTATGATATGGCACCACCAAAGAGATGGTTCTAGGTGGTGAATGGTGCTATTATGCACGCAAGTTACCAAAACCCTTACATGATGGTAAAAGCATAAGATATGGAAAATAGACACCCTTTGTTCAAGTTCCTCGCCAGCAATGCGGAACAAAGAAGAGATTTTGATGTTAACACATCAATCATGCAGACTAGATTAGCTCTTCCACTGGTTGAGAAGCTAGTAGCTAAATATCCTCGGTTTGATCCAGTAGTCAGGTATTAATTTCGCCCTTCTTTGCGCAGAGCGAATTACGGAGTACGCACCTCCTGGCCTTGGCTGTTGGACTTGCTTTGTGCTAACTGCTAAGTTGCTAACTCAGGATTCCACGAAGTCGAAGTGGGCCCCAGGAAACCACCACTCGGACCGGCATCCGAGATAACAGCAGCCCCGTCGGCCAATCCCGAGGCGGGTGCGAGGTTTGTGGTGGATCCAGGATTTCGGTCGGTGGGCTCAACATGGCGATGGGGCAAGGATCAATGCGCCCGTAAGGGGGTTCAAGACTTTGAGTAATGTTTACAGTGCTGGCACGATTGAAGTACTTCCGAAGCCAAGGTGTGCTGGGAAGAATTATTGATATGGTACCCTGTTAAAGTCTGATAAGGAACCATTAACTACGATGGATTTCCGAAACTACTAACTGGAAAAGAAATTGCTCGGAACATGGCAAGTTCATAGAAAAGACATTAATATACATCTTGAAGCTAATCATTCGCCTGTGGGCTACTCCGCTAGCTAGTCAAACGCCGCCCAGCAGGAGCTTTTTGCGTCGGCTTCCTCCCACCCAACACACTTCCAGCAATGCAGCAGGCCTTCCGGGTCGTATTTCTGCTTCAACTTGAGCAGCTTGCCGTAGTTTTCCGAACCCCACCAAGCTTCCTGCCAATCTTCGGTGAACGGGTTAGCCTCGGGGCTGTAGGCCCCGCTACCGGGACTAAGATTCTCAAGGAGGCCTGTCATGTACTTGAGCTCGTCCACTTTCTGCTCACGTGTCTGCAGCGTGCTGTTCCAGGCCCAGAAACCGTCGGCTCCGAGAGACCAAATCGCCTCGCGCCAGGCTGGGGTGGCAGATGTCGACTTGGCGTCTTTGTAGAGAAGGGGTCCCACAACAGGAATGTACACGCTTCCACCCTTGGCCAGCAGCACGGAAAAGAATTTCATCAGGTCAGCGCGACCACGTGCAGTTTCAAACACCGACTGTGGGATCAGTCGCGTTGCTGCGAAGTGGGTGTTACCCACAGTCACGGCGTTCGCCGCGACGTATTTCTCGTAGAATCTGTACCAGGAGGAAAATTCTTCAATAACTGCGGTTCCGCCTTGCGACTTCGCATACGCAACCACATCCGCGAGCGACTCCTGTGCCTCGGATAGGGAGAGCAACGGGGTAACGTTGATCAAAGAGTTGCCGTTAATATGGCCACCCCAGCCCTCGTGGGCCCATTTCACGGTGTTATTTACAAGGATATCGAGGAAGGGGAGCACATTGCTGGAGTTCGGCTTCAGAGGGAACTTGATGTAGGCGGAAATCAGACTCACGCGCGGTTCAACGCGATGGGTGCTTTCCAGGACGACACCGAAAGTGCCACCACCGCCACCCCGTAGAGCCCAGAAAAGGTCCTGGTTTTGACATTCGTTGGCGATGCGGTAGTGCCCATCGGGAGTGATAAGCTTATATTCGACAACATGATCGATTCCGAGTCCGTAGACGGGGGAAAGAATAGAATGACCGCCCGTCTGTACCCACCCACCTGAAACCCCAACAGTGGGAGAGTAGCCACCGATGAACGTCACGTTATGTGCATGCGCGAAGGTATAGACCTCGTCGAAGTTCACACCGGCTTCGACGGTGATTGTGTTGTAGGTCGAAGCATTCCGGGCACTGCAACCGGTCGGTGTGAAGGAAGAGTCGTAATGCATTGACTGAAGATGCCGAGTCCATAAGGAAAGAGTGCCCTCGCCACTACTGCGACCCAGGAAGTCATGGCCACTGTTCTTGATAGAAAGGCGCGTCCCCGAACAACGAGAGAACTTGAACGCCTCAACCACGTCTTCAGGGCGTTGAACTTCGAGCGACAAAGATGGGACATTGCCTTGTCTGCAATCGCTCTTGAAAGCCTGCGAATTTGCAGTATTCGTGTTGTCGAGGAGGCATTGATTTGAAGGGTCTGAGGCGCACGTTTCCACCTGGTTGTACATGAATCCATTGGCGGAGTTCGACCTGAAAAAAGGATCGCTGTAGTTGCTTTGAATCACTTGGCACGCGGCTTGATCCGACGCCACAGTCGTGCCATTATATTGAGAGAAACATGGCAGAGAGAAAGGTCTCAATGGCTGAACGCGACCGCCGAGAGTGGCATTGAAGCTGTCCAAAGTACAGCTCTCCCGCGCGGAAGCACAGCCCAGGAGATGGACGGCAACAAACAAAATGATCGAACTCTTGGAATGGACCATCATGGGGGCCGTTCGACAAACATGAGACAATTGAATCTGCGAAGAGAATTTTTCGGACAGGGAACAGGAATCCTTGGAGCTTAAGAGAGCAAACAAGCCCGCGCGATTCGGAACCCCCGGGGCAGATCGTTACCCGTCAAGTTTAGTGTCGCTGTAGATGGATTCTGAACCCTGCCAGAGGTTGCATTGGCGCATCTCCCAGGTCCCGACACGTTCTGTTAATTTAACAATTAATTAATCGTATTCATCCAGGGGTGCGAAGAGAAAATGTTTTGTTTCAACTTCCTTAACTTCGGTGGTGCCTGCCAGGCTCGGACTATCGCACACCCCCAGACTTATGTCCGAAGTAAACACAACCGACACTCGTTTCTTTCGGATCGAGATTGATCCCTGTCTATAGACTCTTTCCATGGCTATTCGGAACGCCTACTGGGGGAATGTTGTCACTATTGTCCCCGTGGTGGGGGCAGCGGTCGCAACATTTGTATACATCCTGCGACTTGTCGCATGCCGAATGTCCACGTTCGGATGGCGATTGGAGGAGCTGCTGATGGGGATCGGATTGTTCCTATCGTATGGAGCGACCGCCTTTGTCATTTATAGTCAGTAAGTGCATATTTGTATGTCTTACCCCAAAACTTACTGGTCGTGCAGCTGCATTCAATGGTGTGGGTGTTCCGGGTGACGAGCTGCCACAGGATGAACGAATTCGCCTCCAGTTCGTAAGTTTATATGTCTCTTTAGCTGTCGAATTTGTGCCAACTCTTTTCAGGGATCATGGATGATCCAGAAGTTCTGGCCACCTTCAATGGCTTTTGTCAAACTTTCCATCCTAGTCTTCTTGAGACGATTACTAGGGACTCTTAGGTCGATCCGAGTTGGAGTCACCTGTCTTATGGTCTTCACCGTCTGTTGGGCATTGACGGAGTTGTTCGGGAATATTTTTCAATGCTGGCCGGTCCAGTATTACTACGACACGCGGATGAACGGGCACTGCATGGCCGGGCAGACAAAGCTGTTCCAAACATCGGCCGCCTTGTCTTTGGTGGAAGACATGATTATCTTGATCTTACCGATGCCAGTCGTCTGGGGACTGCAAATAACTACTCGGCAAAAGATGACCCTCACGGTGGTTTTCTCTCTTGGTGCATTGTGCGTCCTCAGCATGTCTCACATCATCGTCGCTGAGCTGACATTTGTGCAGGGTTTGCATTTTCAGTTTATTGCGAGTCATCGAGTTCAATAACTTCCATACGAACGACCTTGCAGGTTAGCTGCTCCCTCACGAAATACTTCCTTTCGAAAGCTAACCACTCTCCTTACTCTAGCATCAAGCGCCAAAGAATCCATCTGGACCACGCTAGAACTCGACGTCGCCATCATCTGTGGTTGCCTACCATTATTCAAACCGCTTATGCACGGCTTCCTTGGAAAGGTGAAAGGCCAATCCACCCGAACCTCCCGCACGCCTCGTTACATGCACAGTGCCAGCCAGACTCCAGATGGTTTTCATAAGATCAGCGATCCTCATAATCTGAGAGCGAACAAAAATGTGACAGTGACAACGGAACCAACAGGGAGATGCAGTTCGGACGTTGAACTACGTGGGATCACGGTCCACACTGCGATCGAGCAGGACGTGGAGAGTCGATCACTTAGTGCAAGCTCTGGTGCTGTGGGGAGATCGTGGCCGCGTTGATCATTTTTAGTTAGGCAGTATGATATAGATCTTTGAGGCGTAGGTGTTGGCTTCTGATTGTTTTCTTTCTCTGCGAATACATAACCTAATAATAAATATTACCACAAAATAGAGACAAGGCTACCACCAAATGAGTGCGTCTCGAAACCCCTGAACAAAAGTCTTGAAAATATGGTCTGAAGGAGCAGAACAGTATGAACAACCCAGAAGGGCCATATGAAAGTTCAAATCTTTTAAACTAAATTTCAGAAGGTTCAGTGGGAGTATTTCCACGTTTATAGAAAATTACAGCAGATAAAGTATCTAACCTGGGGCCCATTTGAGTGAGAACTATTTCGATTCGTTCTCAGCTTTGCTGTCCTGGCGTGTTCTAGGCTTCTTGGTTGGTGTCTTCTCTTGACCAGAAGTACGTTTGGTCCCAGCTTTGGCTTTCTGATTGTTCTGCTTTTCCTGGCTCTGTTGATTCTTTCCCCCCTTGCGGCCCTTTTGAGCCTTGGAATCTTTTTCGCCATCAGAATTCCCATGTTGTGCCGGACCATCTTCCTCGTCATTGTCATCAGACCTGGATGCTTTCTCATCTTCTTCCCCATCGTCGCCATCGTCCATTTCCTCATCCTCGGATTTGGACGCTTTCTGGTCTTGTTCCAAGCCATCCTCTTTTTGAGCATCGCCATCGACCTCCTCATTGCCATCAGATCTCGACTCTTTCTTGTCTTGTTCCTCCTGTCCATCCTGATCTCCGCCATCCTCCCCTTCCGCTTCCTTTTCAGTCTCCTCCGTCGCCTTCTTTCTCTCCTTCTGTGCCTTGTCGGTATTGGAAACAAACTGGTTTCCCTTCTTCGACTCTTGTTGCTTCTTCTCGTCCGTCTCCTTCTTCTCCTCATCACTCATTTTCTCCCAAGCCTTCTTCGGCAGATAGCGCTTCTCCGTACCATCGTCCTGTTTCGCATGCCCTGAGCCTTCCTTTGTCTGCCAGTCTTCTTTTGTCCATTGATTGAGACTCCGTTGGGACTCGTCTTTTTTGTCCCCTTCCTCCTTGGAAGTGTTGTAATCTCCTCCGCGCTTTTTGTATTCGGAAGCCATGAATTGTGCCTAGATGATGTTAACCATGGACAAAGAGCACGGTGGGTTATATTCAAGAATGAGGAAGGATTCACCTTTCTAGCCGACCATTGTCCCGGCGCTCCGCCCTTATCGCCCTGCTTCACTTCTTCCTTGACCTCGTCACGGAGTTCGGGGTCGGTGTATTTGTCCTGGGCGGGCATTTTGAGGTCGAAGACGTGGTAATATGGAATTGCTTCTTGGAGACCAGAAATCAAAACGAGGGAACGCTAATACCTTCTCTAAAAGAAGAATGATACTCAATTGACAGTGATGTGCGCCAGGAAATGTAAGTGTTCGACATTCATACTCCGTCGATCTTGCAGGGTTACATATGAGCTGCCGAGTCACTGACATCATCGGGTTCGGGCGCGTCATGATGACTGCCGGCGGGTACACTGCGGGCAATCCACCCTCAGTCGAGATCGCCTGGATCTTGGCTCCGGCGGGCTGGAACACTGGGCATTGAACGCCTAGACCATCTGCACTTGGATATCTTCTTTAGGGAGATGTCTGTTTTCCGTCGTGTCTTGGGGCTGCATAAACTCCATAACTAGTTAGTTAAGTTGACTAATACTATTGGATTCGTAATCAGTAAATTATGCTTTGCACAATTAGTCGGAATGCTATCTTCTTGTCATTCCGGTTTGTCTCTAAGATTGACTTCAGCTCATGCTCTCATTATCTAACTGGGTAGATGTTCATATACACTTGGTGATCAATTTGTGTGGCAATTCTCGCTTTCAGAGGTATTTAGACGATTGTAGATCGTTACCGCATCTCAAGAAAATAAGTTCTTGCGATAGATTGATAACAGAACTCACTTGTGATACGGTCTGCCGTTGTGAACTGTAGCTATGTGCTGCTTTTCTACCCATTTCCTAAACGCTTATGATTCCTCTTCGCATTCCTGGATATAAGACCTTGGAACGGGGTAATATATATTTCAAAGGTGCCGGGACATATGAACTGAGTGACCTGACAAATTAACTAATGACCAAAAGAGTACTGGTATCCAAACTATGGATGAGTAACGAAAAGTATTTCCTGTTTACAATGGTTTTGTTAGGGAGTATCAGCCATCTGCAACGAGCAATGCATATAGCACTAGTATAGCGGACCCCGAATAAGTCCGGCTTCTACGCATTTCTGCCCAACAGCTTCAACATGCGCCGGCTACACAGTCGCCCATTCCAAACACGAGCAAGGAACCAATAGCTCCTTAGCGTATGGAATAATCCCAGCAATTTAGCGATACTGAGGCTAACAAAGCACGTCTTAGCAGCAAATCGGAAGCTAGTGTAAAATTCTCGTGCACATAATAAGCCATTCGGAGCGATTGGCCCACAGATTCAGGGTTTTCTCGGTGAGCAGTAGATTAGATTGACTTAGATTGACGTGCACCCTGGGGTGGCTCTAAACGGCTTCAAATGCGTTAAGGCTCGGAACGAAGGATACGGTTTTTTTCATTCCGCCAATCAGCCACGACTATTGGGAAGGTGCACTCTAATAGACTCCGTTAGATCTTACTAGGCTGAACCGAGAGGACCCAGGTTAATTGTCAAAAGAATGAGAGCTGTTTGTCGACATGATATTTTTTCTAAGTTGTATTTGGCTTCCTGATCGGTCGAATAGGACATGCTCCAAGAAAATAAGGCATGCACTCTGACAGACAAAGAAAGGAGGTTAATGTCTCAAAAAGTTACTTTCAAGCTCTACAGATTTCAGAGTTGTAATACATCCTTCTCTTGCGCCATCAGGTTCAGCCTAAATTCTTATAGCAGTTATGGCTGATATAGGTCCATCATCCCGCTCCCTCCTGCAATGTAGTCCGTGCGGTTGGATAGATTCAGAAAGAGCCTTTGCCACAGGTGAGCAGGTCAGCTTATAAAAGCTGATCCCGCAGTCGACGCTTCGGATTTCCTTGATTCCTTTGAGACAGTGGCTCCCTACAGGCGATCTGCAGGTAAATCCAGTAAAGCGACAAAGAGTCATGCGTCTATCAGCTTTATGGACGCTAGCGGCAATCGCTGGCGCATCATCAGCAGCACCCTCCCAAGCTGATCCCTGGGACGCCCTAGCAGCAAAGTCTCTGGCAAAAAAGGTTCACTACCATAACTCAGACCCCAATGGTGGGAGCAACTGCAACCCACGCACAGCTAGTGTCAGACGGGAATGGTATACTCCCTTAACTCATAACCATTCCGTTCAGCGCACCACATCAGCTAAAATATAAGACAGGGGCTCTCTAAGCAAGAAGGAACGAAAGGACTACATCGATGCAGCATTGTGCCTGGCATCTAAACCATCCAAGTCTCCTCGTTCATTTGCTCCGGGAGCACGGAACCGGCACGATGATTTCGTTGCCACGCACATTAACCAGACGTGGTACATTCATGGGACGGTATGAATTAGCCTGAATTGTATTTCTATTTTTAGGTATCGAGCGTTGAGTAACAGTAACAATAACAGGGCAATTTTCTCACCTGGCACCGTTACTTCACCTGGGCTTACGAACAAGCTTTGCGCAATGAATGCGGTTACAAGGGGTACCAGCCCTATTGGGCCTGGAATAAGTATGCCGACGACCCGCTGAGCTCTCCGTTATTTGATGGCTCTCCATACAGTATATCTGGCAATGGAGCATATATCCCCCATAATGATACGGAAATCGCGCCTGGGGTGTTTATCCCATCTGGAAGCGGTGGAGGATGTGTTGAAAAGGGCCCTTTCAAGGAGTGAGTCCTATGACCTTTGTTGACAGTTACTGGCGAGGTCTATCTCAACTGGCTAATTGTTTCTTAACTTCAGCTGGGTCGTAAACCTCGGTCCTGTCTGGTCCAGCCTGAAGGTACCGGGAGTTGAGCCCCAGAACGGATCCGGACTGAACTACAACCCCCGGTGTCTCCGACGTGACATTAATATCGCAGCTGCAGAGTGGACCAGAACTGAAATCGTCATGGATCTATTCAAAGAAAAGAATATCTGGGGATTCGAGACCCTCATGCAGGGCATGGTCGCTACGCCCGGTTACTTGGGTGTCCACTCGGGAGGGCATTTTACCGTCGGTGGCGATCCTGGCGGAGTATGACCCCTTTCAAGTCCCATATCCTTCCAATCCCCTTTACTAGTCGCTTATAAACTAATCAGCTAATACTTTTACCACATATAGGACTTCTATACCTCCCCTGGCGACCCAGCATTCTTTCTCCACCACGCCGCTATCGATCGGCTCTTCTGGACTTGGCAGAACCAAGACCCCGCGAAGCGCACATACCAGGTTAACGGAGCTACTGGGTTCTGGACGCCAGATGGAGTGTCTATCAATGCGACAATGGATGATGTGGTGGACATGGGGAGCTTTTTGGCGCCGCCGCAGACCCTAAGGCAGCTTTCGGATACTACGGGGGGTCCGTTTTGCTACGTTTATACCTAGGTTAAGAGCATTTGGAGACAATTTGATGTTTTTAAGTATATCGCAGGCGGGGGCTAGGCCTTATAATCAAACTTTGAATGAGTGAGAATCTGTCTATGTAGCTTGAATATTGATTGGCTTTGCAAAAAGAATTCTCAATTTTTAGCGCGCTTGAAGCCATGCTTTGTCTGGTATATTCATGTCTTATCTTTCTAGCTCCAAATGAATGGGTTCAGACCAATTATCCCGACCGAGCTGCCCTTATTGATCACTTCAAACATTCAGATAGGCAATTTTGGCTGTTTGACAACTCCAGCTTGTGTCTCTGCTCTCACCAGAAGAAAATGGCTTAAGTATCCTTCTGAACAGATACAGTTGTCTTTGCGACCTATGCAACATCACTCATATTAGTTGCTGTTCAGTAAGGCGACGGTCGGAGGATTCTCACCTTATTGTTTTCTTCATCATCGGATCCTCCTTGGTGAGACCTGATGTCACCCTCCCCTACCGAACTATCTTCTCTCTGCTTTAATGGATTAGGTCGTCGTTCCCGGACCGCGAGAAGCTGAATGACTACAATCAATATAAGCGCAGCGATAACAAAGGCGAACGTAGAAGGAAACCCCTTGCCTGAACGGCAGAATATGGTTAGCGCGGCCTTGAGATACCAGGAGCAATGAGGATGAGCTTACGGAATGACGGTGCTTCAGTCTGCGGGAAAATGACAATGGGAAGCCATGCAGCGACCTAACAAGCGCCAGTGACGTTAGATCTCATTACAGTATAATGGATTGCGATGCTTTGCTTACCGCATACTGGAATCCATTCATACTGCTGACCACCAGAGCTCGTTCTTCGTTGTCGTCGGCGCAGACTTCATCGGCCCATGTGTAGCTGTTTGAGAAACATGTTAGTTATACACTGGCAGGGCGACAAGAGCAGGAGACAGGAAATGTATTTCACTTACAAGATAGCTGTCATCAGCTGGACCCCATCCGTTAGAAAGGCAAACTCCTTCAATTTGATGCTAGCGGGCCATGCTGCCAGAATGCCATTTGGAATAAGACCGTACGTCTTTGAGCCGTTTAGCGACCTCATTCATGGCGATAGGATGTCGTCGGAAGGTTCTTACCAATGGCAAAATCACCAGCGCAAATCTGTTCCCTGTGAAATCGGCTAGAAATCCCCACTGAATCACTCATTTAGCAACCGCAATTATACCCAGCAAAAGCCAGTAGAGGGGATACACGTACCAGAACCACACAGAAAGCGGAAATAAGATTTGTGCCGGTCGGAATAATGTTGCGGTCTGACACCGAGAAGTTTTCGGACTTTAGCCAAATGGCAAAGTAACTGCTTGCTGCGCAAGACGAGCCATATAATACGTAACCCAGTGTGAAGGCATACCATCCTACAATTGTGGTGTGTTAGGTCTAGCCTTATGTCTCTGAGAGCTTGGGAACCATACGCCATTTCTTCGCCACACGACGAAAGGTAGCCCACGACAACTTGGCTGGAGGCGCCTTTCCGGATCGCTCAACACGGTCAAGACACAGTTGAACCTCTTCGCTGGTAAGGAACCAGGCCTTGGTGTTATGAGGGACATCTGGGAAACAAAAGAGTGCGAGCGCGCCGACGGGGATGGTCATGCACTGCGATCAGGTCAATAGTGAAATATAAATCCTGTTGGTGAGGAGGGATACTCACCCCACACACAATGTACAGCCAACGCCATCCTTCAAGGCCGTGATTTCCATTCAAATTCTTATAAACGGCAGCTTGCTATATATTTTAATCTGGTCAGGATGACATCTTGTACAACCAGGATAGACGGGTCTCACCAAATATCCACTGAAAGCGGAGCCCAGGGGAGCAGTCATGTGGAGAATGGCAATGCGTTTTGCTAGTTTCCCGTCAGTTGAATGTTGATGATAACAGGAGGAAGTCCTTACCCAGTTCAGTCTTGGTATACCTATGTCTTATTAGCTTTTGATCCTCATATCCCACCCATCGTAGACTAAGCAGAACTCACCATGATCCCAGCACGAAAAGCATGCAAGGGAAAAAAGAACTCTCGAACAAACCGACAAGGAATCGAAAGGCATATAATTCTCCAACATTATGCATACCGGCCTGTGCCATCGTGAAGACGCCCCATCCGATTTCCATGGCCGCAAGCCAATACCGTGGCCTGACTTTCTGAATGACCAGTGTCGAGGGGATCTGCATGATTGCATAGGCGACCGTGTAACATGTTCCCTACTTCTTGTCAACAAGATCCATGGGATCGCCGGGGTAATTATCAAGCCCTTACAGCATAAGTGTACTCATTTCCGTACATCCCAAGATCCTCTTGCATTCCACTG
This sequence comes from Aspergillus sp. S1802E, assembly GCA_023627535.1. Lineage (NCBI taxonomy): Eukaryota > Fungi > Ascomycota > Eurotiomycetes > Eurotiales > Aspergillaceae > Aspergillus > Aspergillus sp. S1802E. The sequence goes on from JAMAHN010000021.1 coordinate 441,502, forward strand.
AACAAGTATTTAGCTTCACTTTCTTTCAAGCGCCTCTGGCAGTTAAGAGCCGGTGGTTACCTAACGTATGCATTTGATAGATTTGTTTGGTCGAGATATTTTAGCTAGCATGGTCATGTATATCAGCTTTTGTTCGATTTCCTAGGTCTGACATTCGCGGGTTGCGTACGAAAAACCCCAAACATCCTGTTGTGAGAAGCGCAATATCCAACTTTCTCAGTAACCACCGCTCTTCGGGTGATTTGAGATGGGAATCTGTGTCCCATATGAAGGATCGGAACTATGCGACCGATTAGCCTTCTTGGCTGGCAAAATATAAGCCACAGAATGAGCGAACCGAATGCCATGGATTTTTCCCCATCTTAAACGCAACAGAACGAATACCAAGACAACTTTTACCTAAACAGAATGGAATGACAGATAATCAAGGGCTCAAGGGCTCTTCAAATATATATGTGAAAGACATTGTTCTTCCATCCCAAACCAAATATCATCAACCCCAACTATCTCCCAGAATCACGCGGGAGTGGTGTCATATCACGAAACACCGCATCTCCAACAAACCCCGCATGAGATAGTGTCCATTAATATTTGCCGACAGGCCTGTTTAGCTGGAAACGGACCTATCTCCGAGCCTCAGATTAGTTGCACCAATAATCGTCAGCCGTGAGGTATGCCAGAGAGCAAAGTTGGCGCGCTAAAGGCATCTGGGCAATGCTTCATGCGGGAAAGCTCTAGAGCCTAGATTGCCAATGCGCTAAGGCCACGACGAATATCTGCGAGATGGTGGTCTTATCTACTGAAAGAGCTGATCACGTCAACCCCGCTAATCGAAGTCTCTCCAATCCCGCTTTGTCGGGATTCCTTGATGTCATGTTGAGACGGCGTTGGCCAGGCATGTCTGGTGTAGTACTCTAGCATGTCTCCAATCCAAACGGATTTCAATTGATTGATAATTCTTTAGACACTCGCTCGATATAAGGGCTGTAAATGCCTTTCAGATTGCCTTATACTGTCCTTTTCCTCCCATCCGCAAATATACAGAAATGGTATCGAAAGTAAGCTACCACAGCTACTTGACTCGTCCCAGAGGCTAGTGATTAGGTCTCTATATTTTCTTAACTCTTGCGAAGATTCGGACTGGAAGGGTTTCCCAAGTTCTAATTTCGCATTCTATTGTCTCGAAAACCCCTCACGAGCCTCGTCAGGGTATCCACAGCGACCTCAGGCGATGGCCTACAGTTTTCGCAGCCGCATCTCCCACAAAAGTGCCAAAGTCAGCAGCCGAAACCCCTACAACCATAAGCAGCTGCCGTTTATACCCATCCGCCAAGTTGGCAACAACTAGTCTTTGCTGGCCAGCCGGGAGTGTGTGAATAATGGAGATATCTTGCCCGATCCGCTCCATTGTATCTAATGGCAGATCGCCGCGCAGTCCATTCAGCGTGCTGCTTAGAATGTTCGTGCAGGTTGAGACCCCCAGGGCACCACCTAGAATTCGAAGCTGTGTGATCGTACCCATAGCTACAGCTTTCGACACGAAGAGCGATATTTGTGTCATCTTACATGTTGGCTCATTAGGATGCAGATGCATACGACTCACATAGGTCCTTTCCCGTAACAAGCGACGGCACAATGGACATCGCAGTATTCAAGCTCGCGCTGATTCCCAGTCCGGAGAGGATATGGTAGCCGTATAGCCTTGCTGGTAGACGCGTGGTCATCGCTGGGTCAACAGGTTATAGAAGCCCAAGGCCTAGTATCTGCAAAATAGTGAATGAAGCAAAGATTAGGAACCACGGCACGCGACCACCAGTCGTCAGACCTCCGGCCAAGCCCGCACCAAGGCCTAGGGTCGCCGTGAATGTTAGAATGCGAACACCTGCGTCAAATCCCGACAAGTTGTTCAGGATCTGGAACCTTTCAGGTAATGCCACCACGAGGGTTGTGTATGGAACACCCGATAAAAGGGCGGATCTACTCTGCGCGTAAGTCTGGTTGATCCACGAAAGGTGGGAGGCCAAGGGGTCTTACAGACACGTTCCCATAAAAACTCGATTCTTGGTAAACTGCCACTGAAATACGGGCTCTCTACTTGATCGAGACCTATACAAGTACCACTCCTAGGTCAGGAAGGCACCAAATAGCACAGCCGACAAAGTAATAAAGACGATCACAATCGCCGAGCCCCAGGAGAAAGCGATTCCCGCTTCCTCAATCGCCACAATCAGGAGTACAGAGGTTGCCAGGAGAATAAAGAATCCAGGATAGTCAACTTTCCCCTGAAAGTTTGTGATGTTCGGGGACACCCATAGCGCCGCGGGATTCGACACATCGGGGGAATGTAGTGGGCATGGTGACATATATGAGGAGAAGGCCTGCGGCGCCAAGTGGACTGAATATTCCAGCCCCGTTTATACCCTGGAAGGTTCGAAAGACGATTCTGAGTGCTGGTTAGCTAACGACCTAGGCGGTTTTCTGTTTGATAGGGACGTACAGCTCAAGGCTATTACTAGCCCCACCACAAGCCCCGGAGAAAGCCAGGAAAAAGACCACGGCAATCACAAGCATGAGCTTTCGGCCCAGCAAGTCGCTCGCTTTTGCCCAGATAACCATGAAACCTGTCGACTGTTGGTCATGAGCAGACTTTTAGCAACGGTGTGGTGGACCTACTGAAACAGCATGTTAAGTAGCTCGACACTATCCAACCACTCTCATTGGAGGCCTGTAGGTCCCTTGCCATGGCCGGAAGATATGTGGTGACAATACAATGATCTCTCCTTTGTTCGAAAATTACAGGCCCACCGCTATCTTGAAATCGTGTACAATGATATGTCTTACACAAAGAAGATCAAGGCGTCCCGTAGAGTGCATGAAGGCTTTGCGAGACGTCATGATGAGACAAGTGAGATGGCAGAATGTGCCTTCCTGTACGCGTGAGCTTGTCTCAGGGCTGCCCGCAATTCGTTTTTCAGCTAAGAAGCGCCTTTCGATGCGTGCGGCGCACTGATAAGTCCATGTTCAGACGATTGGATGGCTCGTGGCGGCTTCGCCTCTACAACGGTGACACTGTATAAATAGTTCATGTTCACTGTGGATCCTCATAAGCTTTGATTGGAGGTGTGGGAGTTGACAAATAGCCAATATAATGCAATCTTACGCTGGAACTACAATAGACAAAGAGGGTGGTGCTAAATCAGTGGTTAGTTGGTGTTTCTCTTAACTAAACTACGGTAGCAGGGATGTGAGTAGTAGGTAGTATGGGGCAACGGACCATGATTTCACGGCATAGCATGGAGTACATAGCTGTTGGAAAAACCACACGAGCAAACTGACCTGTTATAGCAGACCCTCCGTGTTTAGCTTAGAGCTATCCTTACAACCTACTAGTACTACTAGGCGAGTTATTTTCTTTTTCTTTTTATTTAGGATGTCAGAAAGCGATAGGTTGCCTTGATACCCTTAGGTGCATAATATATGTTCTCAAGTATTTAAATATGCACTATATGTCAAACATTATTAGGTGGCCAAACGGATAGTGCGGAAATTCCTGGTCTGGATATCTAATATTGATGACCCCTTTCTCTCACACGCATGAACAAGCCATCTTTGATTCCCTAGAATGAAACATTCGATCAGCATCCATCTACACACTGGTGGAACACACCATAATCCTACCATATTCATAGCGGCAAGCGGCTCATATTTCTTACTGTCATCCTCAAGGATGATATCGAACCGCTGGAGAATGGCAGTCATAATGGTAATACCCTCATACGTGGCAAGAGCGCGTCCAAGGCAGCTGCGCGGGCCCGCGTTCCAAGAGTGGTATTCTATAGACAGTTAGCTTCGGTGGTAGATTGCTTCTTCAGAGCCGACTCCAGGCTTACTGAAAGGGCTGTAAGAGATGCTTTCGCCATTCTCTTTGAACCATCGGTACGGATTGAAAACGGAGGCGTCTTCCCCCCAGACTTCAGGCATACGTGAAAGAACATAGTTCTGATAGGTAACTACATCACCTCTATTTGAAATCAGTCACGATCAACTCAGATAATTGTCACAAATATGAAGAAATTGAGCCTACTTTTTAATATGTCGGGCAGGCATGTTGAGCTCGGGCACAGGCGGAAGGATGTCGTCTCCTGCTGCCTCTATCTGACCAGCTGGAGAGACAGTGTCAAGACGAGCGGTTTCGTCCCACATGGCATTTGTGAAGCGCAGTTTCTGAAATCAATTAGCTTAGCACAGTGAACTAGGTGAATGGTCTAGCCCGAGTTTCCGGCTTACCGATGTATCCCCATACCCGAGGAAGTTATTTGTGAAGCCGAGTCCCTGGGCCTCCGCTCGCATCTTGTTCACAGCGTCGAGATGTTCGTTATCCTTATGGAGAACCTCCTTCATAAACCATGTAATGGTAAAGGCAGTCGTGTCGCCTGTGTGTGCAAGCCTGTCAGCCAATGAGCCCGCGGTGCTGAGCATACAACTCACGGCCAGCCGATAGGAACGCGAACACCATTCCTCCAAGAGTATATACATCAGTGGTCGACTGTATGAACATGTCCAGAAGGTCAAGTCCCGCGTCTGGGCTTGGCTTATAGCCATTCTTCATAGCGTCGAGTCGTTTCTTGATGAAACCATCAATCCGTTCATAGAATAAGCGCACAGCTCTCTTTGTAATCCTGTCCTCACCAGACAGTTTCTCAGTCATCCTCCACAGAGGATCACGCCTTCTTCGATCAAACACTGTGCCGCGTCCAGATTAGTCACCGTAGGGAGACTTGGAAAATGAACGGAGGATTACGCACAATGGGTAGCCTCGTCAAATGCCTCGACGTAGTCCGGCTTGGTTTTGAGACACACGGGGTCTTCGGACATGACTTCCAGAGCGAGTTCATCCTCGTGGAAGGCCATGCTGAGGAAGATACAGATCATGAAGCGTCCCATCAGTTCCTGAAAGTCGAAGAGCTTCTCTTCCTTGGCAAGATTGGAGAGAAGGCGCATCAAAACTTCGAGCCAGTGATGAAGGGATCGCGTTATATGAGTGTCAAAATTCTGTTTACTGAATACTCGCAGGGCTGCCTTGCGCTGCAATTGCCACTCTTTGCCATCAGAAACGAAGATCCCGGTCCTATGTAGCTCTCTGAAAACGTTCCGGTTAAAATTGCCCCGTATGTAGTTCTTACTGTTGTGCTTTTGGATATGTTCAAGGTACGCAGGGTGGTTGATGACGTGCATCCGGAAAAAAGGAAGTGTCATCTCATAGGCCGGGCCGTATCGCTGGTAAAGGGACCACCAGGCCTTGCAGCTTGCAGCACCACGAACCTGGAGTTCCTGGGCATTCCCTATGAAGGGCTTTCCCTTTGGTCCTGCAATCCATTTCTGATTGGCAGATGAGGATGTCCAGAAACCCCTATTGCGGTAAGTCCAGCAGATTCCTGGGATTTAGTCAACACCCTACTCGGTACACTGTTGCACCTCGCTCCTCTGAACTCCAAAAGCAACTAACCGGTGACCGTAAGCAGAAATAACACAGCTGCGGATCTAAATACCGCAATAAAAGGGACACTGTGCAATGGCGCGGATTGTTCAAGGAGAGTATTCATGTTCCTCGGGTCGTATTACTCGATGTCGATGTCAATAATAATAGACAAATGTGGACGCTGTCCAGGACTCGAACTGGAGAAATATAAATGTGCAGGATTGGACCATTATATAGAATTGTCAATGTAAAAAGCACAGTCATGGTTAATACCCGCAAGTATCCTTCGGGAGATGGCCGGATACTTACGGCCATTTCCTTCCCAGACCTCCCGACAAGTCATCGCATCTACCTTAGTACCCCGCCCCAGCGTAAATACATATAGAGAAACTTTGCCGACAATTGATAAAATCGGATTGCATACAATCAACTTGGTTTACATGGATGGGTCGGCCATTTTTCGGCGGGTTGCCCTCGCGCAGCAAATGCCACAGCCCGAATAGGAATAGCAGCAACCCAAGCGTAATTTAACCACACAAACGTCTTTTCCACATTCTTTTCGACGCTGAGAGCCACCAGCCCAAACAAAACCCCTTGAGCCTTAGGATTCCCTTCGTGCATCCTCCCCGTCCACTCTCCGTGGACAACTCCATTGAGGATTGTTCCTGGAAGCAATCACAGCATCAACGGTGCACCTATCATGCTTAGGTCTATCGTGCGGGAATTTGGTCCCCCAAGGGAGGTGGTAACCAGTGACATATGCGACCCACCTCTCCCTGGCCCGGGACAGGTCTTGGTGCGGATGCTAATGGCCAGTATAAACCCTTCAGATCTAATTCCAATCACTGGTGCCTACCGCGCAAGAACTTCACTGCCATTTGTTCCGGGGTTCGAAGGGGTTGGTGTGATCAAGGCAGTCGGCACTGGCGTTTCTGAATTGAAGATTGGCGACCGTGTGCTGCCACTGGGAAGCGCGGGCGCCTGGCAAGAATTCAAACTCAGCGAAGAACGGTGGTGCTTCCCAGTTCCCACCGACCTGACCGACCAACAGGCCACAACCGCCTATATCAACCCACTTACCGCCTGGATGATGACCAGAAAATACGCACCACGTTCTTCAGCTCCGGTGGTAGTCAATGCCGGGACTTCCGCTATCAGCCAGATGATCATTCGAATGCTCAATCGAGTCGGCGTGCGACCAATTGTGCTAACCAAGCGACCCGAAGTCATAGATCAATTGATGAGTAGATCGGAAGTTTCTGCCGTGATCTGCACATCTAATGGTGACCTAAGACAAAAGATTTCCGAATGGACTGGAGTGAGAGGTCTGGCTGTGGCATATGACGCTGTTGGTGGAAGCGAGGGCAATGAATTGGCTCACTCACTCGCCCCTGGCGGCACCCTTGTTCATTATGGGCTGCTATCCGGGACTCCCTTATCTCCATGGCTGTATAAGGAATGCCCAGGTGTACATATCACCTTGTTTCGTTTGAGAGATTGGGTACATACGGCTGAGCGTCATGAAATCCAGCGTGCTTTGGATGAGGTTTTTGATCTTGTCCGGGATGGCATTGCGGAATCCAAGATTGCATGTATATTCCAGCTTGCTTCACTTAAGAAAGCTCTGGAATATGAGGCCACTCCTGACAGAAAAGGAAAAGTGCTTTTATCAATGTCACGAGATCTGGGTCCTATTGTTTCTCAACAGCCAGCCATTTCATCGAATAATAGTATGACCTTGGCAGCATGACTTGGGTCGCCTTGGTGAAGCCAGTTGCTTGGGTCTTTAAAGGGAGCTTGTACGTGGGATAGGAAAAAATTGTATGAAACCCCACGGGGTTGGACCTAATTTTCATTCCTCCATGGGTACGTACATGCATGGGTGCTAAATCACTCAACGCATAGAGGCAGAGGTCTGGATCACAGAGATGAAGTACTGTGGGGGCAGTGTTAAATTAAATCAAGGTCAGGAAACAGTTGAAAGGGATGCCGATTCGACAGCCTATCTTGTTGGTTGAGGATATTAAGAGCCACCCGGGTTTGTAGATTTAATCACTACCGTGCGTTGAAACTGGACTAAGCGATCAATGGAGGCGCCGGCATAGTGTATTTGCGAAGACTTGTGCGAGGCAGTATCTGTAAAAAGAGAGCACAAAGGGAGGGTGTATGTATATATGTAGGTATGTATCTATGTGGCGTTGGCTACGCCAGGTCATGGAGAGTGTAGAACCGAGTTGATATGAAACATGGGATCATGAAGGTCCTAAAAAGAGTAGCATCTATATAGTGCCAATGTCGCCTTGGAGTAGTATATTCCAATCCATGGCTGTCGTCATAAATTGTTCCCAAAACTCTCTACCATCCTGATATAAGAGTGAATCAAACGAGCATGTTGGAAACGTGGAAACATCGTGACTTTCCATGACCGGCTGCACGTCCGCCCCGCGATCGTTTGGTACAAGACCAAAGAAAGCATCGAGATCGGCAGCGAGGTCCTGGAAAGGTCGTTCGGCAACAAAGGGCGACTCCCTTCCTCCTAGCAGGAATGGCAAGTCATTCTCTCCTGGAGTGGCCGAAGGCTCGGTCCTGTTGGCAGTATTGTTGGCATCCGCTGGTGGTGAGGGTGGACGAGTACGACCGGGTGACTGAAGATCCCAGTCCCGGGATATACGCTGCAAAAGCCTGTCAAGAGCAGATGAGTAACGGATTCCTGGATGCTTGTTGTTCGATGAAGCTGTTGACATGGATTTGATAAGGGCTTGGACCAAGCGGAGAATCGCCCGTTTCTGCGACGGCGGTAAAGGAACGATTACGGCCACTTTTAACAGGAAGACTCCTGCATGGCTGAAATAGAGAAAATATCTCAGTGGGAGATAGGAGAAAGCCTAAAGCTTATGTCAGAATGGAGCTTTCCTGGGATTCTAAAGGTGGGCCCAGTTAACGAACCCCTGGAGGCTTCAGCCTGCCTATTCCCAAGCGTAGCATATCGGCCTACGGCAGTTAGCACAACCCATCAAAATTTAGGAGATTATGGTACCGCAGCATTGATTGCCTCAATAATGAATCGAGCATCGGAAGTGCCCATCAGGCCCGTCGGAAAGTATGCCACAGGGTAATTGCCGTTGTTGCAGCTTGATACGCGCTGCATGTACGCTTGTAACGAAAAGGAATAAATGTACAGGCGGAGGTGGTGCTTGAGTGGTACAGTTGTCAGTCCAAGTAGGGGTTTTTATAACGGTCATCTCTCACAAATGATATCCAAACACATTCATTGATTGGATACGTTCGCCACGGCCTTTTGTGCCAACGATCGCGGAAGGCGGATAATGCTGAGCCTTATGTTAGCAAGGAATTACCAGAAATGTACATCAAATAGATCCTCTTACTCTCCGTAAATTCATCAATATGTTTGAAGTAATGCTCCGCTTTTGCTGAAGCAGCTGAGAGGCTTTTGGAGGGATATAAGATATCGTGAGCATTGGTCAATACCTGGTTTATTTGAATGAGGCTCTGCAAGTATGCAGCATAGTCGTCTTGGATGCCCGGGATGTCACGCATCTCGGGAAAGTCTACAGCAGCATTGAGGTGCAGATTCTGATAAGTCATTCCAGGACCTAAAATGGGACATCATGAGCCGTGCCATTCAAGTCTTCACATCAATAGGGAGACTTGTCATCTACTGACGCTACCACGCATGTCTCAGATGGCCAATACTGTCCAAGGAAGATTGGTCTTTACTTACTTCGGTGCCAAAATGTTTTTCCAACCCGAATAGAGATTTGACGGTCTAAGCAGAAGCAATCTAAACAGTACCCTTCATTAGTACTTCAGTAGGATTGCATCCCTAGGGCTCACCCACAACTCCAAGCGACTTTCCCCCTGTCACGGTTGCCGACAAGCTTTTCATCCACATCTTCAGATGGCATACTAAGCTGCTCAAGACCAAGAAGGTAACCGAGCCTTACAGCCTTGGGGAGAAATCAGTATGGGTTAAAGACCAGCCAAGAACGGTTAGAACGCACTGTGCCCACCGTCATCCAGCACATGGTATCTTCACAACCTAGTCCTGGGCCGTGGCCCATGTTTGGCGGATATTCTAAGATATATGGCATTAGTTTTCGCAACCGCCTAAACGGCTGTCATCTTACCGGATAAGATGATCAACCCCTCGATCACCTCTACAGATGCATTCGTCCCCATTATCGCGACGTCGGCAAATAGCTTATGCACTCTCGGCCAGAGAATGTCATGCAGAGCTTGATCTCCCATAAGAGAAGTGGCCACTACAAGAATCGCCGCCATAAAGTGTACTTCTCGTCTTGCCATGGCGAGGATGTGCTCTAGGGTAATTGGTATCCTTGCGTAAGGTATCAAAGGCATAATCGGATGTACTGTACTAAGGTAGAATCGAAAGAGCCTCGAGAGCGTCTCCTTGTCAATGAGTCCTTCTTCAAGTAGAAAAAAGTTTGGATGGTCAGAGCCCTCGGGCAACATATCCACTGAGTCTGGAATTGGATTCTCCTGTCCGTTAGATGTTTTCTGTGCTCTGTCACTGGATTTGACATCCTCATGGACCAGAAGCCTTATGGCGTCTGAAGTATTCCTCAAGGGAAGAGTTGCCAGTGTTTGGCTTGCAACTTGTTGGTCATAGCTTGTTGATCGCTCTTCACGGTGATTACCAATAGCCTGGGATGTCCTCGTTGAGGCATCATCAGCAATATCCATAAAAGGCTCGAAGGAGCCCATGTCTGACTGCCAATCTGTCTGACGGATTAAGCCATTCTCCGTTGTTGGTACTGTATCGGGTTTACTTGTGTGTGCTCCATCTCGAGACTTCTTTGGTGGGCGGCCTTTTCGGTTTTTCTTGGGAATGACTGAAGCGTGAGCACGCATCTACGGAGAGAGCCAGTGCAAACTCACCACATAGGAGGTTCGCCCTGCGACAGGCTTGACAAGGTGGTTTTGGTCTGGCTGGGTCTCCCAGACTACACTTTTGCTTTTTCCGGCGGCAATTCTCACATGCTTGATAAACTCGTCTGAAGCCGGGAATTTTGCCACGTGATGCTTCCTTGGAGGGTATAGAACTCTCCGTCGACATCATGTCAGCTATAATGACCCAGAGTGCTAAAGGCAAGATTTCAAAGCTGTGCTGGATTCGAAATGAAAGAGACGTGGAATAAGAATTGAATGAAAGCAAGGAAGGAACCTTCCGGGCTGAGCTCTGCGTTCGGAATTCGCCCCAAGCTGAGCAATCGCCCTTTCCTACCTAGGTAGGTACTACGCAGTGGGTCTACACGGTAAGCGGGGTAAAATGGCCGGAAGTAGCCGGTGAGGCTCGGCTTAATATTTGGCTTATGGACATTGATTGAATCACTCTCTTATAGTCTCAGAATGTCAACGTAAACCATAGAAACAGTTAAGACATTTCAGGCACTTGATTCATTACATACATTATTTCATAACACTGCGCATCGAGGGCCCTCTAAATAGGTAGGCCTGGTACTATACTTTACTAGAAGGATATGAGCCGCTTCTTATTGAGAGAATGGCTAGTAGTTGAATCTAATATACCAGCATATATTCTTTATTTCAACGTATTTTAAAAGGAATAGTGTGACCTTTAAGACATATAATTATGTGTTTTATACGGTGCAAGTTGTCGTGAATAATTGTCCCAGGGAATATTATAGATGTAAGCTGTTTTATGAAAACTGGTGGTGTTGTATTGTTTTAAAATAGAAACTGTTAATTGGCCCTTTCCCCCTTGACCAACTGACTTATTAGAGATGCGACGCGCTTCTGAATACATGGGGAGTGGTTGAATTTCATGGGGTGTGTCGCTCGCTTACATTGGTACAGGCTACGCTAGTCGCCTATTTAGTAAGCCTCTTCGCTAGTTATCTTCATCCGCCTTGAGTGACGGGATAGAGCTTGATCAGAGAAAGTCTCGTGTGCAACTTGTACACGCCATTGTTGCTGCTCATCAGACACCAAATACTTTATTTTTTAATTTCTTTTTATTTTATTTTTATTTTATTTTTTGCTTTTTTTTTAGAAAGAAAAAGAAATGGAGCAACGCTCCTGTTTAAGGGTTGTCCCCTATCTTGGTCCTGATCGACCTTCTCGAAGGGGCAGAAGGCCAGTTAGTGATTTATCTGAGTCTGATCTCTTCGGCCCTGAAAGGTCCCCCTCGAAGATTAGAATTGCATGCCAACAGTGCAGAGTGTACACACCCAAAATCCCATCCCTGCACCATCCACATCCAATAGCCTAATACTTACGTTGAAATAGGAAAAAGACTCGCTGTTCTGGGCACAAGCCGTGCTACCGATGCATTGGACGCCAACAGACATGTACATATATGTCCGCAATGTCGCCATCTCGCTCGACCTTTGCATTGGTTCATGACACACAAAGGTCAAGCTTGTCTTCCGCCACACCTCTCCGTGAAGAAATTATTGAAGACAAAAGCGGAAGATCTAGCTATCCCACACTATGCACATCTCAAGATGTTGCCATATGTCCCCCTGGTGCCGATCCCAGTAGTAATGCTGTTGACGGTGGTGATGAGACTCTCAGTGATGCTGATACGTGCGATGATGCCTTGCAACAAGACCAGTATGGACATGTGCACGGAAGCTGTTCTGTCTTTGCATTCCTGAATATTGCGAAACAGAAGCTGACAAGCTTGCCGTCCATATCTATTGACTTCTGTGATTATCCTCTTTCTAGCTCGAGAGTGCTACCACAAGCACTGCCACCGAAAGAAGTAGCCGATCAATTAGTTAAATGTTTCTTTAATTTTGGGCTGAGCACATCACGATTTGTTCATGAGCCCACCTTTAGGGCTACTTATGAATTGTTGTACTCTGCCAGTGCTGAGAGGGATCTGTCACCTGACAGCCTAGTTTTAACATTTATGATCCTGGCATTGGGATCCCATTACTCTAGGGTTGATAACTCATGGTGCGGCTACTCAGCAAGGTTTGGCATTATCCGTGTAAATCTTCAACTTATTTATTGCTCTGATCTGACGACCTTATAGCGTCCAATTCTACGAAATGGCCGATCAACGTCTTGCGAAGTTATCAAGTCGGGTTACACTCACATCCGTTCAAGCGCGTCTCCTTGCAGTTCATTATCTGTTGAACCATTCCAGGATGCATGAAGCCTGGTCATCGTTTGGGACGGTCGTGCGCCATGCTCAGGCGCTTGGTCTTCATTATCGGGCGAGGAAACCCCAAGATGATTGCATCGTCCATGAGTTCGGCAAGCGGGTCTTTTGGGTCATTTATATCAACGATCGGATACTCAGCAGTATCTTCGGTCGGCCATGCGCAATACACGATGATGATATTGACCAAGAGGAGTGTGTTCTGTCTAATGATGAAGATATATCCGTCTCCAGATGCCGTCCTGCGCAACCTACAAATTTATGCTCAGCTGCGGCGCTCGTGCATTACGCACGGTTAGCTCGCATTCTTGGGAAGATCCTTCGACAGTTCTACTCCTTGGCAGGCAAACGGCAAACACTGTCCAATCTTTATCAAAGGGCCATTGCCTTTGAAACAGAGCTTTCTGATTGGCAGTCTGCTCTCCCGGAGTATCTTAACTTTGCCTTGCTGCCGTCATGTGCCCTCTCAGTCACGTTACACAGACAGGTGTCTACATTGAAACTGACTTATGCATACGCAAACATTCTTCTCTATCGCCCGTTCATGTTGCACTCAATAGGAATGATGGACTCGGTAAAGCAGGCAGAGTTTGGGAAGTGGGTCAAACGCTGCCATGATGAATCTATCGCAGCGGCAAACATGATCGTCTTTGAGTGCCAATCGCTGCAGAAACGCGGCCTATTTTCAAAAGCTTTTTGGATGGTCAACTATGCTCAATTTGCAGCCATCGGGACACTCTACATGTACTACCATTTCTGGCCTCATGCTGACCATGTTTGGAGAGTCGCCGAGGAGGCCAGATCTCAGTTTATGGTTGGTGTGGAGGGCGATTTGGTTGGACAGCGCTACACCGAGATCCTGAGCGAATTTAGTCGAATCACATCCAACAGACAGGGAGAGCTTGATAATTCTGAAATATCCGAATCCGTTGTCCAGTGGCCACTTGGTGAAGATGTTCTAGCGACGGACTTGCCAACAGTGGATTTGGGAGGGCCATGGTCGAATTTGTTTTTGGATCAAAATTTGTGGGTCGATTATCTTCAAAACTAAGAAGGCCATGAAGAACAGAGAAGACGATCGGTTCAAATCTTACCTTTTGTAGTACTATGAGAAACCCTTTTTTTTTTTAAACGGGGGGGTTTTTTGGTGTAAGCGGTGAACACCATAGATAGCAGGGCAGACTGTACCGTATTGAAGAAATATTCTTGATGATGTGGTGGCTCCATAATTAATCGCGTTAGGTACCCGCTTCACACATTTTGGGAGCAAATCAAGAAATTATAAGCTGTGCATTGTAGCAGAGATGATAGCAATGGTTGCAACTGAGACCGGGAAGGGTACTTTGCCCCGATGTGGATGGCCTTGTCCCCTTGTGGTAATTACTAGCTCCCCCGAAATAATTTACCAAAATGGGAATGCCTCCGTACACATACCAATCTGGGAATCCTACTATTTTCACTACCCGCTATAAAACTACCTAATCAAGTGGTTCTCCTGATCAGGGATGAATTGATTAATCTACGAGCCTCTTGGCTCTAGATATAAAGATGATGAAGGGACTGCATATTAAGTTCAAGTAGGTAGATGTCTCCATACTTTTTTGCTTCATCCCCCTTTGCCAATTCTCAGGCTTCCCACAAAATGACAGGCCATCTTGACATGAGTCCAAGCCACAGAAAATCTTTCGACAAAGACTCCATCAATATACATCCCATGATTTATGGCAACGATGGAGAACTGCAGGATATCCAGCTTCTGACCCCTTACCCACCAGAGGCAACGATCGAGGAAATGCAAAGGAAGTACAGGGAGGACGGTGTATTATGGGTAAGTCAAACACTTTGAACAGTGAAATAGCAGTGGCATGGGTACCGAGGTCCTGCTGCAAGTATAAAGAGCTTGCTAACCCGTCGTTCACTCACGGTGAACATAGGTCAAGGGACTTCTAGACCCGAACATGATCAACAAGTTTCGTGGAGAGTACCTTGCCATGCTCAACGAGGGCAGCGACATGCTTAATGATGGGACCAATAGCCAAGATGGAATATTTAACCCTGACGCGGACTGGCGTCAATTCCTTCTCGGCGGAGTGCGAGTTGCAGCCGGTATTCCGAACGAGGGCCCATTTGTCGAAAAAGCCAACAATGCACACCAGTGGAAGACGTATGTTGACTTCAAGGAGAATATTGGCCGACAGTTAGAGTCCTTCGTTGGCAAGCTCGCGGAGTTTAATGAACCATGGTGTCTCCCGCGTTCTCTACTACGCCTCGCTGTTCCGGGTGGCGATACCACACCAGTTCACTATGACCAAATTTTTCTTCGGGCTGGTCCGCCGACCAGCGTGACAGCCTGGATTCCACTAGGCGACGTGGAAATTGAGGGCGGTGGTCTTATTTATCTCGACCGGTCTCATGACATAGGTGTGCAGTACGAAGCGACCTTCTCAGAGAAGAACTCAGGACTCTCGGATGAGGAAAAGTTGTCGGCTTTCAACCAAAACATGATGAGGGGCGGCTGGCTGGACAAGAATGCGGCTAGTTTTGGGGGTGCACACAAACGTCCTTGGCTTGTGGTATGTGATGCTTCCAGTGTATTGTTATCCGGCATGACTTACTGACCCTGGGAAAACTAGGGGGCCTATGAGGCAGGCGATGTCATTTTCCATACGCCCTACACCGTCCATGCTGGTGCTCAGAACCGATCGCCAACAGGCCGGATTCGAGTCTCTACAGACCTGAGGTTCGTAGACAAGGTTAAGCCTTACGATAAACGCTGGGCAGTGGTTGCTTTCTCGGGGAATGATGAGAACGTTGCCCGGTAGAAAATGAGTCGATGTAGCATCGACAGACTTCGCTATGTGAGCCCGTATTATGGCATGCGCGTTGATGGTTCGCGCTAGAATGAATTCGATGTCAATTTTGTCGTTTCAGACGTCTTTTGTATAATGTGACTTCTTCACTCGCTCAGTAGAATCAGTGGCCACCTGTAGCCACTGGTTACGGGGCTTAGGAGGATACTTGATCAAAAGTCTTTAAACTCGTGAATGCTGTGGATCGCAGCTCGACGGCGTAGATAAAAAACCCATGTTCAACCAGACGGATTCAGTCGTGAGCTTCAGGGTAACTCTTTCTTGTGGATTTCGTTAGTTATACTCCGTAGATGCGGGGAACATGGGGGGGCTCGGCAGGGCCGTGAGGGGTAAAAAGCCCCATGTGGTACACATGTGGTTAGTCAGCTCCTCTGATGTGGGGTTACAGATTATCACGTGCCAACCAAGCAAACTTACCCCAGGGGTACCGTACACCTCGAGCAATCCACAGAATACTTGGACACTTGAGATAGACGCATGTGTCATGGCGCGAGCAGGCTCAAGAGCGGCGTGTTTGAGTTGTCGTCAGCGACATCTCAAATGTGATCGAGACCAGCCATCTTGCCGTCGATGCAGAGCTTCGAAAGTGGTTTGCAAACGATCAACGGTGGATGCATTTCGTAATATCGTACTCGATGGAGACTTCAATCGATCGGAACAGCGCGACGATGCACTTCTCAGCCCAGATAAAGAGCAAAACGAGAAAAGTCAGGCCTTCTTTGTGGATGAGACACCTTCAGTGATAGAAGCCTATGAAAGACGAATAGGCACAGAGGACACTGCGATAGTACAGCCCTTGGTGAGTAGAAAGTTTTATAATTACAAAAGCAGTGCTAAGCAGGTTAGAATACCTCCAGCGTGACCACACAGCCACCGGAGCTGTCACCTTCGGCTGCGTTCATCTTCAATCACCCCCCATCAATCATTGGTATGCCGTTGGCTGCAGACGTGCGTCATGTCGGTCCTCCCCCAATTGGTGGCAGTCCTAATCCCTTGGACGCATTTCTATCAACATCCCCTTACTTGAGGGGCAGCCCAGCAGCTAGTGACCTGTTGGGGGCTTGCAATTTGAACGGTTCGTATTTGGATGCTTCAATCGAAAACGTTGGTCCACTGCAGCCAAGTAGTATTACTACTCCGACTCATGCACTGCCCGCCATCACGCATCCCAGGGAAGCATACCTCCTCAAAGTCTTCACGCAAACATGGGGACCAATATTCGACTGTGTTGATCCGGACTTGACATTCACCAAATCTGTTCTTCACATCGCGATCAACTCTTTCGCGCCGCTTTATTGGGCCATATTGGCCACTTCAGCTCTGCAACTATCACGGGTATCAAATTATCCGTTTTCTGCGGCCAGATATTATCGTGAACAGTGTTCGAACTCGATAATGCCGATTTTACTGCAATCAGCTCAGCCTGAAGCTAATGAGGAAACGCTCTTCGCTACTTATGTTCTCCTTCGAAACTACGAGCACATGACTGGTTAGTGCATCCTTGGACGCCAGGCTGAATACATGGTTAATGTCAAATCTTCCAGAAAATCTTATGGAGAAAGACAGCGCAAGTCTGTTTACTGCATCCCTGGCCATATCCGTGAACCCTCGGGATACGTTGACCGACAAGATGAACCTAGGCCGAGCTGCATTTTGGGTTCATCTTCGTCAAGATATTCATGTTGCACTCCTCCTGCAAGTCCCAATAAATGTCGATTACCCACCTTGTCTTCAAAGAGATAAGATCTTGCACGACATGGAAAACATGACTACTCGACAGACTGCGCTTCCGGATGACGTTATTGATTGCGCATGGGCCAACAAGATTGCCATGATTTTGGTCGACATTATAAATTACTGTTTTCAGCGTCAGTCTCATGATGTGCAAACATGGATCGATCTCCGTGGTCGGCTGGATCACTGGCTCATTGGAAAGCCAAGACGGTTCCATCCTTATTACGAAAGAGCCCCAGATCTGACAAACTGCCGTGTTTTCCCTGACATATGGATTTCATGTGATTGCTACGTTCTTGCATGGCTCTATTATCATACATCATCCATCTTGTTGAAAACCTTCTTGCCAAATTCGGAAATTTCAACTTTCGATAATCAGCCAAGCAATTCGCCTATCCTAAATTCCGTTGTGAACAAGGAGGAAGTCTTAATCCACGCAAGAGCCATATGTGGGATAGCAATCACCAACCCAAACGCCCAGGCTCTCATTGTTGTGTGTCACATGGTTACGATTTCAGCAGTCTTCTTTTCTACTACCGAAGAACGAAACGAAACGTTCAAATTAATAAGGCTAGCCCATACACTGACGGGCCATCCACTACGCGACATTGAGGAAAAGCTTCAAGTTGCGTGGCATCAGCAAGGCAGCACATCGTCTACGAACCTCCAAGCTTGATTTTCTTAATTTATCTATCATGTTTCACAGGTGTTCAAACAGCATTGTGAGCCATAGCATGTTCACATTCTTCCACCTCTCCGATACCTTTAGCCATCTTCGTATCATCCGCATCACGTGAAACCGAGAATGGCGAAACATTCTCACGCATGATTTCCTCCATGTCTCTCGGACGACTTGAGCGCAACCGAAACCAATACTGAAGCTGATGAAGCTTATTTGCTCCGTGGACCCTGATTGGAACAGCGAATACCATGTCTAGTTCCTCAAGACTCTTTCCTCGTGTCTCGGGAACAAAAAAGTAGGCGAGGGTTGCGCCAATGAAGCACCAAGCGGAATACCAGCAAAATGCACCAGTTGATGTCATTGCCCTCAGCTGTGACGGCCATGCGAATGTCAAGGCAAAGCTAAATGTCCAAGTGGTCGCCGTCGAGAAGCTCATTCCCAATGTTCTCATGTAGAGTGGGAATGCCTCACTAGCATACACAAACGGGACCACACCTTGACCGGGGGCATAGGTAGCCTCATATAGATAACTGTGAATTATTTTAGTCTCTTCATTGCGATGGGGAGGGGGTATGACGAATCTTACATTCCAATGGCCACCATGATCAATCGCGTTTTCGAGTCGCTCGCAAGGAAGGAGAGACCTGTCCATAAGGTACAGGCGCCCATTGATAGCAGCGACCATACCAATAATGGCCGTCTGCCCCAAATATCAATATATTTAATTGCTGGCAAAGCACCGATGAAAAGCAAAGCGCCGGCACCAATCGAGGCATAAATTGCCGTGACTGCAGTGGCACCTGTATCCACAAACACCTGGCCAGTGTAATATGTCATTCTTTGGGAAGTATGATGTCAGTTAACCATGATCTATCCAATCTAACGGCATACGTACGCATTAATTCCGCAGAAATTCTGCATGAACATAATGAACCACGATGCCAGGGCGGCGTAGCGCACTCGAGGATTCTGGACAATATCGCGGATATCAGACAAAAAGGTACGGCCCGTCCGTAATCCTTCTTCATGGTTCACTGAGTGTACTATATAGTACAAGTCTCGGGCAGCTTGGAGTCTTGTGGCGCGAAGTCGCAATAAGGATCGGAAAGCAGCGGCGTGTCGTCGTCGTGACACAAGATATCTTGGTGACTCCGGGCCAAAGTAAACAGCAGCAATGACAAATACTGGTGCAACTAATTGACTTCCGATCATGAGACGCCAATTCAGAGGATACTCCACATTGACGACTAATCCAGGTTGATGTCAGGACTTCGGATTGAAGAACAAAATGTTTTTCACCAACTTACACGCCGCGCCCATGATGTACCCCATCATAATACCGAAAGAAACAAAGACCTGCCACATCATAACCAGCGCACCTCTAATAGATGCAGGTGCACATTCGGCTGTGTACACAGCTACCGTCGCGGAATTCGCGCCAATGCCTGCAAATGCTTAGCCATCAAGCACCGTTCTGTCAATAATATGACTTACAAACGCCTAGTAACAGCCTTGAACCAAGGAAGGACTGCCAAGAAGTGGAAACTGCCTGCCATGCAGATGATCCAATTGAAATGAGAGACCAGAAAAATACTGTACCACGACGTCCCAGGAAGTAGTTCGACGGGATCGCTAACCAGCAGCCCACAGTAGCACACATCAGGTACGGACTAGCATTGATGAGTCCAATCAAAAGCGCGTTGTCTTCGAGGCCAAAATATTTGAGAAAGTAGAGCTGCGCTCCACTAATAACGGTTTCGTCCATTCCCTGGACCGTTGCTGCCAGGGCATTGACAATACTAACCCACCAAATCGCAAATGGCTGTTTGAACCTGTTCGTTGTCTCGGATAGTAGGGTCTGCAGGGTATATAAATGAGAAGGGGAGAATTTCTGTTTGTTTGAAATGATCACACACCTGCTTTTCGTCCTCTGAGGCGTCAGTTGTGTAGAATTGGACCGGATAATGCGCAAGCCAGGCGCCTCTTTGGAATATTTCTGTGTCAGCATCAAGACCTGCATCCATAACAAGCTCTGTGACGCGTCTATTGATATCTTCCCTGGGGACGTTGTCATCAAATTGTTCGGCCGCTTCTGGGATAAATTCGTGATTATCCATGTTCTCTCCATTCACTGGAGCACGGGAGTTCCGGTTAGACGTGGAGCCAAGCATAGTTTATCATTTAAAGGCCATAAACTGCGTAAAGATGAGTTCAGACAATGATGCAAAAAAGCAGAACTTCCCCGGATTTTCCATGAATATATACACACTCCACAAACCCCGCGTAGCCCCTTGAGAGCCACCTCAAATCTTCTGGGGTTCGACTGTGAATTAGTAGACCCATTCTTTTCTACCCAATCCAGGCATATATTCGGAAGTCTAAACCCAGTTTAGACTTCAGTTTCCGAAGCTCGCGGCCTTGCCAATCACGGCCTAGTTGGACCCATATTATCGAAACGGGCAGGTGAATACGCCAATCGGAAACATAGAGACTATACCCAAAGGAGCCTGTTCTCGTCCGTAGTTTCCTGTTTTAGCGACATATCGTCCGGAGTCAATTCGGGCAACTACTCATCCAAGTTGTATGTCGTCAGAGGTCGGATGCAATGGCAGTATGAGATATGCCGGGACATCATTCCCCGCGGTACATAGAACATGCCCTTATAGCATGATAAATAGATCCATTTCTTTCGTTTTCCTCATAAAACTCATACAAAGAATAGATCCTAACAGCTTCGACTTTGTTTCCAAAGACTTCTCACCAAAAATGGCGCTCTTCTCTCCCATCCATGCTTTTTATCTTCTCGGATTTTTCCTTCTCTCTTTTTTTCTCAGGCCGGTCCTTCTCTATTGGAGAGATCCGCTGGGCCTCCGAAAATACCCGGCACCCAGCTGGTTGGCAGCTCTAACACCGCTTTGGCTCGTCCGGGCTACATGGTCCCAGAACAGGTCTAGAATCATTCATAAGGAGTTTCGGCGACTGGGCGATGTGGTACGGGTTAGCCCAGACCACATCATTTTCAACGATCCGGCCGCTGTCAAGGACATATATGGTGTCCTAGCCAATTCACAAGGAGTACACAAAGATGCTTTCTACGATCGGGTTGCCAGTGACGCTCATGATCTCGTACAATTACGCGACCGCGGTGAGCATTCTAGCCGTCGCAAAGCAATTGCGAATGCTTTCGCAGCCAAGACTGTAGTGAATATGGAGTCTGTTATCAGAAACCACTTCCACCAGCTTCTCGTGAAGCTAGATCAGGCGGTGGAAAACCAAGCTACTGAAAACATGCCAGCCCTGAATTTGCGGCTATGGTAGGCTCTTCGGAATCTCCCCTTTGTCTCGCTTTTTTGGATGAATATGGCAATAGATTGTCTAACTTTATACTAGGTTTAACTATTTTACGCTCGATGTCATCGGAGACATGGGATTTGGCCGCCCGATGGGATTCCTTTCAAGCATGACAGATATGGCAGAAGCAGAAACCCAGGATGGCAAAAGGTACATGGTGATGAATATGATTGACAGTCTCCATAAAGGAGTGCGGTATGGGTTGTCCCTGGGCAATATCACATCACATCGTCTGATTCATTTCCTGAAACGTGTCGTGGAAATCTTCCCACCCTTGGCAGCTCGCTTGGGAAGCACCGGTGGCAGCGACTTTGAAGACATCTGTATTCGCAAACTTCGTACACGCCTTCTCGAGGGAACACCAAATCGTTCATCGGGGGACTTCATGAAATATATCTTGGAGGACAAACAGCGGTCGACCGGGGGCCACTCTTTCTCGCATGAGCAGTTCCGGTCCCTTGTTGCTGACACGATGATGATGATGAACGCGGGATCAGACACCACAGCATCAGCACTTACATCAACTACTTGGTATTTGCTCAGACACCCGCAGGCATTAGCCAGACTACGCAAAGAGCTCTCCGATCACATAGGGCTTACGGTGACAAGCGAATTACCAACTGAAGAGTCCATTTTCGCCTATGACACCCTAAAGGATCTTCCCTTCCTGCGCGCTTGCATTGACGAGACACTTCGCCTGAGATCACCATTAGCCTATCAGCTGCCGCGCCTCGTGTCTCGTCCCACAATCATTGCTGGGCATAAAATCATGCCCGGTACCGTGGTCGCTGCTGCCCCGTACTCCATTCACCGCCACCCCTCTCTTTTCCGTGATCCTGATGAGTACCGGCCGGAGCGCTGGGTCGACTTCGATGAAGAATTTCCCAATCAGATAGAGGACCTGAAAAAGTACAACATTGTTTTCAGCCAGGGAAGTCGTGCCTGTATTGGACGGCACTTGGCAATGGTTGAGCTGCAAATCCTTATTCCTACACTTATCATGAGGTGAGCATTCCCCAAAGTTGCAGCTCTTTGTCTGTGGTAGTCATCTGAATTCTCATGATCATGGAATGCCTGATTGTTATCATATACGAGTTACTAATTGTTTAAATATAGGTATGATATGGAACTTGAGAAGGATAATCAGACGGAATTGAAGGTTTTTGAGAGATTTAATAGCAACCCAGGGCCAATGTTTGTGCGTATTAAAAAGAGGGTTGACGCTAGCCAAGTATGAGAATGCTCTCGGAACATTTATATATAAGTCTATATATATTGGTTACTAAGACTTCATGAATACATCCTATTGAGACACACCAAGCCATTTGTGTTTAGGCTGAAATTGTCCTTATAGCTTATTAGTGACACTTGACTAGCTATCTGTTTATTCTTAATCTAGGATATCACAAACATCCAGAATGGACGGACGCAGAGATATTTATAATCTGCCTGGGTATTGTGACGGTTCCTCGACGGGGGGACCATTATGTTGTTGCCTTGACAATTACTTCTCTCCTGGATGGTCTGGTCATATTTCTAAATTTACTTATCGGTAACGGCGACCCATCGCAACACCCTATATACTCAGAACAATGGACAGAGAGTTTCCCAGATCGCGTACAAATTTATTCGCGCGATGACTCTGATTTTAAGAAAATACAGGAATGGGAACAGGACGGATAATACAGAAACAAAACGATTTACGATTATACATACTTGATGACAAACTGTTATGAGACAGGCGCTGAATATATCGCAATAATTGAAGACAATATTTTAGCCCATCAGAGCTGGCTTTCATCCACTCTGCAGGCTCTCAACACAGTTGAGCAACGGGCTACTGGTCGTGACTGGATTTATCTTCATCTATTCTATGCGGATGATCTCCTCGGCTGGAACTCGGAAGAATGGCCGAAATATTTGGGTGAGTCGTTTCTCATCTGGGCATTGACCACATCCATGATGATAGCAGCCAAGAAAGTTTTCAAACCCACATCCACTGCAGTCATTTGGATAACTTCGTGTGTTTTTATCCCAGCTACTATCGCACT
Organism: Aspergillus sp. S1802E; assembly: GCA_023627535.1. Classification (NCBI taxonomy): domain Eukaryota; kingdom Fungi; phylum Ascomycota; class Eurotiomycetes; order Eurotiales; family Aspergillaceae; genus Aspergillus; species Aspergillus sp. S1802E. The sequence continues at coordinate 464,843 of JAMAHN010000021.1, forward strand.
ACAGTTTATGGCCGCCCGTCAGAATCAATCCTTGGACTGTCAGTCAGCGAATAATATGAGCAAAGTGTTATCATCGCATACCTGTTACTAGACTACAACCTTTGCCTTTCTAGAAGTCCCGTGAAACAACTTTCCAAGGATTGATAGGATCATGTAGCTTCCAGATGCGTTGATGCTAGCAATTCCACGGCTGTGCAGGATTATCACTGCCTGATTTTTTTCCTGGCATGTAAAGTCCAAAACGTAGGATCTGATTTCAATAAACATCTCTTGTTTAATTTAGTTATTCGCATACTTACATAAATCCCCTGATTTTTGGCCAGAAGTTTATCTATTCAAGGGTATACCCGGTTAAGTTGGGCTGATTGATCATAAGCATTTGCTTCTATTGTATTTAAGAAGACTTACGGGAGTCCTCGATTTCCCAAGTCACAAAGATTGTGCGATCGGCATGGTGAGATAAATCCAAAAGTTCACGGATATAGGAGATTTGTGCAATGATACTATTCCCAGAGGCCATTATAAGCACTCTCTGATACTGTGAAAGGTTTTAATGTTCCATTGTATGGACCGTTAATCCATGTTATAAATTCGGTCGCCCCATGATCGAGAAGGTGTCTGGTGAAGCCGCGCTAAACCTAACGAATGGAAAAAAGAAGGTGAGCACCAACATACAACAGCCGGGATTCGCTGGTGGTCACCCACCCAACTACTAACCGGCCGGCGTGTGGCTTAAGTACGGCTGAGCGGACGGGAAGCCCTGTTCTCCACACCCTGTGGTCGTATGTAGTTGAAGCTATTCAGAGATGAATTGTATAGGAAGGAAATAAATCAGTTTTCGTCCTTCTGAGACATTTGCAGGAGCAGCATTGAACTCGGGCCCGGGTTATGCCGAGGGACATTGTTTGCATATTACCTGATAAGGTCTAGTTTCAGTACGCAGCAAATAAATGAATATTGGGAAGAGAGGTCAAAATGACCCCGTTATATCATCTTAACATTAATGAAGTTTCGAAAGGATGAGAAATCGCTACCATTTGCATCATGAGTTAAACGTAAATAGTCCCAGATGGTTGCTCTCTAGCGACTTTTTCATCATTCGTTGTTCAAGAACATTGCCGATGGAGAGGTCGGGTTTTAGTTGTCACTATCCTAAGATTACTGCATTGTAACACTACGGACAATGTACGCATGCTGTATTACCGTGCACCGGGGAGAGATATTAAGCAGTGTCACGTTGGCAGACGGCAAGACCCTTGGTGATACAACCTACAATCTGTGGAACCGCGAGAAACTGGTGCAAGAAATAAAGGTTCTAGAAAAGGACCTTATCTTATGTAGATTGAGGGTTCATTACCTTTCGGCGGACCAATGTATGGCCAAAGCGCCTTAGGATAGGAACAATGCTCGGCATGAAACTAAATGATAGGCTATATCGAAAATATCGGCCACTTGCGGGGGCAAATAGACTATAGTGGGTGGTTGGAAAGCAGTCAAAAAGGATTGCATGTGCCAACCACCATAAATAGCGGCAAAGGCAAAACAGCAGAACGAAATCAGAACGAAGTAAATGGAACGCAAAATCTATGTCTCGTAGACATTTAATAGTCATCTCCCCGACTGATAACTTCCTTGCTTTTCTCTCCCAGCAAGATAGTCTAGTATATATTAGCTTGAGACCGCGTTTTAAATATTGAGTAACAGCTCACATGTTCAAACTGTGCTGAGTATGATCCCGGAGTATCAATCAAGGGCTCATAGACGTCCACCACGCCCTTGTTGACAAGATCATTCATCTACCACCTATAAGCTTCTTGTTCAATCAGGAAGAAAAGGTTGAGTACGTACGCCTGCCAGATAGCGCTGAACGCCAAGTCGCTCCAGGTAACGACGGCAAAACACAATGGTGCCGAAGTTGTCATTGATGGTCTTGTAAAGGGATCTGGCCGAGGCGAGAGACGACGAAAATTTGGTGGGTGCAGAATAGCTTTTTCCATAGCCGTAAACACCAGGCTAAAAGGGTGTGAGCACTGGGACTTTGGAGCGGAAAGGGGAAACATACACCGTCATACAACACGCCTCGACCCGTTGTTCCAAAAGTTTCGATGGCAAAAACTTCCCCTTCTTCCATCTTGGTCTGATCCTTGGTTTTGATAAAAGGGACGGATTTCCCAGCATGGATCTGGTACGCCTTGATGTTGTGGCCAGTGATGTTTCGCACCGGCTTCACGGGGAATGTTTTACCGCCGATCTCTACCTCGTAGCTTTCCATAACTTCCTGGATGGCAGCGCTGACATCGCTGATACGGACGTCAACCCCGGAATTCTGATCATGTTAGCCATGCTGTTGAAATGTGACAGGGATTGATCATAGTCCTACCTTAATGCCGGTGTTGGTAGAGTCTTTCACAGCGGTGAGGAGATTGTCATAAGTTGGATCAAATGACATGGTGAATGCACTATCCACAATCCAGCCATTGATGTGGACGCCAAAATCGACTTTCATCACGTCACTCCTGTCCAGGATAACATCCTTCTGGCCAGGGTTCGGGGTCCAGTGTGCAACGCAATTGTTCAGCGAAAGTCCGGTCGGGAATCCCAGTCCCGATTTGAGACAGCTTCCCGGCTCGAGACCAGCATTGTCGAGCAGCGCTCGGACTCCATCGTCAATTCCGACCGCAATATCCGTGAGGCTCTGCCCCGGACGAGCGGTTTCCTGGGTCCAGCGTCGGACCTGACGATGGATTTCAGCCGCTTTCCGATAATTGTTAAAGAACGTCTCGTCATGAAGGTGGTGACGAGACAGATATCGGGTCTCGGCAGCCGTCGTGCGAGCGGTATTCTCGTCCGCGGGTTCGTATTTCTGGATCTCGCCGGTCGGATACTGACCGCTCGGGAACAATTTACTGACGGGAACCCGTGGAGGTGAGGACTGTTTGGAGGAAGTCTTCTTCTTGGACTTCTTGCGTTTCTTTCTTTTGGAGGCGCTTTCCGCGGTGGACTGCGCCGTTGTTTTGTCGGTACCATCGCCCACGTGGTTCTCTACGCCGGCGGTGGCGGCACCCTCATCGTCGTCGTCATCTCCATTTTCATCCCCAAGACTGACATCCCCATCGCGGGACAAATGGGCGCCGCGGGGTTCGCCGCCCGTGTTATTGTTGCTGATCGAGCAGGATGAGGCATCTAGGGAGAGTAAGCACAGCCCAAGCAGGACTCGAGTGACTGCATACCGTTGCCAGGGTGGCCGTTGTGTTCAGGTGACTTGGATCCCATGACGACATCAAGAAAGGGACAGTTCAACGCGGTGATTGATGATGGATAAAGGATGGAAGACGGAGATCGAGATGAAAAATTGATCGTCGCTTTATTGGCATCTCACGCTTTGGGGGCCAAAACATCCAGGCGCTATGCCTATTCGGGACGGCAGGTGTTGCCCGCTGTTGCCTGATGGTTGCCTTAACTTGAATGCGTGTTGACCTGCCTCTTTGGGTTACTCAATACAATAACAATTCATCGACACTTCTTCACTTCTCTATCCTATCGCCAAATTTGTAGCTTCGCTTTTACAGACTTCTGTATAAGACATTGTAGGTCTGGGGACGTGGCTGCTGTCATCTCGGTTCGCTCCCCCATGATATTTATAGTTCCACCAGATTTCAAAGAGAATTAGTCCTGTCTATGCTGCTTTAAATATGCTCACACCAAGTAGATATTTAATCTTGCATTCTTCAATAACACTAACTAATGGAAGGTTAGGAAATCTAATGAGATAAATTTTCTTAACCCCTATAGCCCAAATATTCAACCTCCTGTTTCCCGTATTGCAGAGTTGTGCTCCAAGACAGCAAGTGCCGGGGCGCAAATATCAGTTATAAGCTGCCATTGCTGGGTGTTTCTCAACCGAGAACAATTGTGCTGGCAGTGCACACTGAGCACAGGGCAAGGATAATGGGCTGAATCAAGGTTGCATGCTTCAAGTGAGATCGTCATGATAGCCGCCCCTTGGACTTGATGCCTTGCAAGAAGTTGTATGACCCTGATTCAACTATACTATCTTCTAAGACATGCAGTAATATTCCGGCAATTATTGGTGGGTTTTGAAACGCCCGACAAACAATGCGGAGTGTCCGTGACCCAAGCCATTAGCTTGCTTATAGTTGATTAGCTCGGGTAGATCACTGAAGAATCGGTTAAATTGACTGTGAATACATAAGGGGGCTCAAGTTCAGCTATTCTGAAGCAACAGCAAATCCGAAGTTCGCTGATCAACACCCGGATCCTGCCAGACGTCGAAATGATCGGCCTACTCCTCGGGCTGGCCCTGCACGTCCCAGGACTCGCTGCGCAAATCGAGGGCTCCTCACCCATCTCCTTCACGTCAAATGGCAATCCCATCTGGTCTAACAGTTCCTGGTACTCCGGAGATCCAGCACCCTTAGTTGCCAATGACAAGCTCTACATCATCACGGGCCGCGACACTGCTCCGCCCAATCAAAACGCCTTCGACATGAATCAATGGGGCATGTTCGTCTCCTCGTCTCCAGACCCTAAGGGCAGCGAATGGGCTCTCTACCCGGAGATCGCCACCCCTGAATCTGTCTTCTCCTGGGCTGAGTCGGGTTCTGCATACGCCGCCCAAGTCGTACAAGGCGCCGACGAGAAATTCTATCTCTATGCGCCAGTCAAAGAGGCCGATTCCTCCAACGAAGACCCTTTTGCGATCGGTGTCGGTGTAGCCGACTCACCTACGGGCCCGTATAAAGACGCGCACCCTTCCGGACCGATCATTTCGCAGTCTGTTCCCTCGCCTGGCAACTCGATCCAGAATATTGACCCAACGGTGTTCGTCGACGACGATGGGGAGGTATACATCTACTTCGGCACATTCGGAGAACTGCTCGGATACAAACTCGACTCGGACATGGTGACAATCAAAGGCGACGTGACCCGCGTGACGAGTCTAACAGGGTTCTTCGAAGCGCCGTGGCTCATGAAGCGCAAAGACACATACTACATGCTCTTCGCGGCGAACAATGCCGGTGAGGACTCTCCCTGCACGCCGACCTCTTATCACGCTTGTCTTGCGTACGGCACGGCCTCGTCTCCGCTTGGCCCGTGGACGTTCCAAGACGTTATTCTTCCGGTCGTGTCGTCGACGACATCGCATCCCGGCGCGGTCGAGCTCAACGGAGACTGGTATCTTGTGTATCATACCGCGGACGCCGAAGGAGGCGGACATTTTCGTCGCAGCGTCGCGTTCGATAAACTCACCTGGGACGATAGTCAGAGTCCACCGAAGATCAATACCGTTCAGCAGACCTTTGCGCCAAAGGAGGCGGCCCCGGCGACGCATAATGCTGCACTGAAGGCGGTCGCGAGTTCCGAGAATGGTACTCCCATTCAGTACTGGATCAAAGCGTTGAATGATGGGATCGTGCGTGAAACTCCCCTGCCGCCGGACTATTGGAGTTCGTATGATGGCACGGATTCGCCAGAGACGAGTAGCCTGACCTATGCCTGGAATGAGACGGTCACATTGAATGGAACTTCGATGGTGTTTTTCGCGGACCAGCCGGCCGGCTCAGACATAGGGGTAGCACCGCCGAGGGAGTGGTATGTGGAGTATAAGAATGGAGAGGGCAAGTGGGTGAAGGCTGTCAATAAAACGACGTATCCGCTGGAGGTGACGGATACTCCCGATGTTGTGACGTTTGAAGAGTTGGAGACCAAGTCAATTCGTGCGATCCTAGCTGCTTCGGGGACGCAGGGACAGTATGCCGGGGTGGGCGTGAAGGAGTGGGAGGCGTTGTCGACTACTTTGCAACACTCTTGATGTGATGACGCAATGGAGGGACAAGTGTACATAGTTCTAGGCCCTATTCTTTTATCGTTGAGAAGGTCAAAATCAATAGTTGAACATAGTCTATCGCTCTATGCATGTATATCCCGAAGTCTAATCTATAAATAACCATCAAATCTAATCTAATCAACAAGCCTCAGGCAAACCCCGGCAGGGTCATCTTATGTACATACTCCTCCATCAGCTTCTCCTCCTGATGGATAAATGGCTGGACAACATCCAGCCCGCGATCAATCTCCTCCTTGAGTCTATCCCACTCTCCGTCCTTAGCCTCAGCGCTCTTGCGCTGGGTGACGTTGCCATTCGCGTCACCATTCTCCACCGCGGTCGCGTGTCCATTGCCATTGGCAGCCACGATATCCAACAAAGGCGTGTACCCAGCCGCCTGGAACGCATCCTTTGGAGGGACGGTATACCTTCCCTTCTTCAGCACGTAGCGACTAATCGAGACAGCGTACAGCTTCTTCTTCAAGGCCTCGGCATCCAACACGCGTCCCTTCTTCCCGGGCTTCAGGAAATACGTGATGATGTAGATCCACTTGTTATCATAGCTCGCCACATGCGACTTGACCTCGTATTTCATGTAGGCGGGGATTTCGCGCTTGAAGCTGGTGTAAACGCTGCCGAGGATGAAGCCGAGAGGTCCGCGTTTACCGTTGGCGGCGAGCTGCTTTTCGAGGAGCGCGGCACCCTTGACGACGATGTTGGACATGAGCGCCGTTCGCGAGACGTCTAGGTCTGAGAAGTAGGTCGAGTTGGACTTGTGCATGTTGAAATCGAGTTCCATGATCGGGGCACGCGAGTAGATGCTGACGGGATCGAGGAGCTCGGTGCTAGGGCGCGCGGGTTGCTCCACGGCGGGGGTGATGAGGTAGCCATGTTTGAAGAAGTAGCGGTAGACGCGGATCTACATGGTCAGAGCGCGGGAATGTTAGTATAAGGCTGAATCGGACTGAGAAATAGCCATTGCGAAAGGGAGGGAGAACGCACATGCCAGACCATGGGAAAGGTCTTCAGGTTGAGCAAAGCGAAGAAGATGGCCGCGGCTTTCCAGAAGCCAAGCGACCCCCAGACGGAGGAGACGAGCGAGGAGATGGACTCCATCGGTGTATTATTGTATAAGTAGTCTATAACACGCAAAGGAACGAAGATACAAAAGAAAAAGAAGGTAGGAGCGACAGCCTATATTCATAGCATGCGCGATAAGAATGAGCAGCGGCTAACGTTTCCAGAACGCCCCAGAGAAAAAATGTTGAGACCCACCGCCAGCCAGACCTCGGCACTTGCGACATGACCGCCAATAGCACTGCTTAAGCACAATCCCTTTTTTCATTTTCTCATCAGCGAGCGACCGCCAACTAATCACCGCCCACGGACTAAGCGGTCCGCCCCTTGCTGCACATTTGGCTTCTGGGATATCCGTCAGCCACGATCTCGGACAATGCAGTTGTATTTTTTTTCCCACGCCTCTAAGCTCTCAGAACGTTGATCAGAACAGTGAATATAATATTTCGGCATTGAAAATTTCTAGGAGAGTAACTCAGCAAGTAGCGGTATGATCACATTGTAATCGACATCATTCCCTTAGGGCTTGTTGCCGCACGTGGGAGAGATGCCTGTCATCTCACCGAAAACCTTCAGAGTTCGAATTCCCTGGCCAATGCGCAAGTAAACCGTAGTGATTTCAAAGTACATCCTTCGTAGGAAATTGACGGCCTATACTTATTCCCAGGAATGATATCTTCGTTACGTAGAGCAACCCAGAGAACATGGTGAAGTCCAACCCTCTGCACGATCATTGAATATCAACTATATCAGGGCGGGTTTTGTCAGCTTTCCTCTTCACAAATATTCTAGATTTCCAATTTTGGGAGCCACGCGATGAATGTGAACGGGTTTCGCCGGGTAAAAAACAACATTCCAGCAGATAGATAGGGGAATGGCATAAGAATTGCATCATCCAACGCTGTGAATATAGCGGACGAATATCTTCACTGGCATTCTCAGTCCTTGCCGTATAGTCATTCATCCATTTTTCCCTTCTCTATCTATTCACCTAGCCCCCCAAAGATAGTGTAGTAGTAGACCTCTTCCCCCCATTAAATCTTCCATATTTCTTCTTCTTTCCTACATCGCACCATTTCATGATTATCTCAGATCAGTCCAATAAAAGTCGAGCCGACGATATGAGCCATTCTAAGGGCGTATGTAGCGTTCTCTTGGTGATTTTCATTGCTTGTCTGACTCTGGTTGCGAAAGAAGAGAAACAGAGGCAGCTGTACCTTCTGTTGGAAAAGAGGCCACCACCAACGCAACTGCGAGCTATATTGGGGTATGCGGGCCGAGGTATGTACCATTCTGACTGACCATATCAATGAAGCTTTCGTTGCTGACAGTATATTAGGGCCGCCGCCGGATGGAAGTTGGATAATCCAGCCACAAAGACAGGATAACTGACTAACCACGGAAAGTGACCATGCAAAGTGGCCAGTGGCACCGAGCTCGAGGTGGCACTTTCCGGGGACAGGGTCACCACGGCTACGGTGGCCATGGCTGGCTCCCCGTGAGTCTTTTATTTACCTTCGGTTTGAGTTTGAGCACTGGTCTGACTTGATACTGGAAGTACCAGCAGCAACAGCACCAGCACCAGCAGCTACAGCTGCCACCACCACAACCACAACATCTGCAGCAGCAAATTGAACAGCTGTAGCAGAATCAGAATCAGAACCAGAGCCCGAGCCAGAAGTAAGCACCGTTTAAATCTGTGGTCCGAGAAGAATACTAACGAATGCCTGTGTCTAGCCTGCGTGTGCCGTCTATGTAAGCCTACATTGTCTTGGTTTTGCTTCTTCATTAGTTTGGGTCACAAAGCTAACGAATGTCCAAAAATGAAGCTTCCGTACAGAAATGGAGATGTGTAAGCTTTTGCAGATATCCCCGTCTGAATTCATGTTGCGCTGACGAAATCGGTTCCAGAGTTGGCGGTGTTTTTTCTTTTAAAAAGGAAAAAAGGAAAAAAAGAAACCCGGAGGCAAAAAAGGAGTGAGATACGGGGTGATCTTAGGAATGAAAGAATTTTTGTATGAGTAAGCTTGTGTCCATTATCGTCGTTGTTTCTCAAAGAGTAGTTCATCCTTTCGGATAGACTCAAGGATACGTTCAGAGTGAGATCGAATGGCTGCTTTTCCTCAAACGGGGTTCTTCATGACATCAATAGCCTACATAGGAAAGCTGGAAATGACATACCATGAGCGCATTGTACAACATCGGCATTTGCTAAGAACCCTACGAACCGCGGTAGACTTTCAACGAAACCGGGCGCCACAACCGCGTAACCGGATCCATGGATCTCTTACCAAAAGTGGACACTCGGTGTTTGTCACTTGCAGAACCCGGAGTCGTCTTATTTAAGGGAAGAGGTAATGGACTAAGATTTCGAGTTTTCACCAAAGGCAATGCATTGTTCGCTATGTCTCAAGTCCGAAAATTTCGTTTACAAATAGCGCACGTTCTGGACGCCCTGGAACATCGAAGATTGCCAAAATGTGGGATTATTTTGATGATAAATGCGTCTTAATCACCGGAGGATCTGGCTTTTTGGGAACGGCTATTGTATATCGGCTAGTGACTCGCACGACCGCTTCTCCTATTTACGTACTGTGCAGGGGAGGACGAGGGTCAGTTTCCTCTCTCTGTTCAAGGTTCTTGCTTGATGCAACAAGATTAACGGTTACATGTAATAGAACCATCTATTCTAAATGGCGGAAATCGCTGCCAACGCCATTCGCAGACAGACTCTGCGAATCGGACCGTCTTATCGTTCTGGATGGCGACATAACCAAGCCAAATGTAGGATTATCGGACTTCCAGGTCGATATTGTTCGACAAAGAGTGCGGATCGTTGTCCATGCGGCATCTTCAATCAACCTCACGTCCAACCTAACCACCCTAACACCGACGGTTATCAGAGCCACAGAAACAGTAGCCAAGTTTGCCCTCACATGTCGCGCCTTGACTCGCTTTGTCTACGTTTCGAGTGCTTATGCAAACGCACACCTAGGTCCTCGCAGCGAAGCAATCGACGTCCCAGTTCACGAGAGGGTCTACAATCCCTGTCAGCAAGACACCGCTCTGGCCGAGTGGAAGGACGTGCAAAATATTGGCACCAGCTGGGTATACGAAGCAGAGGACTATCCATGGGCATACGCCTATGCAAAGCATCTCACCGAGAGACTATTGTCCAAATGGTTCGGTGACGCTAGGACAGCAGAGAGCTTGCTCATCATCCGACCCTCCATCGTTGGCCCAGCACAAAAGATCCCCTACCCCGGATATTGCTTTCCAAGCTCGACACCATCGACATCAGCCGCAGCGGCAATCCTCTTGAGCACAGATTCAGAAATGAGGATCACGACAAGAAGCCCGAATCCCGATGCCGAAATCCACGTGGACGAAGTCCCGGTCGACGTTGTTGCAGATCGCATTCTCAGCCATCTAGCTGCCGGAACAACCGGTTGCGTCCACGCAGTAAGCGGAGAACGAGCGCGGATGAAATATCTCGAGTGGTGGGAGTCGATTATGCAGCTTCGTCAGATCCCGTGGAAGTTGAAGCGTACATGGATATACGAAAATTGGAAAACACACAATCAGCATCCGATTTCACGATTCTGGGTGGCGTTTGGAAGTTCATTCTGCTTCTCCGAGGATCGAACTCTAGCGATTAGTGAGGAGTTAGTCCGGAACAGAGACTGCGCGGATCTACAGCTTTTCACGACGGTTCACATGGGCAGACAGCTGTTAGGACGGACGGAGCATCTTCGAACTACCATGGACCATATGGCAGCGAACAATTCTAAGATTGCCGAAACTGTTCGAACTTATTATCGCGATTTCGGACGAAAAGAGCTCGCGGGCATAGGGTTAAGTGCCCGCCTGTAACCCATCATGGTCAGTAACATACGTATAAACTGTGAAACATCCCGCGGGCGCAGTGCTTCCAAAGTTTTGAACAAGCCATGCAACGAGAGTCTGGTATTGTGTTATCAGGTTGGTCGTCAATCAGCTAGCTATGATAAAGAATTAAATCGGTGGCAGTTTAGAAAAATAAATCATTACTTATTACAATGGAACAGTCTCTTCCACCCGCATACCGACCGTTGTCACACCACGGGTACTTTCTCCAGCAAGGGCATATTATCCGTAGCAGGAGGAAGTCTCTCGGGCGCATCCCAAAAGCACCCATCAGAGCTAGAGCCACTATTGGGCTCTTTATATGACTCACTCAAGTCAGAATTTACACGCAAGGAGAGACACGGGATAAAGCCAGATTCCATTAGCCTCACTGAGCTCTCTCCCTCAGTTGGCATCTGGTTGATGATACTCAATAAGTCGTCAAAAGCAAAGGCAAGGTCCTCTGTCAGATCAGGTCGTTGACGTAAGCGATTACCGAAATCTCCCAGTGTATATTGTTTGTCATATTTCATGCGGAAATGATCAGTGGCCGCTAGAATGCGAATCGTTTCCAGATCTGCATAGAGCGCAGCGATCTGTAGTAGATGCGGTCCCTTCAGCCGCGGACAGACAGAATACTCGTGCCATCGATCCAGAATCAGCCGCAGAACGTTGTGGCTGTTATATGTGATCGCGGTGGTTAGAGGACTCGACCCATCGGTGGAAAGAGCGTTGATGTTCGCACCGTATTCGAGTAATAGCATGGCGAAGCTAGCGTTGTCGGTCCGCGCCGCGTGGATGAGTGACGTTTTACCATCCGTTCCGCTCGAGTCGACGTCCGCGCCAAAGTCCAGCAGGCTTTTGAGAAGTAATACGTCGGTGGCATTACGTGCAGCACAATTGAGAGGGCTACCCTTCTTTTCACACCCGGGTTTTCGGAAGTCTGTAAGTGCACCGGCTTCAAGCAATAGGCGAACGGCAACGGTGTGGCCCTGGGATGCGGCATTCGATAGGGGACCAGATAATTGAACATCCATGATGTTCGGATCAGCACCGTGGCTCAGCAAGGTGACAATTGCACGAGTATCCCCTTTGGCGGCTGCCCATGCCAACGGCGTGCGACCCATTGCATCTGGTATATTGATGTCGCTTGGATTTTGAGCAATTTCGTCCTCAAGATTGAGCATTGACAGGCCGAGGACAATCTTATGAGTCTTGGTATATCCAGCGTCGTCAATAAAGTCTTCGTAATAGCCGCCCTTTGTAATAGTATAGAGTGCGTCGGAGGCAGCGTCCGAAAGCCCACCTTCCAGAAGAAAGTGACAGGCCTTATTCCGTGGGCTATTGTCACTTGCTGCAATTGGCCGGTAATCCGCATCGGCACCTGCATGTATTAGGAACTTGCAGGTTTCATATTGCTTTCCATAAAGAGCCCATCGCAGGACGGAGTACCCTCGAGTAGTGCTGACATCGCGAGGAGAAGCCAGTCCCTTTTCGAAAAGATATTTCAGGCCATCAATATCGCCATTTAGTGCAAAGCTAACACACTGTGCCGTATCCGGGACTCGTCTCATGGTGTCTAATTGCAACAAAGTTCCAATATTGGGCTGGTAACCGATCTGAAGACGCAGAATGGCCGATGACAGAAAGCCCAACGGAAACCAATACTCCATATTTACTTGGCTGGCGCGTGACTTCCTGCATGCCGTTACACTACATTTCGGGCTGAAAAGCGGCAGCCCAGCATAACCAACGAAGAGCCGCCCGAGGACACGATTCAACAGAGCTGGACTACTCGCCTTTTGTTGCAAATGGCAAGCGCACGGACATCCCGACCGGCATGTTACGACAAATGGCGTAACACGAACTCCCATGCCTTCTGATTGAGTTGGCGTCGTGTAGACCTCTTTTGTATACGTTGGCGGTCTTTCTTTCCGAGCAGTAGACATGTCGTATGTTGAGCCCACTTGCTTCAGTTGACTGGCTTGAACTTGACTTGCTTGTGATTGAAGCATCTCTTCGACTCGAGCGATACGCTCATCAACTGCGGCAAGACCTCTGAGAAAGTTGTCCTGCAAGGCAACTTGCTGATGTGAAGAGTCGAGCGCGACGGTGGAGATGGCCTCTATGTCTAGTCGTATCTTCATCATGTCTTGTCTGTCGCGAGTCAGCACGTCGTTCGTCATGCCATTTCAGCTGCCATGATCTTCTGGCCACCGCGTCCTGAACATACGAGTTTGAGGCACCAAGAATGATATTCAAATTTGCCTTGACAGTCCTGATATCTTCCTGGAGTGCCTGCAATCTGCCTTGTTCTTTGCGCCACGCGTGCGCCCGGAAGATGGAGATTCGCGAGGCGCGACATGCCGCGTTCAGCTGATTGACAATGTCTCTTATCTCGGCCAACTTATTATCAGCCTGTTTTAGAAGATGCGGGATAGCGGACAACTTGCTTTCCGGTAAACATGCCCGGTCGTTTACGAGCAGGGAAATTTGAAAAAGAACATAGTTTAGGTCGGCTACCTCATTGTTTACCGCATGAAGCCGACCGGGTAAAGTTTGGCAAAGGGACCGCAGGTCTGAAAAAGCCGAGCATGTTTGGGCAGCTAGAGTTGCGATCGCGAACACACTTGTACTGATGGAAAGTGGATCCATGGTGTTTTTGGGGATGGACCGGAGTCGAGGAGGTTGTGGGGAGGCTGGCATACTTAACCGCTCTTATCTGCTGCCGCTTTATCTGATTTCTCGGCGCGGAGACGGCCCGGCGCTTCCCGGCGTGGGCGCTTCCGTGGAAATAACCAGGGCGGTTTGGTGTACTTACTTTATCATCATGTGAAATTAGACGGTTCGAAAGCATCTAGGATCTTTCTCAACTCTAAAGGTCAATATCTTTTTGTATTTTTCTCGATATTGCTTGTTGATCACTTGAGACCTTGCAACATTGTCTCTCTCTATCCTGGCCCCCTTTTCTTGCCTGTCATCTCCTGGCGTACAAACCACCTCACATGAGTGCCTCGTGTAACTCGGCTTATGCTGGCAAATTTGGATTTCATGGTAAGCTAACTGACCCAGAACTCCGAACAATGATAAATAAAATCGTGGTTTTTTGGGAGGTTCGATCACCTTAACTCGAATGTTGTTACGGCTTCAAGCCCTTTTCGATGCACTTTCTCGTTTTTCCAAACGCTTGGTCTACATAACTCCTATTTTCTTACTTTCTTCCCTTGACTTTCAAAACACATTCATTTTGCTTATGAATCCCAGTTTCTCTCTCTACACTGTATTGTCTACTCCATAGGAAAAACCCGGAGGCGGACAGTATTGGAAATCACAATTCATTGGCACAGGCTAAGCGCCGCTAAATGGTTACCCCACAAGCATACGGCCACTGAGTGGTGCATGCATGTTACACTAGCTAAATCAGGCCATGCGCCTTCAGAGCACTGAATAGTGATTTGTCCCAGCGCCCACCTGGGGCTGTGTTGTGCCTCTCAGGATTATTGTTATTGCGGCTTACAAGTGGAGCTATTTACCTAGGCCGGCATTAGACCCATAATGGTTGAATATGGTGTACGGAGTACTCTCCTTTCGTTGCATCGCAATTACCCCTCTCCTGACTTCAAAGAACCATGCTGTTCGTTTTTATCTATTTGTTCGGGACACATAAACCTACCTCTGGGACGTCTTTTATCGTTGAATATGCGATTTGCTCACGAGTTTCATCGGCACCAGGTGCCGGAATGGGCTGATGCATACGCACCTTATTCCACGCTGAAACAACTCTATCGGAAGGCTGTGAGGGAGACAAATGCTAATCAATTAGGCTTCAGTGGTTTGTTATCTCTTCCTTCTCTTCCCATAGGCGTTTCTCATGATGAATTAGAACTGTATATTGCGCTAGAGCAAAGCATAACTTCGGTCGCGAAATTTTACGAGGAGCGCCATGTGATGATGAGCCTACATGCAGCAGATCTTAGTGAACAATCAAGACTATGTGATGCTATGAGTTCCGGCGCGCTTGATAGCTATGTGAGACAATTGAAGCATCTCCAAGAAGGTTTCAACAAACTGCAGTGGTTTTTCAGGGTCAACTACGAAGCCCTGGCTCGGACTTGTCGAAAGATTGAAAGGTCGCCTGTCAGAGATGCCTCAAAACATCAAAGCATCCAATCGAATCTGGCCAGACTCACCGAGATCCGTGATAGCTTTGTTCCACCATTCACCCAAAAGCTCGACTCATTGATGAAAGATGTGCCCCAAGCTCGCGATAACGCAGGGGCACCTGAGACGTTGAAGCGTCCACATTCGAAATCTTGTACCGATCTTTCAGCCTCGTCTATGTGCTCGCCTGAGAATTTTCCAATCATATTAGTGTGTCTCCTGGAAGATCGAGCGGTAGACCTGGGTAAGGAATTGGAGAAGGGTCTCGAAAACTCTAACTTGCTGGATGACTGCGCCTTGCTACACCTCTTAAATCATCTGGCGTATCTTTCAATCAAATGCGGCTCTAAACAGTGCAGTCTATTTTTGTTGTTCGAAGCAATGCCTAAGTATGATGTCCAACCAAACCATCATCTCCTGAGCCACATCATCGCCGCTTCAGCCCAAAGTCGGTGCTTGGCAGATCCCGACGACCTGACCTACAGCACTCGGGATGAAAACGATGACAATTCAAATAATGTCGGGCTTAGCTTGTTCCACAGAGTGGTGCTGTTACTTGGTAATTCTAGATTAGTAACCCTGTCAACGAGGGATACACTGGACCGTATCGCTCTTCATTACGCTGCGATCTACGGTCTCTCAGATACGTGTCGGGAGATCTTAGCCTCCTGCCAGGATTCGAAAAAAGACAGCCTCTCAAGCATGATTTTGGCAAAAGACTTTCAGCAGTATACGCCCATGCATTATGCGGTGATAAACAATCACCCAGCGGTAGTCAAGACTCTCCTAGAGGGTCTCTACCTGATTCGTGAAGCCAATGGACTCCCAATAGATCAGAAATTACTCTTCGCACTTCTCTCAATAGCCATGTGCTATGGGTTCGGTGAAATAGTCGAGCTGTTGGCAAAATGCCCTCTTGACCATAAGATAACGTCCCTACAAGGAGAAACTGCGCTTTATCTTGCAACCCGAACCGGACAGGAACGCTATGTCAAGACCTTGCTTAAGAACGGCGGAGCGGTGAGCATCAATGCCCCAGAAGCTGCACACGGCTGGACTCCGCTATTTATTGCATGCGTCAATGGCTATGAATCTGTTGTGCGATGTCTTTTACAAGCAGGGGCTAGACAAGACATGCAGGACCGCAACGGCTGGATGCCCAAAGAGCATGCCGCTTTCCGAGGCTATCTTTCATTGGCTGGGGATCTAGCTTCACTGAACAACCTGAGCCATTCCGGCGGCCCTGCTGAGATGCCATTGAAGCCGATTTCTGAAGCTAGGTCAAGTGTAGAGGATGGGAAAAGTCGTTTGATTGTCAATCTTGGGGTTTTGCAACATGGCAAAAGTGCCAAAGCTGTGGATTTGCGTTCTTTCGCAGACAAGGCCGTCGACCGGAACATTGGGCTTTCACTAGAGATATCTGCCTCCGAGAAGCAGAGCGAAACCTACGTTACTGAACTGCCTTTCTTGGCGGACACAGTAAACGAGCCGTTTATTTTCGCACTTACCCACCCCAAGGCAGCGTCCATAACTTTCAAACTTTCTCAACAGGTACCTGGCTATCCTGCTTCGCACACACTCATTGGCAGCGCGACGGCCCTGTTGCAAGCGCAGAATGATTGTTTTGGAGAGAACCGGGAGAGTCTTGTTAGAGAGCGAACTATACCCATCATTCAGAAGGAAACGATGGACGTCATCGGTACCATAACTTTCACTTTCCTCATCGCTAAACCAATGGAAAACATCATCCCATCTTTCAGGCCCCGGCCTTCTGTCAAGCCCAAAGGCTTGCAGCTAGTTGGGCATAGAGGTAACTCAACAGCCTTATCCTCGCCAACCTCACACTAACAATAGATCTGTAGGACTGGGCCAGAACACAGCTAGCCGAAACTATCTTCAGCTGGGAGAGAATACAGTCGAGGTATAAAGAACGAATCTGGCCGTGATACTATTGCTGACCTAGACTGTAGTCATTCCTTACGGCCGCAAAGCATGGCGCTACACATGTTGAGGTAAGAAACCGCCTTTCTCTGAGGAATATCGCTAACCTTTACTTCAGTTCGGTAAGAAGAATTATCTCACTAGAAATGAGTTGACGGGCTAAATTACCTAAGATGCGCAGTTGACAAGGGATCTGGTGCCAATAATATTTCACGACTTTTCCCTTAGTGAATCAGGAACCGACATTCCTGTCCATGACTTAACATTGGATCAAGTCAGTATTCCAATCCTAGTCCCCGGCTGTAGTCTCATATATACCAGTTCATGCACGCAAGCCACCTCCAATCTCCGCGGGGAAATCCCATCTCGATTCTTGGGGAATGTGGCAACAAGGAAACTCAAATAAAACCTCGATCGCGATCATTTTCGCGAGATTACCAGCGCGGAACCGATTCCATCCATCACAGAATGAAATACACCGTGGACTTCATGAACAAAGGTTTCAAGCCCAACACCCGCGGCGACGTCATCCAAGACTCCTTTACGACGCTGGATGAGTTACTCACTGAGCTACCCAAATCGATTGGTTTCAACGTTGAAGTCAAATACCCGCGACTGCACGAAGCCGCCGAGGCGGGCGTTGGCCCGATCGCCATTGAGATCAACACGTTCGTGGACAAGATACTGGAGCGGGTCTTCCGCTCCGAAACGAATACCAACCGCGATATCATCTTGTCTTCATTCACGCCTGAAGTTTGCATTCTACTAGCGCTGAAGCAGCGCAAATACCCAGTTATGTTCATTACGAATGCCGGCAAGCCACCGATGACGGACATGGAGATGAGGGCCAGTAGTTTACAAGCTGCCGTACGCTTCGCAAAACAATGGAGCCTTGCTGGGATTGTCTTTGCGTCAGAGACACTCATAATGTGCCCGAGGCTAATTACCTACGTGAAGAGATCTGGGCTGGTTTGTGGCTCTTATGGACTTTTGAATAATGTCCCGGAGAACGCAAAGGTGGGAGTTCGATTTCGTAGATGCACAAATGGTAACGAAGTCACTAACATCTCGCAGATACAAGCATCAGCTGGGATTGATATTATCATGGCCGATAGAGTTGGTCTTATTGCTACGGCATTAAAGGATATGATTCGGTGAGATATTTGGTCATGGACAAACCATCAGCATTTCCGAGGTAACCCACATAAACCGATCATAAGATTGATTGGAAACAAAGCATTGTGGGCGCCCTTGGCTGGGATTGATGCACCTTACTGCATGCAATCAAGTAGCAGGTTTTTTTCAGGGACTAGAAGGAACGGAAAGCGGGGCGGAACTCCGGCTGACAATCCTGAGAGACGTCAAACGGTCAACTTGCCTACAGGAAATGCTCCCTTCTCGACTTGAAGACAATTGCCTCTTTTCGAAGGTTCTTATCTTAGGCTCTAGGGGATGTGTACCATGTTACACCCCAATGGATCTAGTAGCGTGGGTGATTCTTAGGTAAATATCATAAGATATCTACACAGTAGAGCTATTGTTCATTCTTGAAGGGAACTGTATGATCATAGACTTCTATCGGACATATGATAGTTACATCGTTTGCTTCGACTAGAGGGTAAAGCGTTTCCTAGAAAGAAACCGATATTGATTAAGCTATCATTTTGCTGTATCCGTGACCCTGGTTCTCTTTTCGGGGAGCTTGGATGTTGCGCACTTAGGTGATGGCGCACTTAGGTGATGATTGCCAAATAAAAAAGCCGAAACCAGCAAGACGCCACTCTACCGAGTCAAGTCCAATGACTACAAACCATCGAAACGAGCGCGACCATTGGGCTTAGAATAGTACGGGTTTGAAGTAACTCCTCGATAGTCTACCCTATGTCGCCAATTGTGACCCCTATCATCTGGTCGATAATTCTGTACTCTTGCTCGTAGCATGAGATTTTACTCGCGTATACTGACTAAATACAGATCGCCATAAACCCAGTCACAGAAAAGCTGACGCATAGAGTCAAGAACTCGGCTGCACAGTCGGGGTCTGTGCAAAATGGAGTATGATGTAAACTCCGCCGACCCAGGGGAAGTCTGTTCTCGAAGACATTAGTGTACTTCCCTGGTTTAATACGCGTGCCATCCTGTACAAAAGCTCCAATGGAGTATACGTGCCTGGAGCAATAGGAAAAAACATAGCTGGCGTTATCAGCTCCCATGTGGAGCGGATACGATTGTAATCCTCACGGTTCTCGCCCCAGACATTGAACGTATCGGAGCGGATGGGAATAGAGGTGATTTGTTCGCGAAGCTGCATTTTTTGTGATTCGTTATTTGTTCCCACTTTAGGAGTCCCCCCTCTTTTTTCTTCTTTTCTTCTATCTTCCTTTCTCTTTTTTCTTCAATGAGCGTGAGACAATGAAAACAGGCAGGAATAGGGTCCCCAGTATTCTCGCAATATTAGCTTCGAAAAAAAGGTATACAATTTTGCTTCGCCAAGAACCTTTCAAATGTGGTGCAGTTGAAGGTAATATCCATAAGAGGTGTGGCTTGTATTTATATGCGAAACTTGTAGAAATTAGACCTTGACCGTCAAGAGGGCTAACAATCTCGAAACGTATCTTAACGGGAAGAGTCGGTGTCCAGAGATGCTAGTGGGTTCTGGGCTGTACAACATTCACAATCGTCACTACGAAAAGTCCATGGTATAGATAAATCAGTCAGGATATCAGTAGTCACATAAAGATAAGTATTAGGGCGATTGTTACAGGCGCGGAGTAAGCATATTTAAGGATGATTTGAGAGCGAACATGGCAGATAGTAGTATTGAAGAAGAGAAAGACGTGTTTGGACCTGTTGTATAAGCAACACAGGAGCCCACCACGTAACACATAATCCTAGGAGCTGATCGGACGAAGAGTGAAGATATTGACTCTTACTTCTTATGGAAGGACTGTATCCTCAGATGGAAACTTTATGTTTCGCCTGAGCATATACTTTGCTAAATCCCCCCAAACCCTGTTTCGAAACTTCCTATAACATGATATTGACGCAAAAAGCTAATTATGTAAGGAACTTAATGGCTTTCACCATACAATAAGAGGGCCGTATAGTTTTGAATCATTGTCGCATGAGTCCATTAGGGCTATACTCTTGGAATTCCAATGGACCAGAGGCAGGGCAAAATGGTCTACTTCGAACCATACCCGCTGACGGGGCTTGATCACCTAATGATGCCGGCGTACATGCATTTATTTCTAACGTTTGAGACTACCAATATTGAAGAAAATATCACACTGCTGGAAAATGGAGTGTCGTGCCTCATCCAGGAACGGCCGTTTCTAGCGGGCACGATAGCGAAGCCCCGACCGGAGTGCCCCAGCCAAAAGGCATATCAAGTTCAACCGCCTTCGAGTTCAGACCTTCACGCCAGTCCTATGCTACACATCAGATCTCATGGCGCACCTATCTCGATCTTGGAACGGGCCGAGGAAACACCACTAGACTTAATCGCGGTTAAGCCCCAGTCACCGACCCCGTGCCCAACACCAGCGCTACGCTTCCAAGCCAATATCATGACAAACGGCATCATATTATCGGTTTCCTGGAATCATCGCTTCATGGATTCGCTTGGGTGTCAGGTTGTGCTTGATGCCCTGTCACACTTCTGCCGGCTGAAGGGGACTGCTGGGGCTACACCAAAGACCAGTTCTCCGATACAGGACGCGACTCGTCGGCAAACTAGCCGCATGGGTGGATCAACGAAGGATCATGCCTCGTTTCGCGATGCCTATAACTACGTGGGGAACCATTACCAAACTGATCAAATATCGCGCGGCTTTGTCTTTTGCTCTCGAAAGATCGAGACACTCAGGGAGGCGTGCAATTCGCGACTGGCGGAGGTTGGGCAGTCGCTCAAATTCAGGGTCAGCTGTGA
This sequence comes from Aspergillus sp. S1802E, assembly GCA_023627535.1. Classification (NCBI taxonomy): domain Eukaryota; kingdom Fungi; phylum Ascomycota; class Eurotiomycetes; order Eurotiales; family Aspergillaceae; genus Aspergillus; species Aspergillus sp. S1802E. The sequence continues at coordinate 485,686 of JAMAHN010000021.1, forward strand.
CGATATAGTCACGACAATCATTTGGCTCTCTGCAGCCAAAGCACGCAACAGGGCCTTTTCAGTGCCTCACTCATCGCTTATCCGTTATGTCAGCGTACGCAAGCTTTTGCGATCATCTCTCTCGACTGCCTTCTTTGGGAATACAGTCGCTATCGCCAAATCTCACTGCAACGTGCATAAGCTCTCATCGAAGAACCATGGCCCCTATGTGGCATGCGAAGACAGCCCAGGCATGACTCGTGGGACGATAAACGACTTATCGCACCTGGCCTGGTTCATCCGATCAGCTGATACAAGCATAGATGAAAATCACGTTGGAGAGCTTCTCGCGACACTGCGAGCCTCATTAGACTGGGACTCGCTTACTGTCTCCCCTGCGGACGTATCAGTCTCCAGCCTCCGGAAGCTCACTCTTTACGGTCTTGATTTCGGGGACTCATTTGGTCCCGTAAGGGACGTGGATTTCGTAGATTCCAATCTCCACGGCCAGAGCATCATCAGACCTGCAAGAAATTGTGCTTCGAATGCACCGTGGGAAATCCGCATGGCGCAGCCAAAGAAGGTTTTTGACTTTTTGGAGACGGACCCTGTATTAACATGGGCTAGTATCAATGGACAGCCGAGGCTGTGAAGGGAGCTTCTAGGCATTTCACTATGGAAGAGCTCCGGAGCTATCTTGTCACCAATAACTGCCTGTCTGCAATTGCACATATAAGGTTTCCCATTCCCTTACGGCAGGCGTCTGCGATGCTAGAAAGTTTTTCTATGACACAGTATTTGGGATAATAAGTCCGTGATACATTATGTTACAATACTGCAATAGCTGGAGTATATGCACTCCCTTCCACTGCATTATTCTTGCACAGATTCATCTAGGATTGCCTCGCATGTATATCCTCATGAGCAAAAGTAACATCCGTCGTCACCACAATGCCCCCCTCAAAACCGCGGCTAGTATCAGCATCACTTCCCTTCCCTTCAATCCCAAACTCCGGATCCACAATCCGCTCCTGACTCTCCCCAGAAGAGTCCCTCTTCTTCTTCCCCACTGAGGTTTCCATCTCGTACGGGTGTCTCTCAGTCCCGAACGCACCATTCCGTCTCTTTCCACTGAACACCGTACTCCTGGCCCTCGATCTGTTTCCATTCCCTTGACTCCGACAACGGCCCTGGCTATTTCCATATCCATAACTGTATTCGTAGCTTCCTGACGATCCATACGACCGGAACCATCCCCATTTCGTGAACAGCGGCTTGATCCCCGGCGCGCAGACGATAATGACTGAGACGAGTGCTTCGCGGGACGCCCATCCCAGTGCGGTTGATAGCGTTGTGATATCCTTAACGGAGTAATAGGCGCGCAGAAATGCGGCGACCATGACGAAGACACCGGAGGAGAAGAGAATGCTGAGGAAGATTTTCTGGGGGGTGGGGATGCGCGCGGCCAGGACGAGTGGGATCGGGATACTCATGACGCCGAGATCGGTTCTGCGTTGGGTCTTCATTTAGCGAAGGGGGAATGGTCTGACTTGCGACGGGGACATACACAATGCTCAGTGATTCGATGACGATGTAATTGAGGGGGCGGATCGTGCAGTTGTCTATTTCATTTGTCTCATTGTCAGTCTATGGCCGATGTTGTGTGGAATCTGCGACGGATTATTATGGCGAACCTCCTGCATATGGCTTGATCTGCCATGTTTTCTGCACCGGATGGCAGATAAATAAATGGAAGAATAGGGATGCAAGAAAGGTGCAGATACACATGACGCCTACGGCCTGGGCAAGGCGGTGCTGCCAAAGTCCCATCCTTTTGTCTCGATGTCAGTACTCATCCTGGTATAAAATTTGCAAATAGGTTGACTTACGTTAGTCGACCGTATAAGAACATGAGCACTCCTTTGAACGACCACACCATCAAGATGTAAGACAACCAAGCCACAAAGGCATAGATGGAGCCTTTTCGAAGAATCGGCACTTCTTCATCTGGCACCTCCATCGCTGTCTTCTCGTTCAGACCAATGTTAGACCCATAAACATCTAGTATAGTTAGAAATGTTGTTGCTGCCCAGGGCAAGGTGGAAGAGAATACCGGTGCAGTAATATAGAAATATTGTGTGGAGTGTCCAGAATATCTATATAGGGTCAGTCAAGCAATGCAACGGAGGGCTTTGTAATTGATGCTAGAAAACGTAAAATCAACTCACCGTTGCCAGACCAAGACAAACATCATCCCAATAGAAACGGCTCTTACCTACAGACCATCGTGCGTAGACTCGGACAGCCACGACCACAAGCCCGATGGCCCATTCGGCGAACAGCTCTGCGGAACCATTATAACCCATGGTGAATTTATGACATTGCAATGATAAAGGCAAAGATATCTTTATCGAGCGTCCGCAGTAAGTGAAAGCTTCGATTCACAAATTGAGAAAGGGGAATAAAGGGAGGATTCCCTGCTATAGTCATATCGAAATCATTCCACGGCAAATCGACCAGAATGAGAAGGGAAATCGGAATAGTGAGTGTCGCTAAACCCCCTAACCAGATTCTCAAATACCCGAATCTAGCAGGGACCACGACCCAGGCACTGAACGCTGGGATCGACTAAAGGGCGATGTCGCCGATCGATTTTATTTCTTTCTTGTGTTCATTGCCAAGCCACTATAGACTCCATGGTTCAGGGTCAGCCTACCAAGTTATTTGTATCTTGGGCCTAATTAATCATACTGGGACAGTGGACCCTGAGCTGAAATCATAGAAATCCGCAAATCCTGCAATTGCTCCATATGGAGCCATCCCAGAGTTGACAGGACCGCTCTTAGGATATTGAGGTGCATTACTGAAATATCAATTTGCTCCTAAGAGACACTAGCCTTATATTTGAAAAGCGAGTCTGTCACATTGTTATGCAGGGTATGGCTGATCTTTACACACAACTAGAGGGTATTTATGTACCTATCGCTCAGCAGCTCAAATCCCTCATAACTGCAATCACACGAGATTGGAAAATTTGCGAGCAATCCCCTGTAGACATTACGTACACCGCACACCTTAGTGTTAACCCTTGTTCTGCGATTCATTCGCTACGCTAAAAGAATTCTATTCCCGATCTAATGCAGGCTTCAAGCCAAACCACGATGGAATTCCCACCCCACCGGAACTTGAACCAGATCATAGGCAAATTCAATTGCATTGTACTATCAAATGGCTTTAAGAATAGAATTCGAACAAGGTGGCGAAGAGATATGCAATCAATCCACACGGCCCCCATGGAGGAAGCTCGAGGGATACGAGCGAGTGCACATCCGTGGAGCACAGAGAAACTCTATTGGCACTGTCAAGTCTCAAAAGTACGGAGTACTAAAATAAACACGAGCGTCGTACCCATGAGAGAATCTGAAACCAATCGAGTAAATAGCACGATACGATCCGGTGGGCCGGGAGTCGGGACTGGCCGCGGCGCTGTTTCCGCGTCTTGGCGTCCCGTCGGCTTGCCCTAGAGAGCTCGCCTTGGAGCATACGAGAGAATTTCGCCGCGGGGCTTGATCCGGTCATTAAATGGAATTTGAAGGACTATTTCTTTGATTTGCATGAGTTAATGATATCCACTGGGGTTACATGAACCCTGTCCGTCTTAGTTCAGAGGCGACATGTGTGGCGCCATTGCCCATTATGCTACCGTGGCTCTTGGAAAGGCGACACCGGCACTCGTGTACACCGTGTGTACGCATTTATCGGTCGTCAGTTCAGAGAATGTCATGCTAACAGAAAGAGACGGCATTCGTTATATCTGTAAGATAAAATTTATGCTCTTCTAAACCGTAGCTACTACTACCGGCCGGGCGATGGACTGTCCACGCCTTTTCCAATATTCATATCTCTCCTCGATTGCCTCAGACCACGTTTCGGAGCACAAGACCAAATACCCATTTTCTCCTGTGTGCGACGCAGGATTCTCCTTACAAGGATCATAAATGAGCGGATGCTACCATACCCCATAGTCCGTGCTACCGCCTGCCCGTCGTCGATAGACACCAAGTTAGCGGCTCCGCACGATGGAGACTGTGGACCGTTGTCCCGCTCGCCCACCAAATGACAGAAACGCGTTATCTAACTGCTTTGTTGTTTACCCTGTAAAGCGTACAAAGCAGGTAGGATTCACATGCGGGAGGGGCATTTGGAAAGACTAACCCCTGTCATGGCGGCTTGCGTTAGCCCGCTAGACTAGCGCTGCGGATCCTTGGAAAGCAAAACCCTCTCGGAATAGTCCGGAGTGGCCGAAAAGTTTCATGGCTTTTTAGGCCGACGAATAATGTCCCAATGGCCTGCATATCGTGCTTCTTAAGCCTTGTCTGGCGTTTCTTGGTGGGTAATTAGTGGAAACGGAACGGACGGCCACGCCAGATGAAATTAACAGCTGCCTTCATGTAACTTGAATTAATTCATATTGTTCATTATTTTTCTCTGTGTTCTAACTTTTGCTCGTGGGAAGAGGCGAAACCATCCTTCTATTTCTCTTGTGGTGGAGATCCCTATATCGGACTTAAATGCCTCCAGACTGTAACACAATCATACATCGTCATTCCGAAAATAAACTGGTATGATATAGCAAAGGCGTGTCACCTTTGAACACCAGGAAAGAGCAAGGTCCATCGTTCCTACTGTTGGGATCTGCTTTGTAGTGGGGTGCAGCATTGAGTGCTAGCGAGGCGGATGCATCAGTAGTCTCTTTGTTGGGGTACGACCATGGCCTCAATAGTTAGCTGGTCAACTCCGTAGGGAACAGTGCATCGAATGGTCCGTCTCCTGTCCGGGCTTCTAAAGTGGCCATAAGGTGGGACGCTCCTTACTAGGCCATACTAGGCCATATTAAGATTCGCATACAGAGTGGCCTCCCCGCCGCATTTATCCCATCGATCAGGCTTTCTGTTCGAGGATCGTTCCCTCAAACAACGATTATGGATTTCGCACTCATAGACAATCTGCTGTCGCAGGCAAAAGCCTCCATTGATGAATTCCAGTCTAATGGCGTCGAAGACTCCCGCATCGAAGCCCACGAAAAGGTGCTGCAGCTGGCACGGGCGCTGGAAAAACCGAGGGATGCTATTTTGAAGCTGTCATTTTCTGTGAGTTTCTTGTGGTCAGTGTTCTACGGGGTTTTCTGACTGTTGAGGGAGTAGCCTACGGTGCTCATGGCCGTTAAGGTGGCCCACGATATGAATATTTTCCCAGTACTCACAAAGTCAACGAGTCAAGTATCTGTGAAGGAGCTGGCGGCCGCGAAACCAGCGGATCCGTTGTTAGTCGGTCAGTCTTTCATGCTTAGGATTCAGTGCTTGTGATGACGTCCACCGACTGACTTCGAACAGAGCGTATAATGCGCCTGCTCGTCTCGAACGGCTTCGCTGAAGAGCCAGAACCCTGCAAATATCTTGCCACTCCGTTATCCGAAGAAATGACCCGACGAACATCAATTGGAGTCGTGGAATCTTTGTAAGTGGTCCCCTGATTACCGCCATTCAGGGCCGGTTTAACAGAGATATTCGACAGATTCCTCGAGTTCCTCCCCTCCATCCAGAAAACGCCCGAATACCTACAATCTACCGGATACCGCAACCCAGAAGACCCGCTGCACGCGCCTCTCCAATACACCAACAACATCAAAGGAGACGGGTTTGCCTGGCTCTGCGAGAATCCCGCCGCATTGTCGCGCTTCAATAGCTTCATGGAAGGTCAGCGCGCCAATCGTGCATTCTGGGGCGACTGGTTCCCCGTTCGTGAGGTCATCCTCAATGAGCCGGGCTTAAGCGCCGATCGCCCTCTACTGGTTGATATTGGTGGTGGTCGCGGACATGATTTGCTGGAGTTCAAAGCGCGATTCCCAGACGCGCAGGGAAAGTTGGTTCTTGAGGATTTGCCGTCGGTGGTCGATGAGGTTCGGCAGGCGAATGATCTTGAGGCTGCCGGGATTGAGACGGTGAATTATGACTTCTTTGCCGAAGCGCAGCCAGTTCTAGGTTTGTTTCCTCCCACTCTACTTTTTTTTCTCAGTTGGACTCACAATGATGAATTGCAGGTGCCCGCGTCTACTACTTTAAATATGTCCTTCACGATTGGTCCGACGAGAAAGCCCATATTATATTCGACCATTTGAAAAAGGCCATGGTGCCTGGGTACTCGAAAGTGTTGATCGAGGAATATATCCTTCCTGACAGGAACGCGCGCGCAGTCAATGGAATGACGGACATGGCTGTCATGGTGTTCTGTGCCGGTCTAGAGCGCACACGACAGCGATGGTTAAACTTGCTGGAGTCTGTGGGTCTGCGAGTGAATAAGTTCTGGACGCGTGGTGGGGATGCGCTGGGGATCATCGAGGCAGAGATCCCGCTGGACCAGAATGGGACGGAGCACATTGATATAAGGCTTGCATGAGACTCGGAAAGCTAAATGACTTGGGGTTTTATTACAGTTACAGAGCACGGCCCTGACGGCTTTGACATTGTCAACCACCTCGAACTTTATGTTGACCTTTGATAGAATTGGGTCGGCGAACAGAGATTGAAGAATCTTGGTGGAAGCAAGTTCAATCAGATTGCAGAAGCTAGTATGCTAAGGATATCGTACGCTCCATCAAACTAAACTCTTTCGTTCAAAGGTTTTACCCAAGATATACCGAGGCCGTACATGTTCACAACTCATGTTGAAAGGAAAAGAGCAACCTTCTATACTAAAAGGCTTTGAAGAGCTCAATCTCCACCAACCAGGCAGGTTGAATCCCTTCATTTATCCCCCCAACCGCTGCGTTGACAAACAACGTCTGTTCTTCCCACTTCAGTGGTCTCTTATCTCCCGTACAATGACTCGTCTGACAAAACTTCCCGTACACATTTTCTTCCTCTCCTTGCAAGTTCAAACATCTTTTGATCATAAACGAATGTTCATGATCCACATCCCCAAAATAGCAGGGCTTTCGCGTCGGACTGCCATTCTTCCAAGTCACTAGCTTCGCACCCCATTGCTCATGGATATGCCCGAAACAATGCATTCGGGGCTTCGCTCGCCTCACCGCCGCGAATAGTCCCGGACAGCCCGCTCGCTCTCGAATTAGAGTGTAATCCATGATCCCCTTTGGCGGGCCATGCGTGATGACAACATCAACGTGCTCGAACTCGAAATTATGACCGTCTAACCGTGAATACGCGAATCCCGCCTTCCCGGAAAAGGACGGGGTATACGGACTGGCGTAAACGGTCAACGAGGCGCCGTTCGCCAGAGCAAAATGATGCGTGCCCTGGTCAAGCAATATGATCCCGTTGTCTGTCGCATCCTCGAAGAGGCTTCTAGCGTACCCGAAGTCGCCGTATTTCTGTCCAATGAGTGCTTTGTCGAGTGGCGGCCGTGCTTTGGCGAGCTTTCTTTGAAATGCCGGCGTGTCGAGTGTGAAGTCGTGATTTCCGGCGATGACGAGCTTCAAAGGCGCGTTCAGGCTGGAGAGCAGGGCGATGGAAGAGCGGAACTCTGCAAGCGTCGAGTCCGTCGTTAGGTCGCCGCAATGGATGGCCACGTCTGCGCGCTCGGTGCTCAGGTGCTGAAGGGAGGAGTTCCGTCCGTGAGTGTCTGAGATAATGAGGAACTTTGTTCGGATTGCGGGTGGTGAGTACATCTTGACGGGTTTGTTAACTATTGCTCGTTTGTATAGTATTGCGATATAGCAGGTGTATGAGCTCTGTAGTTGTAGAATATAAGTTAGGGCTATGAGTCAGATAGCACTGGTTGATGTCATTATGAGCATCGTGATGGTCCTCATGACTCCCGCAGGACTATGACAAGACACCCTGTTCCATGGAATTGTTGATTCTTGTGTTGTCGAATTATTGGTTTCAATGATTCTCATGGGTGATTCCCTTATCTCACGAGTCATGAGATTTCTCTCCTAAACACGGCCTTGTGAACAATATCTTGGTTCATCGACTAGGAGATCTCGTTTATACCGGGAGACTCCGACTTCAGCAGTAGCTATTATCATTAAAGGACATTCTACACCGTCAGGTCTAAACATAAAGTTCAACGGGAGTGATCCGCCGTATGCTTTATTTGACAAGCAAACATCTCAAGTATAAAACAGAACTTAGGCTAAACACTTCCGCGTATGTTTAGCGGTATGAGGATCCCGACTAATCGGAATAGTCGATCCTAAACCTAAATGTGACCGTATCTTGGTTTAGGTAAAAACAGTTTATCTTCGATTGTGTTACAGCGGGTTATATATATCCGCAGGACAACTAATACCACGTAGTCAAAACGGGGTTGAATCTAAGTCTGTAAACAGCCGACTGAAAGTAGTTCCGAATACTCTATCACTGTGTCAGAACTGAGATATCGATTACACTTGACTAGCATATGTAAGGGTGACGATGGCGTATTCCGTTGATCTGCGGCCGGCAGCTGTTCCGATCTCACCGACCACAAAATTCCCAAGTTGCGTGCATACAGAATTATCGAGAAGTGTCATCATGTTCCACCTACAAGGCTGAATAGCCTAATATTGCCAATGGTTTACCTAATATAGACCTGCTCAACCTTGTGTTAAACATGTCGCAACGGAACAACTAATTTCTGCCCTATACAAACACGCCAAGACCTGTCAACGAGCTGGATGCCTCAGGACTCGAGCAAGAAGGGTCCTGATCTTCTCATATGCTTCTGTGTCCTCGAACAGAATTCGCTCTCCTCGGAGACAGGATCTCCCCTCTCGCAAGACATCCGATTTCTCACTCATCGGCATTTGTCCGACTCGCGCCAGAACCTGCAGGTCTGCCAAAGACGCAATCATGGGTCCGATGTCGTGATCAGCCGAACGTCCAACCCAACGAACTCGCCTCTCAGAATGCTCAACATCCACCATACAGCGGCCGAATACAAAGCATTGAGCGTCGAGATGCTGCTCGGTTAAGCAGCGGGCCAAGCTTGCCAATACGGAATGCCAAATAGGATGCGTGAGATTTCTGACTTGGAAATCAACCCTGTCTCCATCTTGTCCTTGTCCACCATTCATGCGCTGTATGAGTGATGCGGCCATCCTCATGGCTGTGGGGTCGTAGCTCCTATAGTTCCATAATGCTCCACGCGGGATATAACTGGCTCGTGGGGCTCGGGTTATGTCACTGGTTATAAAAGCTAGGGTCTTCCCCTGACTGAAGTTGAAATCGTCGTTGAGTTTCGTTATCTGGTGGATCTTGCCTGAGAACTTCTTGCGAGATGGCTTTGTCGCAGAAAGAAGCTGAGGCGACTACCTCATCGCCGTTGTCGTCAACAGCGTCGTCGGATCGCGATGAGAATTATGATTTTTACAAACAACACCAGGGGCTGGAGTATACCCCGGAGGAGGCGAAGTATGTGCTCAGAAAAGTCGATTCCCGGTTGATCCCTTTGATGTTTGTGATCTATATGCTGCAGGTATGGAAGATATCTTGTGCTAAGAGAGTTTGAGTGATGCTGACTGCCCTAGTACCTGGACAAAAACAGTATCAATTTCGCGTCGGTGTACGGCCTGAAACAAGGGACACATATCACAGGCTCTCAATATTCATGGCTTGGTATGTCTGATACTTAGCCGACGTCATGTCATCACTAACTCGACAAAGGTTCGATATTCTATTTCGGATACCTGATCGCGCAGTGGCCAGCTGGACTTGCTCTGCAAAAACTCCCCCTTGGGAAGGTCCTCAGTATTACTACTCTTAGTAAGTTTCCCTCGACCAGCTGTTCTGCTTGCAGCATACTCACAAAATTAGTTTGGGGCGCACTTCTCATGACCACGCCGGCATGCCATAATTTCGCTGGTATCGCGACCAATCGCTTCTTACTTGGCTTTGTCGAAGCCATCGTCAACCCCGGATTCGTCTTGATGATGAGCATGTGGTATACGGCGATCGAGCAGCCGCTGCGTCTGGAAGCCTACTACTGCACCAACGGCATTGCCACAATGTTTGGAGGGTGAGTCGAAAACCTAACCCTTCAAATTACGGGGCTGACAAAAGAGGACAGACTTATTGGATACGCCGTCGGACACATCACGACCGGCCTCCCGAGATGGATGTATGTGTTCCTGATCTTCGGCGCATTCTCCGTTGCAACCGGTATAATCGCCCTGATTCTCTTCCCGGATCTCCCCTCGACCGCGAAATTCCTGAACGAGCGCGAACGAGCAATTGCTGTGGAGCGAGTCGCAATTAACCGCCAGGGCGTGAAGAACAACAAATTTAAATGGTATCAGGTCTGGCAGGCCGCGCGGGACCCCAAGACTTGGCTGTTATTCATCATGGCTGTGGGTGCGCAGGTTCCCAACTCAGCCCTCACAAGCGTAAATCTCTTTTTCAATCTGAAAGTCTTGGTTAAAAAGCTCACATGAGATAGTTCACATCAATCATTGTCAAATCCTTTGGCTTCGACACCCTCGGCACCCAATACCTACAGATCCCCGGTGGTGCAGTGCAATTCCTGGCTCTCCTGATCGGCGGCATCGTCGCCACTAAATATGGCGACAAGTTCCACTCCCGAAGCGCCTGCATGATCGTTGCCAACACAATCTGCATTATCGGGTCCGGTTTGCTGGTCGGATTGCCTGATTCAAACAAATGGGGCCGCTTGGTGGCACTCTGGCTGTGCTATTTCCAGGGGCTCGGCTTCAGTATGAGTTTGACCTTCGTTAGCTCGAATATCGCTGGCTATACGAAGAAGCAGGTTACGGGAGCCTTGCTGTTCACCGGATACTGCGTGGGGAATATCATTGGGCCGCAAACGTTCAGGGATAATGAGGCGCCGGGATATCATAGTGCTTATATTGCGTGAGTTATTTGAAAATATTGTCGCGCTGGCGAGCCCTACTGACAACAGGCAGGATGCTGGTCGGATACTCTGTCAAACTCGTCTCCATCACCGCGCTCTACCTATACATGTATTTTGAGAATAAGCGGAGAGATCGAGCAGCGCTTGATGAGAATAGTGAGGGGGCAGAAGGTATTGAGAATGGAATGCTGGTAAGTACTGACCTGCCCTTTGCTTCAAGTTCAGAAATGCAAGCTAATCGATGTTGGTGACTTAGGATCAAACCGAGATCGATAACAAGGCATTTCGTTACGTGTTATAGACATCGTATGCTATCGAATAGAGATGATTGTGTATATTGATGCCTTAAATCGTAATTGGCGAGTTTTATACCGAATAGCTGCAGTCCTTACGGAATGTCAACCGAGCGTAGATAGGCTCTTTTTCACTCAGACGAGAAATCCAGTTTTAGGGCCCAAACTATTTCACTAGTATTTGTAGCATTGTATCACTTCACCTTTCCTTCCCAGTTGCCGCACCGACCAAATTCCCATACTTCAAAGTGTTCATGGTCGCTGCAAATTGTCCAGCTGAAGGGGAAACAGTCAGAATCATCGCAGAGTAGCTATCCTTTGACATCTGAAAATGTTGCCGCAAGACCATGGTCAGTGGCGACGATCGAAACGGAATACGAGCTTGATTCAACGCTCGAGCACGAATGACTTCTTTCAAGGCCAGTAGATCGGTGTTTATCTGCCTTCCTTCCTGCTTCTCTTGTGACGTCTGCTTGGGTCCGAGACCATTTTTGTTGTCATAGTACTCCGATCCGGCCAAGTCCACAAACACAAGCATACCCCCAATACATGGATGGTGGTGTGCCGTTGTCTTGAACACTTCTTCCTCGTATTCTTCTGCCTTCTTCACGCGGGTTTCGAACTCAATCTTTTCTGCCTCTGCAGCATCGATCGCCTCCTGGTTCAATTGGCGGTCGGGATTGGGAACATATTTTCCGTCTGCGTCCTGCATCAGAGCTCGCATGTGTTCTTCGATATAGACGTCTGTCGCACGCTTTCCCACTGGCACCAGCTCAGACTGTCTCTCGACGACAGCATCACGCGCCTCAAGCAGCGCTTTTGTCACGATCTCCAGCTCTAGCACAGCATGAGTCCGTGAGCTCTGGTCGTGAATACTCGACGTCCCTGTCGCACGCAACTTCAGTCCAACTTGCAGCTCGCTGTGTAGAGCCTCGAAGCTCCAGCACGCCTTCGTTGATATAGGCCGCACCCTGACTTTCCCGCCATTTAGCGTCTCGGTCTGACCTCGGATATTTACGCGACCGTCGGCTCCCTCGCGGACAAAACACTCGCAACGGTCGTTGAGAAGGTCAAACGCGCTGTTCTTTCGTAATTCGTAAATGCGAATTCCCAGTCCAAGTTGTGTTCCGGTGGTATCAGCTGCATTCATCTTCTCAAGCGTCTCGTGTAAAGACCGTGCAGCAGCTAGACAGAGTCCGAACTCGTCAGGATGCTCGTAGTCGTACCCGATAATGGTGTGAGATTTCCCACTGCCTGAATGTCCATAGGCGAAGAAGTTGCACGATTGACCTTCTAGAACTCGAGGGAGGATTGGTGCCACGACTGCATCAAAGATTGTCTTGTTGTTGTCGTCGGTCTCGAATATCTCTGTGAATGATGGTCCACTTTGCCAGGAACGGTCTCGGCTGGGAACGGGTTGTGATTGAAGAGGTGCTGCAATGGAGATTGATGATGGGTGAGAGTCCTGGTGCGTATACTCGCGCTCGATCTCCCCTTGTCCTCCTTCATCGGAGCTAAGAGGGCGCCATCTTGCTAGAACTCTGAAAGGTTGCATTACGAAGAGGATTCGAGTGAAAGGAGGTGAGAGGAGGTAAGAGCGTGCGATATGGTAGATGGGTTCGCAGGAAAAGAAACTTTAACCTCAGATTGGATTGCTCTTTTGGTTGGCTGGGGACAATGGGACATTTAAAAGATGAACCCAGTATGCAAAATGGGTCTTGGATGGATCCCGCAGGTCGAGCTAGGCAGCAAGGCATCCATCCGGAACTTTTCTAGACTTCCGAATGTCCGGGCACCAAATGCATGCTGCAGCATTGACCTGTGTCAGTGAAGACCCAAATGAAACTGATGACAGACTCTAGTTAGTGCCTTTATGATAATATTGATCGGGCCAAGTTCCATGCGATTTTCCGCTGCCTCGTCAACAAAATTACACATCCAGTTTATCTGGGCGAGGTCATTTTCGGCGTCGCCACGCTGAGGAGACTCAATGACGTTTGAGCACAGTATAAGGAACGGGATTACTTGGTACATCAAGATGAGACTAACCGATTGACGTTCAGTTAGTATCAAATACGGTTTCTCGGAATGTTTCAAGTTGGCAACGGACTTACCTTGTCCCCCAGTACATTTTTGGGGCTGAATGGACAAGAGACTGCATCGTGGCAAGGGACGTTCTCGCAATATCCACAATTTCACGTGAGGTGCCCTGGTCTGATTTCTTTGATTGATACAGAATAATGAGAAGCTTGTATCCGCTGAACAATATGTCTACGCAGACCCATAAATCGATTTGATTCGTCGTGTCAATTAGTAGATCCTCCTTTGCCGTGTCAGAAACGGTCTATATCGTTTTCAAACAGTGGGTGACCAATAGCCATATAACTTACAACTTTCCAGCCAGACATGATTGATTTGGCCTCAGCTGCAAGGTTTTCGAGAGCCTCGTTGTATTGAACTGTATCCTGCAGCGTTTCGGTGTTCATCAGATCGAGATATTTCAACAAGACGAAAGTAAGCCGCATCGAAGCAAGAAAATGGATCTGAACAAAGCGCGGAGTGTCATCGACTTTTCCTCCAATGCTCGGATCAGGGAAATTCACAACCCAGGACCCTTGGGTAATGAGGGCTGGCTTGCCGAAGTTCAAGCGAAAGATGCAATCCGTCCGTAAAAGGTGCCAGAATTCAAACCGTTTTCGATTTTTCTCCGTTTCATTCTCGGCACCTGCTCTTTGGTCAAAGCCCATTTGCTGCTCGTTGGGATCTTGGGCCCCTGAGTCGACAGTGAAATAGCCTAGAGCTCGAGCAACGTTACACGATTTCCCAAAGATCTCCCACGCCAGATCACTGTTGAAGGCCTCGACAGACATCGAATACTATGGCACCATTAGTTTCGTTTCGTCATTCCAAAACAGCCGAGCCTTAGTAATACCATGAGGAAGGTGGCGTAGAGATCTGTTGGCGTGTTTTCAACTTTATCTAACCACCCCTCGACCAAGTCCAGGCAGGTCTGGTAGAAGTACTGCACATAGGAATTTCTGTCCGCAAAATTGTCATGATCCAACAACATGCCCTGAAAAACAACATTATAATATATTATGAGAGACAAATTGTCCAGTTGAACATGGCGTATCTCCAACAGCTCAGGAATTGACATAATAAAATCTTTCGGTAAAGCGAGTTGAAATGCCCCAAACTGGTGAGTTTCGAAGAAGACTGGCGCAGCAATTAGCTGAGGTGCTTGGGGTATGGAAGAAAAACGTACGATTCAACCACTTCCTCGCCATTTCCTTGGTAACGGAAGGACGTGTATTTGGCATGTCTCCTTCGTTCGTAGTGTCAGAGCTCTCAAGATTTTCTAATTCAGCTTGAAGCGCATTGACGATTTGTTCATCTTCAAAAAGACCGAATCCTGTATATCGAAGCTGGAAGAGTATGCTGGAAAGCTGCGACTTCACTTTGCTCTCCTTTAATCGGTCTAATATTCCTAAGGCCGATCTTGGCGAGATCGGGGGACATGGGTCCACAGAGTGTGACGCGGTGGACTCGATCATGACTGAGTTGGCCAATGACGCTGTACTGGACGCATCGTCTCCCCCATCGGACTCTTTGCCCAAGAGGACATGGTTCTCTAGGCGCTCTAGACGCTTCAGGATATCAACGATAACATTCTTGTGTGACGCTGACCTATGTCATTGTCAGATGACTGTGCAAGGGGGACCATGATACTGAAAGTAAGATCATACCGTTGTTGCTTGGCCCTTGTTTTCCTGGGTAGATAAATACACTCGGTTCCAAGCGCTTCACATTGGTCGCAAGGAGGACCGACTCTGTCACATTTGATCTGCCCTCGTTAAGTAGTATTCAGAGATGAGTTGCGAGGTTAATACCTTCTTTGCCTTGCAACGATTACACTTATTGTGATGTCAGCACCAGTCCTGCAGGCACAAAGACTAACCTTACCGAAACAGGCTTCAAAGCCCTTTGGGGCTCCATTGTGTTGGTTGTTGTAGGGAGACGCGACGTCGATCGTGTCCGGAATTCAGAAAATCCCCGAAAATCCGGGCGCGTCGAAGAACGGCTGCCTCAGGCATACAGGCACAAAGAAACATGCCAAGGATCACGTGGCTGTCTTAATTCCCATAAATAGAAATAGGTGTTTCGTATAGTACGCAATAACCATCCCAATAGTAATGTTATGTTAGGAGTCAGGAATTGATACCATGTAATAGTGGCCGAGTTGTATAGTTGGTTTCTTGACTAGCTGGTAATTTCTCTTCCCACTGAGCTTTCCACACTCTATATTCTTTGAGAAAATGTTTAGGGTTCCCGGATATGCTGCCTTCCTAAATATATTTCCGAAAGTTCACAGCATGAACAAAGTAGCTCTGGGTGATGAATGCTACCCGATCGATGAAGGTCACACCTGTCGATTATAGGAGCCTTTGAATAAAATGAATGGGAAATTGAATGGCCGAGAAAGAGAGTTTTCTATGTTCCAGTATATATAAGAGGAAAACGGCGCATTGATGGGCAGGTTGCTACTTAAGTATCTAGCCGTAACGGTAGATGTAATCAGGGTAGACCATCTAGAGCTCGCCCAAAGGAAACAAAAAGAAAAAGAAAGAAGAGGAGAGAGGGTGAGAGTGAGAGCGCGAGAAAGACAGAAGAGCCAAAAATAAAAAAAATTGTGGGACTGAGACAGGCAAGGGGTGATATTATCGTACGTAAATGACCGTTTTAAGTGAATTAGAGAAATAAAAACGTCACTCAATAAGCTCATTGCTGGACAGCTTAATGGGAGGAACAGATTGATACACATATGCATGAAGTCGCAAATAATTCATATCTCAACATTAGTTCGTCTTGCACAAGGGCCCATAGACTGTTCCACCAGTCGACTCCTCCCAATCATGACTACCGACGCAATGATGGCACCAAAACACTTGATCTGGGTCATACTTCTTTTTGACGGAACGGAGCCAGTCATACATGTCTCCATACCAATCGTGCTTGTAATCGGGGTCATTCCGATCAGCTTCATTCAGGTAGGTGCCCATGCCCGGCGTGATATCCTTCATTGCCTTCAGTTTCTGGTGTGTTGCCGCGCTGAGAACAGATCCTCTTGAGACATCGTTCTCATACCATGTTTCGACAAGCTCCATCAGCAGGTAGGTCTTGCGCAATGCCGGATTGACGGATGTGAGCGGCGCCGGCTCGAGGACTTTGCCGCCGCCAACAAGGCAGAGCTCCAGGAGGGCATTTCGAGGCATTGTTCCGGAGGCTCGGGTGTTTGAAAAAGATGCGTATCAGATTCTTCAATTTTTTTCTGCTGCGAAATTAGAGATCGTTTGTCAAAGAACCGGGATGGCAGAACCGCGCTGGTTCCCGTGTCGCTTATATGACTTCCGCTGCCCTGGAAGAACGCATGCCAATTGGGGAAATACTTGAACGTCGATAGAACATGAAGCTTCGTCCCGTTTAGGGCGCTCAGGCGATTGATGATTTGCTTGTTCATAATTTTCTTGCCTGATTCCACGTCTGAGTGGGTGTTATTGTCGTCCAAAAGTTTCGAAAAAGTGTGCTGGTACACATTCTTTTGTAGGAACCCGTTCCCTGAAAATCCCCCATCGGACAAATTTGAATAGCGAGATAAAATGTCTCCAATGGCGTGCTGGAAGGTCGAGAGCTTGTTCTCTACCGGCACAATACTCAGAATGTGCATTAGGACCGGACGTGTTGGATATACTTTGATAGTAGCTGATACGACAACGCCGTATGTGCCCCCACCACCACCTCGCAGAGCCATGAAGAGATTCTGATGCTGGCATTCACTGGCTGTGACGATTTCTCCGGATGCAAGAATAACCGTATATTCGAGGACCTGATCAGTCGCGAGGCCGAAATCGCGTGATACCATACCATGGTTACCACCTTGTAGGTAACCACCAACTACTCCAACACTCTTGATTGCCATTAGCTTATACTATTATGGTGTAGGTGGTAGAATTACCTTATCACTACCACCAACGGCAATGACACCGTTCTCGGCTGCCTTAGCATAAACGTCTTCCCAAACGTATCCACCGCCAACGGTAAGAGCGCTTCCGGTCCGATTGGATTTGCATTGAGTAGATGAGGTATATTTCTTGTGAAAGTGAATACCATCTTTTACATGCTTGATCCAGATAGACAAACTACCGTAGCCTTGGGATCTAACAGTCCACTGTCAGCAATGGTGTTTGTTGTATTGCGGAGAACAACCTACCTTCCAACAACATCATGACCTGTGTTCTTTATCACCAATCGCACATTGTTGTCTTTGGCAAACTTGATCCCAGCGGCTATGTCGTCCGTGCTCGTCGCATTGATTGTGTAAACCGGCGCCGGTCCCAAGTCACACACCGAATCCAAAGAAGAATTCGAGGGGGTACAGGTTTGTATTAATGGATAGCTATACCCGATAGGAGAGCTTTCTAAGAACCAGGAATTGCTCCAGTTCGCAGTGATACTCTCGCAGCGCTTGGCGTCGTAGCCTACGCCCTGGAAACATGGCCTGGCGATGGGCTGGTTTGCAATAAGTTTTCCGTTCAGGGTATTGTTCAGGAAACGCCAGTCAGATTGCGAGGGCCAGCAGTCATCGACTGGGGTCTGTTTAGTGTAAATTAGAAGAATGCAAAATGTTCGGTAGAGAAATAGGACAGAGAACATACGCATTTGCACTCCGCATAGACTGATCGCACTGCAGCCAGGAAAAGAAAAGTTTTGAAAAGCATGGTTGCTGAAGAGGTTTGAAGCCTTTGGTGATCGGACAGAGTTAAAGTCGAGTTGGACGCCTAAATAACCCATTTTTGCATGCTTACTACCGAGTAGCATCAAATCTTTTCATCATGAACAGTCCTATTCAGGAAAGTATTATGCCAAGCATCAACCAGACTTTTCCCGATCGGGTAAATGGTAATGCCAAGAGTCAAGTAACCACCCTAAATCCGGGGCCGAAAGAAAAGCTAAGCAATGATCTGCGCAGAAACGAGGCTAATCAATTTCTATCTCACTAAAGGAAACTCTTGCGAAGCTGTGAGGCCAATATTGCCAGTGACCTAGGAATCCGTTGACTACGTGGACATAGTCATTGGGCGACTATTCGAACTCTCATTGAGTGTTTAGAATCGCTAAGGCGAGACGTGGATTGATGTTATTTTCAAGGCATCTTTCAAAGACCTTCTGTGTGATTGCGCTATACGGAAGGTTGGCGATTCGAGCCCTGCCAGATGATGGATTGTTTTCTCTCGGTTTCAGAATCCCCGGACTCTACTATATAAAGTAGGAGTGATGCATGAATATGTGTCAAACTTTGCAAACAATGAAATATAAGAAAAAGTGATAAAGAAAAACCAGATCTTTGCCATCGCCTGATAGAGTCAAAATTGCGTTTGCTTTCATTGGGAAACGCCTGATTTGGCCATTCCATAAACATCGAAGATGTTATCCATCTTTTAACGAGTAAATCGCGCAATAAGTCATATCAATTGTCGTAGATCATATCGAAAAAGACAATTCCAAGGTCACGATATGCAGCCATGGAACTGTTGAATTGAAGGGAATGAAATCAAAGTCATAATGCAGTGGAAGCACTCTGAAAACAAGAATAACAGAGCTATATAAGTTCAGATTTTGTAAATTTGTTCAAGGCATCGACGATAATATCAGGCAGCACGAATGTAAAGCTACTGAAAAGCGACGAATGGCCAAAGCCCATTCCACGCTTCTTTAATGGTAGATTCATGTATCTCAGTCACCGAGAAGCCCTTGTGCCTTAGCTTGTCAATAACACGGGTAATAGCTCCCCTCTCGGACCGACTTTTCATTTCCATACCAGCCACGTAGAGGACTGGGGCATAAATGATTTGCCTCAAGATGCATGTACTGAACCCGGGCTTCGAAGTATTGAAGATCCCTGGTGGCTTGATCATGTCGCTTATTTTGGGACATAGAGGGGAGGGAGCAGTTCAGCGATAGCCAGTTTGGGTCACAGACCATCCTTGATATGTCCACATTGACAGAATGGTAAAGAGGAAGCACGCTCGTGGCAATAATGGAGCGAGAGTGAAAATAACAGTCGCAATAATATCACGCTGGAAGCACGATGCGATGTCTGTCAGATTGAGGCCCCGCAGTCGATAATAGCAAGAGGTATCGTATAATGGGGTTGACAGATCGCCCTGGCCATTGCTCGTCCAAGTGAGGATCCTTGGCACAGGGTCGGTTGTAGAAAGAACTGCCGCCAGAAGCTAGCCTACCAGCATTGCAACTTTGCCCACATTTCAAATCTTCGACAAAGTACTCCAACATCTGACTTTCGACGTTTCGACCAGCAATGTGGTTTATATGTTGGAGACATTCCGTTCTAGACATTAATGTATTGAAGCGAGATGTTAGGTCAACATCAATGTCTTCCTCTAAGCATAGGGCTGTGTATGCATTCTTAAAGATTTTTCCTGTGTGTTTGTTGTTGTTCGATAGTATCGCGCTGTCTGATAGACGAATGAACTGTGTTTATGGAAGAACGCCAAGAGTTTGCTGATGGGTCCGTAAGGAGCTACACCGTAGATAGTTTAGCAATATCAGCCAATATTGCGTTTCCATATGGGACCGTACATTGTCACACCTCGGTCAGGCTGAGGAGTGAGCCCTAGCAAGCCATTAAAGCGATCACTTTGGGACTGGGACTCCCGCAGCTCGCTAAAAGTTGCATGCCGCAATTTTAAGCCATTGTGAGTTGATTGTGTTCCTCTCAGACTCGGAAATGGATAGTATGCTTCCGTTGCAACATGCACAACGCCCCCCCCCCCCCCCCCCCCCGAGGACTGATATTGCGTGTTGGGTCAAGCGATGGTCGTAAAGCAAATCCCCTAGAGAGTTGATAGAAAATGCCAACAACAGGCTAGGGAAACCCCCAGGGCAAAAAAGAAGACATGTTCGTAATTCTGGGACGGCGATATCGGCAAGTCCCGGGGAACTGTGGGATTCACGACAGCAGCAGGGGAAAAGTAGTTGACAACTGCAGCCTGTTCTGCGTAGGCGAAATGCATTCCACCCGCTTCTGCTGACAGGACTGACACGGTCGCCCTCCAGTGCACTAGGGCAGTCAGGAAAAGTCTATGTCTATTGAACAATTTAGACGCGGTAATGTACAGTGCCAACCAACCTTCGTATGATCTTGATGATATTAAAGACACCGATGGCCCAGTCGTCGTCTATCGCCTGTTATGGACGACATGGCTTTGTTGCCGCTAACAGCCTTGGCTCACCCTGGAAATTCCAAAGCGAACAAGCAGAGAGGACAAGAAAAAATGGGGGGCAAGCGCGCCTTCTCCGCACCGGAGCAGTAAGAAGGCGAAATCTTTTTGACCGGTCTGGATCGACTTTCATGCAAAGCCTCGGCAACCGGCTGCACTAGTATCCACTAGAGGGTCCTTCGCTACATTATGTCCACTTGCAGCTTAGGGCCCCGGAAACATCTATGGGGCATCGTGGATGCCTACGAAGTATACATCACAATTAACATTCCCGCAGCCATGTCCCCAAAGGGAAATAAATACGGCGAGAGGAGCAGGCCAGCGTCCTTGCTAGAAATTAACGGAAAGAGTACAGTTGGCCACGCAGGCCCAATCTGGATACTATGGCATCATGTCGCTAGCGCATAGTCTACAACCATCTGATATGTTTAGCGGCACGGGGATCAACGAGTTTACCCGTTATCTGGGGGCATGGGAGAACTCGGTCGCTCCTGGTCAAGGTGCCAAAGCAACTGGTCCAACTATGATCGTCCAAGGGCTGAATGACACCGCCGTGCTGCCTGCTATTACCGTTGATTCCTACAAAGATACATGTCGGAACGGGAACGAAGCACAACTAAGACTTTACGAGGGCTTAGATCACACCGATGTGTTGCCGGCTAGCGCTGTCGATTGGCTTTCTTTTATTGATGATCAATTTGCTCATCCCAATCATACTTCCGGCAGGTGTAGCAACTGGCCATTGTGTGAGATATGTACATTTTGCAACATGTTCGCTCTATTCTCAGGGCCAAATGCTGTTTATCGTTGAAACAGTGTTGGTCATGTTCTTAGAATAGAATACTTGACACGGCTAGAAATTGATCCAGCTTCCTTAGTAAGACGAGAACAAAGGGACAACGAAATCTATTTGATTTAGATAATGAGGACCAGAAAATTATAGATCAATCGCAAAGTTCTCTGTCGCGAGAATCGCCACCATATTCCCCGGGTTCGATATAACCCTCTTCTTTGAGCCCGTCACACACCAGCAAGTGCCTGGTTTTTGCTGTCCTGTACCTTCAAAGTTCCACGTAAGAGCGACATCTGCGCGCTTCTGGTAATTATTCATCGAGTCACAGAGCCCCAGGCAGTCCGCAAACTGTCCCTGCACCGTGGAAGATAAGTCTTTCTTGTTTGTGGCGTGGATATCCGCGTCGCAGAAAACATAATAAGTCGATGCCGCGGACTTGCTGGTACCCATATGGATCTCCGTGTTGTTCACGCCTGGACATGTGTATTTTTCGGCAGTGGAGGTGGGAGATGCGTTTCTAGTTTCTGAGGCAGTTGAAATTGTCGATGTCGGATTTGACGTGGATTTAGATGGTTCTGATGTGGACGATGATAATGATGCAGACGAGGTGAATTCGCCGCGCGGGGCCGGGGAAGCTGGCTCATCTGATGCCGATTTTGGGGTAGAATGTGATCCTTAACAGTCAGAAAAAGAGGATGTTAACGCCAATAGAGCGAAAGGACATACTGCTAAGGGCAACTCCCAAGCCGACAGCCAGGCCGATTACAACAATGGCAACCGCTACCACTATGCCAATGATCAATTTGCGCCGCGGCTGTTGTTTTTTAGCTGGGAGGTCTCCATTAAGGACGGGCTCGAGTTCATTAGGAACGGGCTCCAATCCCGACTGAACGACTTGTATACCGTCATGCACCACCTGCTTCCCATCATGTGAGACTACCTCCTTGTACGAGTCGGTCATTTTGCGAGAAGAACACTGGAGTTTCGAGATTAAGAGCATCAGAGAACAAAGTTAAGAAGACAGAAAAATGATTGAAAAGGATTTCTGAGGAGATGGTGTGGTTTCGGTATCCTTCGAGACCCTTAGGGTGGCCTTGCCTGTCTGGCGGTTAGAAGCTCGGGCTGATAGGCCTTTGTCGGGATATCCCTAGCAAGCTCGCTCAGGGTCCGTCTATTTTAGTCGAGGTGTAGTCCAATTGAATCGTCTAAGTACTGTGTGGTTAACTTGGTGCCGGCGAGCCGCCCAGGTATCATCTCTTTCTGCCAATGATAATGGCAATAGATGCATGGGTAGCTTATTTAGTGGTGGTTTGAGACAATTCCAGCGGCTAAAGATGTGTATCCCCGCCCCCATCAAATGTCCAGCATAGACTCCGCCCCATGTACACCGTGCAGGTCGGCATGGCTATAATAAAAAGTTAAATGGAAGATCAAAGTTTTAACCTATATTAGCCCGAACCGCAGGAATACGAATATATTTCATAGTTATTGCGGCACGATCGGGACTTACACACACACATAATGATCCGAGGATCTTGGAGAGAAGGTTTTGCGAAGCAAAGATTACAAAAGAAAATCCCACTTTGAGGTGTTTCTTGGATTGTGACACACTCTCAGGGGCATGCGTAGAGCTGAATCAGGTGTCATCTTTCTAACCGCCGTCACAAGCCGTAGGACTTGGCCATTTCTTAAACTGTCTGTAAGACGCTAGTGCGCTACTGATTCCTGCTCTGTGAAGAGCTACGATCTATCTTGCTTACCCGATCTTAGTGGCTAATAATAATATTCAGGGACGAGCATCATCTTCAAGCCAAGCACAGGCCGCTTCAGGAGATGGGGTGGTATCCTGCGGCGTAGTAACACGACATTTCCCTGAAGTTAATCTTTGAAATGCTGACCATAATACCAGGGTCGTTAACCGGGCCATGTAGTGCAGGGACGAATTCTGTCATGGGTATCTAGACGGCTCACATAATGGTGTCGGTAATCTAGAGGCGTCAGCCACGCTACGGTGTAAATGCCAGTCAAGTAGTCTTTGATTGGGTTATTGTTAGCGAGCCCCAGAGCAGAGATTAGCCACGAAAAAAATGGTAGCTGCTTTTGAGGGCAGATTTAACCCTTCTATTAGCACTTATCATTCAAATCAAAGCAGTAATCGACGCAGTGAGCCCCTCGTGCTAAGATGCAAGGCGAGGCACCTTTTTCATATCGTCTATGAATCTCGGAACGAATGCAACTCCATAGAATTATATCTACAGAATAATTGGATCGTATCTGTCGTTCAATTCTTGACCCTTCATGATTAGATAAAGCATTGTAGAGGATGAGATGTCTGAATGATACACTTACGGGGAGAGTGAGAATTGGCGACTCTTTCCATCACCCAAGTCAACTTCCATACTATGCGAAGGCTGCCGGCAAATTGGCTTTTTGAGAAGATATAAAGACATGTTTGTCGTCAACCATTATTCTCTTTATGATCTGTGATGTAATTGGATTCATGTAGAAGAATTTAAAGTCGTACTCTTATAGATAAAGCGACGTTACGTCGTACTGTATTGGCCGCTAAGTGATAACTTTTTTCACAACTTTTCTCTTGCCTTGAGCTTCTTCCCAATATAAGTTGGCCCAGTCCATAGACCTAATAACGGTCACGACCATACCCACGCGGATACCTGCCCCCTGATCGAGGATCGTGGCGAAAATTTTCGTCATGCTGATATGCTTGATACCCACGACTTGGACGTTGTGGTTGATACACGCCCTGGTAGGGCTGAATGTAACCCTGTCCATGGTTTTGCTGCCGGCGCTGGGGCTGGAAGTGCTGGGGCGGGCCTGCATTGTAGCCGTAGCCTGTTCTCTGCCATGCCCTGTAGGTATCGTACATCTCCTCGCGAAACCTGGCATAGATTTCATTGATATTCCCATCACCGGTTTCGTAGTGGTAAAATGCGCAGATCCAGTATATTCCGCCATACCATGGCCAGTCAGCCCGGTGGGTTATCATGGCGGTTCTTTGGTCGATGGCTCGAATAATTATGCGAAGAAGTTCCAGAGTATCGTAGTTTCCCGTTTGAATGCGCACAAACATGTACCGATAGACAACGTCGCGGCTCCTGGAGCGACCTGTCATATGCACATGCTCATTCCATACATACTGCGTGCTGGCGTGAAAACTTCGTGGGGGCGCTCGCTCACGACTCATTTTCACGGCTTTGTTTATCCAATGATATCACAAATAGTGTACAGGCTCCTCTGGTTGCTCGACACCAAGATAGAAAATCTGCGTAACTCCAAGTCTTTGTGAGAGTGTACTGTCTCAAGTCCGACGAACTTTGCTCTTGACCCAAGGATAGTTGTGCAAGCATTATTGGAGAGGCACAGATCATCTTCTCATCGAGTGGAGGTTGCTTTTATGGGCAGGCTGCATGTTGAAATATAGGAGTAAAGTTGATTTGCATAATCAAGGGAAGAGCCGATTTATGATAAGAGCTTCCAGCTTCAAGAAGTAATCCGTGGTATTTTCCAGATCAAAGGGTTGATCCCAGGTATGGATATCATCAAACGGGAAGTGCCCGGAAAAAGTTCTGGAGTTCACACGAAATATCTGATATCTATGGCAATCCTTGGGCCCAGCGCGGGAAAACGACTATATCGAAGAGTTGATTGGTCTGATATCGGAGTCCAGCTATCTGGTACCCAGGTGCTTCCGGTGGTCCTTAGGAAAGGTGCAAACCCATGATGACGGCAAGCCATGGTCAAGTGCCCCTAGATTTAGATCTTCGTCCGGGACATCAAGGCTTTCATCAATAAACATAATAGATGTTTGGATTGTGCTCACATATGGCCACTTTGTTCTGACTGTGGTTATAGAATTGGTTCTTTCGAGGCGATATGCCGAGGTATCAGTAAGAACGGCAAAGTCAACATACAACTAGTAATCTATCGTTTACGATCTATTTTGACGTAGGAGATTGTTGAATATTAAATACTTTGCAACTCTGCGATTGAAACAACAGCTTTGAGGATCCTCCCACGGAGCCGTGTGCAGCTTGAGCCAATTCTCCAGGGATCACAATCCATCTAGAAGGGCGAATTTCACTACTGTCTACTCAATACATGCTATATTGTGTAGCAAAGCCACGGACTACCCAATTCAGTAAGCCGGGAAGCCCCAAAGCGGAGTGGCGCTCAGCCACACCTTAAGAGTTGAGTCAGCATGCGCTAAGCCCGAGGCGGTGAGCGGGAATGTTGTGATCTTATCTCCCACCTCCTGTCAACAAACACACCCCCTTCGCACGCCTTTCTCTCGCTGGAACCGGGAAATTATGTCATTTACTCACAGATTTGGTCTCTCAAGGAGAGACCTGAAGCCATACATTGCCGAGTTTCTCGGCACGGCTCTCCTCATCGTGATCGGAGATGGGGTGGTCGCCCAGTGTCTCCTGTCCGATTATCAATATGGCACCTGGCTATCGATCAACATCGCTTGGGCCGCAGCAGTCTGTATTTCCGGTTACCTTTCCGATCCCAGTCCCACCATCAATCCCGCTGTCACCATCTGCCTGGCCCTTGTTCGTCCCACGCCCGGCCAATGGAAAAAGCTGCCAGGTAAAATCTTCGCCCAAGTCCTAGGGGGCTTTGTCGGTGCCGCTTTGGTGTACATCAATTACCGTTCCGCCATTGAAGCTTGGGATCCTGAGTATACTATCCCTGGAGGGTCGATCTTGAGTCCCACTGGTCACCACTCTGCCGGTATCTTCTCGACTTATCCGGCCGCACATTATTCCTCAAACTGGGAGGCCGCATTCTCGGAATGGATCGGTGCTGCGGTCCTGATGTTCGGGTCCCTGAGTATCTCGGATCCCGCGAATGGAGTTCGGTTCCAATCCCAGCAGGTCTCCGTATTCTTGCTCATGACCGCCATCGGTGCCGCCTTGGGCTGGCAGACCGGCTACGTAAGTGATGCGTTTTAGATAACACTGATCGGAGAATCGGTCAAGCTGATTATTTCCAGGCTATCAACCCCGCTAGGGATCTGGGCCCCAGACTTTTCTCTGCCATCGTGTATGGAAGAGAAGTCTTCAGCTCGGCCAACTACTATTTCGTGGTGCCGATATTCGCCCCGATTATTGGCTGCGTTGTGGGGGCCACTGTTTACGACTCCTTTCTCTACGAGGGCGACGGTTCTCGCGTGACGGATGCTCTCGACAAGGCTGAGCATCGCGACGGAACTCTACGCTTGGACTAAACGTACTTTATCGGTGCGAGTGATGATCGACCGTCTGGTTTGACCGACAGATCTGAACCCAGTCGCATTGAAAGTATCTATTACTAAATGCGTCTATTAACAATCATCATTGACAGCCAAGAGATGCTTATATATACGAAGAACTGCTCTTGCATCTTGCTAACACATACCTGATATATCTCCCCTGCTTTTTGAATATGTTTTGCACGGCAAGCGAGATTGAACCAAGCGATGTCCTATGTTGCGATTTTTTCCTCTGCTTTTTAGACATAGACAGTCTCATATATTCGATCTTTATTGTGGCAAATATCTATTAAGATACCTGATTATCCCCTTACAATATGAGACAAGTCCCTTTCCTATTCTTAATTAACGGGTCATTGCCACATATCATTGGTGCTTTGCTGAATGCTATATTGTAACACTGCACCCACAAGTCTAAATGTAACGTTAGACTTTTAAGGATTCAAAATTTTGCCTGGAATTATTGCATATTTTTCACATTCTTTGTGCTTTGTGCTCATTATGCCCGTCGTCTTCGCTCTGATCAAAGCCCGGCATTCAAGAAACATACCCGGGGGTTTCAATAAACCCGAAGTTGTGAGCAAATATATATACCTACTTGTTTCTCCCGATCGGTCCCGGGATAATCTTCCACAATTGGGATGCAATCGCCCACGGATTGATTCTTGTCCATTTTCCTAAGGTATAGCTGGCTCTAATAATATTAGACCACGTTACCTGAAACGTGGATAACACAGACACAAGCCAAGCCAGTCGAGACCTTATGCCCAAACACAATAGCAATTAGAAATAGTTGAAACTGATTCTTTTATTTGTTCTAGTACATTATGTTCCTCTAGTTTGTCAATTCCGTGTCTGCTTTTATTGTCTTCCACCTCCCCATTGTTTTCGCCATATATCATGTCGCATCAAATCTTCCTCGCGATACCATTATGACCTGCAATTTCTGCAAGGATGATCCAAAAGCATAACCCAGAAAATCCAACAGTCTGTCATCTCATATGACCTTCGCATATAACGACCCAAATGACATGTAAGTAGGAATCTGCGTGATCCACTCGTCCGGGTCCAGTCCGGTAACAGCCAGCGGTTGAAGTCCGTACAACCACAAGCCGAAAGCCAGCAGCAGCACCAAAGCAGCAATGAGCATGATGAAGGCAGAATCTCTCCCCTTTGGTTTCGTGGAGAACTATAACTTTGAGTCAGCAAATAGGTTTGTTTAGCACAACGCAGATGTATAACCAAATCAATACCGAGGGGAGACTGACCTCATAAGACCAGTCCTCTAATCCTGCGATTTGGGTTGTCCACCACATGTAGAATGAACTCCAGGGATAAACCACCCAGTTGCGACCGGTTTTGTTGTCAATGTACCACTTTGGGTTTGTTAGCTTTATTCTTCGATAAACGAGGGTTAAAGTAGGGAGATGAGGATTGACTACGCTATTGCAGGAGTCCGTGAATACAGTTTTAGACAACGCACTATGAAGCTTTTCGTTGTAGGATCTCTCGCTGTCCAGCTTTGGTTCTACACAGAGTGCTGATCCAGAGATAATGGGTTTGATCACCCGAGTGATAAGAACCGCGTAACTTTGGTTGTGTGTTAGCTTGACTGGAATCATTCTTATCTCTTATCTCAGTGGGGTATTTACTTCTCTATAGAGTGTACGGCAGAAGTATGCCCACGTCCGGAATTAGGCCCCAAGATATAGAAAAAGTTAGGGAAACCCGACATGCCGACGGTGTTGAATGCTTCGATGTAGCCCATGTCGTTCCAATGCTCGGTCCGGCTACGTCCATGGCGACCTTGGAGCTGGGCATCGTGATGCGTCAAGGAGAAACCGTTGGCTAGAACCTGTTTCATTAAATTGTCAGATAAAATGGAATGGGTAGGGGGGTCTAGAATGTATGGGTGCTGGCTCATACTATGACATCGGCGGGGTATTTGGTGCCCGATTTTGTTGAGACAGAATCTTCTTCAAGGCGCTCAATAGGATCATTGGTAAGATGAACGTTGTCCCGCTGCAGACTGGGCACGTAGCCAGTATGATCAAAGACTCTTCGCTGTGATAATAACATTAGTATTAACATATCTATAATGACCACTATCAGGAGCGTACCTTGCATCCGACTTCAGCCTTGGGCATCAACAAGTGCCAATATTTTGCTATTGTTGTAACCCCAACGTTAGCTGCGTTTGATGGCTGACTGCGGCATTTGGAGTGTGCTTACAGGGTGCGCTTTCTTTGATATAAGAAGAGCTTATATCTGATGTTTGTTTTCTCATCTTTGCGCCATTGTCCGTAAGATTGAACTGTGGAGTCGAGGCTTCCAAGTACAAAAATGTCAAAAGTCTCAACATAAATAGGATGCCCGGAATATATCGAAACGCCATCTGCCACAGCGGAGTAATATCGGTGTTACCACCACCGGGTAAGAAGTATTGTGGCGACTACCGACAATATATCAGCCCTGAGCCGTCAGAAGTGCAGTGCACGAGATCTTACCCGCATAATTTGAGTGATCGAACGAGCTTCTTCTGCTACGGCAGGTATTACCTGTGTGGCCGAGGCTAAGGACGATGTTAGTTCATGATTGTTGAAAAGGGAGAAAGGACATACCGCCATTCCCAATCACAACAACATTCTTATCGCGCAGGGAGACACCATGGTCCCATCTTGCCGTGTGAATGATATCTCCGGCAATCTTGTCTTTCCCCGGTGCGTTGAAGGGCATCGGATTTGTTAAGGCTCCAACAGCGGAGATCAGTACACTACAGGTCTGGACATACACCTGGCCTGTATTGAGGTCTCTTAGTTTGATAGACCAGGTTTTGGTTCTTTCGTTCCAGTGGCCTCCAATCCAATCAGTATGTCCCACCATGTGTCGAGAAACCTTCAGCTGCGAGGCCACGCCATCGATATACTTCAGCACCTCGCTCTGTTTGGGAAAGATGTTGGTGAAGTCAGGATTGGGCGCGAAGGAAAGGCTATAGAACACGGCTGGGATGTCAACACCACACCCAGGGTCTTTGTATTGTTTCGTTAGCCCCAGCTCGAAGAATACATGATAAGCAAACAGCATCAAGTCATACAGGTGTTGGCACGCCAGGTACCACCAAATCCTGACCCTCGATCGTACACAACAAAGTCGTTACATCGTAGGTTCTGCTTCAGCTGGCATGCCATGGCCAAACCCGAGAAGCCGGCACCCACGATGATGACTTTCTTAGGAGGGAGGGTCTTCAAATCAGTCATGATTAATGGTTGCCCGTCTTTAATAAGTCATAACAGTTCACTCAATTAAAGAGAGATAGTCTCATGGTCTTTCGAGCCACTTGAGCCTGCATGGGGTTTATATCTCTCAGCTTGTCTAATAAGATGCAAACACATGCATCGACCATAGGAAAGACCATAAAATCCCTCGGTCGTTTCCTTGCCTCAGCTCGCCACTATTCATATGCAGACTGAGCCAAAAACACATTGAGTGTGGCAATCCTGAACTTTTGTCTTCTTCGAAGGGATGAAGTATGCGATTAATCCTATACCTAGTGGCTAGTGTACAGATAGGGTAGAAATCGCTCATTTGGTTGGACATTGGACAACCTTCTGAAGTTCATCTGTGACGTGTGTCTAGACTATTACCTGAATAGGTCAAATGTGTATTACAAGTTCTCCACAGTCGGAATGTTAGAATGTGGCAGGTAAGAAATCCTATTCCAATTGGACGCGGGAATGGAGAACAGGGTGGAGATGATTCCGATATGAAGTCAGGAGGGGATACAGAGATCTTCCACGCGCATGTCTTGATAAAAAGGTCAATTGGCTAGAGGTCCTCTAAAGGCGATTGGTTTAGGAACAGGTTACGAATAAGAGTTATGGTTGGATGGCAATAAACCATTGCTAGACTCTATTATTAGCTTAGAGGTGAAACTTAATCAATCGCTGAGGGCGAGATGGCGATTTTTCCCGTGCAACGTACCGTAAACCCTTCTGCCATACTAAACATGGCTCTGCTTGGCAGTCGCATCTATAAGGAGTGTTGTTTGGATAATTGGGATTCTGCACGATTGGCCGAAAGACGAAACATGTGCATATGAAGTCTACCTACGCGGTGATCATCCGTGTATGTTAAACGAGAGGTATTTGCAGCTGCAAGGGAATGGAGATTTGTTCAACCTATCAATTTGTGGAATACGATAGAGTGTCAGAAGATGTATAGGGAAGGTATCGACAACCGATGTGCCTCGTGAAGGACTGGTAGATAGATGTAAGGGTGTGGCGGCTGCCAGCGCTGACTAATGAAACCCAAGGGAGATTGTGAATGTAGAAAGGAAGCCATAGATGTCATCTGTTGCCAGTGACAGCTGTCTAATGTCAGGATGGCGTTTCCTGCATGTGCCTTCCCTAGGAAACATCCACCGTGGCTCGAATCGAATAGTCTACATTCTCACCAGGTCCACCTGTCACTGAGCGATCACGATATCGGATATCAGCGAGATAAACCGTTCAATGGTATACCCACACGAACCGCTACTGGACTGCCAATGATCCAGGGCTAATTCTGTTGTTCCAGATGAGATACTCAAAGTTTCCAGAAAGACTCTTTCGCCTTTCCCTTACATGCCTAGCATCTGTCGTCGGAGCTCGCGTCAGCTCGTGCTGATCCCTTCTACATTCTTCACATGCTTCAATCTCGAACAGGCATACCAGCACCTCCATTTGTTGTTCGCCGGCCGCCATTCAAATGAGATCCACTCATGGGAGCTAGAGTCCTCTGACTATTCGGGGTGCGCGAATATGGAGATCATCCCAGTGTGTGACGATCGTTCGTTGAGCAGACAGGGTGAGTTCTGGGCAACAGGGCAAGGTCTTGAATGGAAGTTCGACCGAGCATGATCTAATGATTGCGATATGTCTGACGGCAATATATGAAGCCCTCCAAGCTCCTCCGTGTCCTCGAACGCAATTTCCGGACTCATTCCAATCACAGCTCCCAAGCCCGCGGTACAAATGTCCACAATGCCTTGGAAGACCATCTCCTATTTCTTGTTTCTTTCAGCTGCCTTATTTTTGACAAACCTCCATCCCGACTGGAAACAACTTCTTCTTCTCTCTGGGTTGAGTGCGGTCGTTGGCATTGCATGCCTTGCTTTGAAGCTGCTTGTCGCGGCTTATCTATGGCGACGTTTGATCTTGCTTGACTCCAGTGAAAAGAAAGAGTACCTAGGGCAGCCGCTCCTCTTCCCTGCTCGACTTTCCCATGCACGCAGATTCCCTATAACCGAGCGATACAACTACTGGTACGATTACTTCATGGTTGGCGTACCTGTTGGTCTTCGTGGCCGCATAGGGAATCTTCTTTCTATAGACGCTGTTCCGGCTTCGGAAACTCAGAAGGAAAAATGCTGGTTCACCATTGATCCCGATTACTATCTCAACTGGGGGAGCGGTAATCTTTCCTTGGAGGAGAAGCTGCATATGTTCCTGGAATCCGAGGTGAGTGCGAGCCTCCCCTCTATGTGTAGTCCAATAATGAATTATCCGTCACACTCAGGGTGAAAACCCACAGGAGTTCCCATATGCATACCTCATTAGCGTCCCTCGATTCCTGTGCTTTCAGAAAAGCGCAATCTGCTACTGGTATCTCTACAACTCGGAACGGGAGCTCACTGCAATGATCATGGAGATCAACAACTCTTTCTTCGAAAAACGGAACTTTTTCTACCGCGTGACAGGTGATGATCTCACCGTCGACGACCCGGAGAACGAGCCCAAGGAAGCAACAGCCTTGATTAAGAACCAGGAACAGCATGTTTCTATCCGGTTCCTGTCTCCTGCGCCCAAAAGCAAGCACTACAAAGGGTCCTGGGAGAAAATCATATTCGGCTCCCCCTTTGAGAAGGTAGGAGGAGATTTGACTGCGAAATACATAGACCCTCTTGCAGGCCCTGCCCTGCAGTCCAACCTGAGTTCAAATACTCCTGAAGGTCAAGTCAAGGTTACAAGTCGGCTTTCTTCCTGGGGTGACCCGGTCGATCCGATATCTGCTAGCGGACGTGAAATCGCTGGCTTTATTGCTCGGTGGACTCACGTCGGGGCACTATCTGCTCCTCGCATTATCAAAGAGGCCCTCAAGATCCGCTTCCGGGGAAAGCTGAGATATCTTCATAGACCCGAAGTCCGATCTGGCGGTAATCCACGTAAGCCAACCAAGGTCGAACGGTTAGTGGCTTTTCTTACCTCGCTGAATGTACCATGGGACTAATGATCGACGTTGGCAGCACATTGGAGCCATTCTTCCGGGAATACCTATCACAAATCGCAACTAACTGCACATTTCCTTTGTTGATCAAATATATGCCTCCAACCTCTCTTCATTTTGAACCGATCGTTTTTAATGCAGCAGTATCGCCAACCTCCGATCCTCCCCAAACCCTGATTATCCAGCCGTTATCTTTCCGCTTTTACACCTCTTTTTTCGAACAACCAGACCCTAAAACTGCCTTCAGTGTGGAGTCAACAGCATCTCCGACAGATTCAGACCCAGAATCGCGGCGCCTATCGGTCTCCGACAATTCCCTCCTGGATAGAGTCCTTGCCACCGCCGGAAAAACCGTAAATGCAGAGATCGCTAAAATCGAGCCTCCCCAATCATCCCAAGGTTTAGAGAGAGCAGTACTGCAATCTACGATCACTTTCTTGCGCCGTTCGTCGCCTCGCACGTTCATGGACGGTTTCGTGGAGCATAACTTCTCTGCGGACAAACAGCGAGAGTACAGAGTTAGCTTGCTCCACTACCTCTTATCGCGTCGGCTCCCAATCGAGTCCCAGGCAATTGTTGCACAATTATTTATTACGGCGCGAGTGGCACTGGTGAGCATTCTTTTGCATGTTACATACCAGACTTGGGCAAGGGAGCCAGTTATTCAGTATTTGCGGAATATTCTCATTACTCCTGCCACTGGAACTTTGGCTTACGCTGGGTGGGACATGGTACATAACTATATTGGAGAGTACTATCTGAATCCATTTGCGTGGGGAGAGGGTCTGTAAGGAACGAAAAAGAATTCGATCGGTGGCGCCGGTGCCAGGAAAACGTGGGAAGAATTCTTGTTTATTGACTAATTAACTTGGTAACTTTCTTTGAGCGTATTAAGCTTCTGGCAATCAGGGATATGTCGATTGAGCCATGGGTCTTTTAGCTTTGTGTCGGTTAAATTTATCTCTAGTAATAGAGTGCAATGCAAGACTATATGATAATACTGGGTTACTTGCGTAATATGGTGAAGATTCTAGAGTCAATTTGTGATGTCAAGTTCAGAAGTAGAATCTGTCAGACATTTCGCAATGTCCAAGCCCTTCTTCGTCTATTCTGCGAGGTATGCAACACTTGGGAAGCTCCCCTTGCTACCTCATATTATAAACCTACAGAAAACTGAACTCAAATGTTTCCAATATCATGTGCATTGTAACCTTAACATGTCATACTGTCTGTCAAACACGAACAACATAGTCTCTCTCAATGATATACTGGAACCTCCTGATTCTCTCCAATGCGAACCCCAATCGCAGTATACTCGTCCAGATCCTCAACCGGTAATCCAAGAACCCCATTATCCAACTCGTACTTGGATTCCAGATCTGCATCGCCATTGGGAAAGAACATCCGACTGTACAACTGCTTCGCAAACCCGGCAAAGTTACCCTGCATCACCTCAGCGTGAGCCTCCTTCCATCGCTGTTCAGATGACTCGTGCGTGATCTTCCAGTCGGCATCCGTAGTGCCAGTCACGCGCTTGACGCTCTCTAACATGTCGCGCTGGCTGAGTCGGAAGCTCGAGATATAGACAGGGCCGTTCCGGAATTGAGACAATGTAGGCGACTTATCCGCCTCGTCGTCCGGAAGCTCCTTTAGACTCAACAAGCTTGCAAGCGCTCGACCGCACTGGGGCCATGTGCTTGTGTTAAGGGGGGTATTTCCATCATCGAACAGGATCAGCGACCGGTTCTGGAAATCGAACCCGTATCGATCGGGCCCGCCTCCCAGGCTGAACTCGTACCAGAAATTGCAGTTCAGGAGCAGGTACGAGCTCACACCAAGTCTCTCGATCTCGGCGCAGGTGTCGTAATGGCTGAGAAGGCTCTCCTCCAGAAGTTTCGGGTTCTGCGAGTCGTGTCCGAACCAGTTCGGTTGGATATACGGCACCCCCGCCTTTGCGGCTGCGCGCACTAGCTTCTTCGTTGTGTCTCTGGGCGCCATCACCGCCATCGTGATGATCAAGACTTGCTGTCCGTGCAGGGCTTCAACCAGCGCCGAATCATCATCGCCGCTATAGTCGACACGTGCGATATGGACGCCCTCCGGGAGCTTGTTGGTGCTGCTGGGCCGAGTGATGGCAGTCACGATGTGCTTTCCTGTCTTGAGCAGGTGCTCTGTTACGTGCTTTCCGACTTGGCCGCCGGCCTGTCATTCGTTAGAAAAGCTTCATTATTGGAAGCTAAGAGTGAAACATACCCCGACAATGGCCACTTTTTCGATGCGGTTTGTGAAGCCTTGAGGCTTGTCTTTGGCGTATTCCTGGGTCATGGTGGCTGGAGGGGTCAATGATAGGAATGCACTCGAGTCTTGTTGGGGTGATAAATAAATTGCTTGCTATCTCGACTAACTTCCTGCCGCTATTTATATAGCGAAGTGTACGATTACAAATAGTTCGGTGCAGGCTTATCCCCAGAGCCCTAAATGCGTCCCGACATGGACATATCGGCCTGTCGGAGATACCGGGCTTAAGCGCGCAGACCGACGGTGCGAAAGACCGACAAACTCCCCGAGTCAATGAGACTTTCAGGCTACGAACTTCATGTCAAGTGCGATTTCGAGTGGACTGCGATGCTGATTATGACCCGAAGCTGCTAATCTAGTGACGGTCGCCTTCAAACCACGTCACCGAATCATCTTGTCGGATCCGACTGATACTAAATTAGTGTGGATGTTTTGCTCGCTTATTCCATCTAAGATGATAGAAATGCTCATGGAATAACGCAACATGATTCCTTGCAAAATATTTGGGTTCTGGAAGCCACATGTCAGCTATCGAGAGAACACCCGTTGGTCTACCAGCATCTGCGTGGGAGAATGCCACAGATCATGCATTTTCACGTCGATCCGTCAACACTGACATGATCAAAAGGAGTACAGGAGGGCTGTTGAGCTATTACTCAGGTATGATTAGCAGGGCTCTTTGGTCCTGATCGATGATTAGCCCTAGGAACGACCGAGGCGTTCGTAGTGAGAAATTCTTGGAATATCACTCCTCTGCTTATCGTAGTGCTCAGTTCCTTATCACGTTTCTTTGCGAGTACCCTTGATCTTATATCCTATCGTCTTCGTGACCAGTGCTAATGGACTTAATGGGCTGACCATCGTCGAGTATCCCATCTGAATGTGGTCGAGGATATCGGTTTGTATCCTATCCACGGACAGATGAAACTGTTTGTGTTCGCTGAAAAAGCCACTATGCTGATGCACGCCTACGTCCTGTCGCGCTCGACGATATGTTGCCCTGGGAGATATATCAGGTTCGACGACAGCGAGGGGCTCGGATGACGGAACTGCAGCTATGGGATGAGAGCTCTGCAGCGAAGCTATCAATGCTGACATGCAGACTAATTACAATAGGCAGGTACAAGGCCAACATGCATGAGTAGCTTCAAAGGCGGGGGAAAGCCCTGTTCTATTAATATCTTCATCTACCCGTGCAAACAAACATCGCCATCACAATTCTCTCTCCACCCTCTCCGGTTATCTCTACACACATACATTCCAACCCTATTCAATCTTCCCTCCAAAAGCATCGCAATGTCCCTCCCTACACCCCCGGGTGAAAACAAACAAAACTCGGCTTCTCCCCTCCCAAGGCGCCAACTGGACCGACTACCTCGCCTACAGACCACTCTACCCACCTTCCTTCTACGCACGCATCTACGCCTACCACGCCGGGAAGCCTCTGGCTACCTGGACCCACGCGCACGATATCGGGACAGGCTGCGGGATCGTAGCGTCCAGTCTCGCGTCGCAGTTCGCGCACGTAACGGCCTTCGATCTAAACGATGGATACATTGACATTGCGCGGAGGATGTTGCTCAAATATCATCAACCATACACGGGTGTCTCAGAGATGGAGAATAAGTTCACGTTTCTCCAAGAGCGAGGGGAGAGGAGTTCGCTCGGTTCCGGGACGGTTGAATTAGCGTCTGT
Source organism: Aspergillus sp. S1802E (assembly GCA_023627535.1). NCBI lineage: Eukaryota > Fungi > Ascomycota > Eurotiomycetes > Eurotiales > Aspergillaceae > Aspergillus > Aspergillus sp. S1802E. The sequence continues at coordinate 522,454 of JAMAHN010000021.1, forward strand.
ATGTGAGAGTGTGCATTGGATGGATACTCGCGCCGTTATTGGTGAGGTTGCCAGGGAGTTAAAGGCCGGGGGAACATTGGTTCTCTCGCATTATACGTTTCCAAGGATCATGGGGAATGACCGCGCACAGCGGGTCTGGGAAAAGATTCGAGCGGTGTGGGTAAGCAGGATGTGTGTCGGGGAGTTGTTGGATCGGGCGGTTAGGGTTGTCAATATGGCGTACGAGGGGCTGGAGTTTCCCCCGGAGGAGTGGAAACGTGTGCAGAGGGTTTATGTTAATTCCGGGGGTAGTCTAGAGGCGTCCAAGATGGATGAGAGGGTTGGTGAAGGAGAGAAGATCGTGTGGGCGGAGGATGATGAAGATTGGTGCGATTCGCAAGGCATTAGCCGGTTTAAAGGGCACATGGCCACATGGGTGCCGTGTGTTCCTGAATCCGACATGAAGGGGCTTTGGGATGAGATGGAGAGTGCGTTGGATGGTAAGGTGAGATTTCATATTCCATTAGTGATGACTCTAGCGACGAAGAAATGATTAGACCTTTTCAAGAGTCAAGTACGTAGACAATGACGTAGCAATGACACTGAAGGTACTGAATGCGCGTTCCTGCAGCTGAGCCGTTACTAGTCAGTCCGAATCAAGGGATGCCCACGGGGAAATTCATCGTGTCAAAAAGATCCATGACGTCGATCCCTAGCAGTTGGAACTCTTCCGAGGCGATCATGCCCGTAAGGCTATCCATTGTCGATGCCGAAGCTCCATATTGAGTCCCCATAGAGCCAATGCTTCCAAGCACCGGTTTCTCAGTATCCGGAATGGCGCTCGCTTTTCTTGATGAATCCCTCGTCTGGCTTTCACCTGGCGCTTGGCGGCTGTACTGTTGCACGGTGAAGCTAGGGGCATGACTGAATGGGCCCGTTGACGGTGCAAGGGCCTGAGAACCCAGAAAGGCACCGCTGATAGACGTTTGAAGTAAATCTGCATCAACCTGTGGCCCTGTTCTTGGCGCCAGATCCGTAACGCCAGGAACACTTGTCTGATCGAATCCACTGTGGCTATCGGAGGATACGTATTGACTATCTCCTTTCTGCGCCTCTTGTATCTCCTGATGTCGGTCGCGTCCATGGGCTTTTATTTGTGACTCGCGTATATATTGACGCGCAATGTGAGCGAACTCGGCTAAAAGGGAGCTGGGGACGGTTCCCTGACTCGCATAATCCAGCCGACTGAAGTGCCCGATCCCAATATCTAACAAAGATAGATAGGATGTGGTCTGCGGGAGCAGTGGGTTGTGAATAGCCTCGTCAAAAAGGATGAACAGAGCTGAAAGTGGCATGATCGCCAGTACCCTGATCTTTTAGCATGCGGTAAGCAAAGGCGTGTCGAAATCTACTCACCACAACGACGTGTATGATGCGACCTCAATGTATTTGGTCAGTTCCAAAATCGAACAAGCTGTATCTATGAACAGCCTTTTCATGCGCAATTGCAACTCCATCTCTTTTGGACCATGGCCAATGTAGAGAGCCGTCCGTGATAGAGTCATCAGAGCATTATAGTAGTAGTATTGTGTATGCAGAGAAACCGACACTGCCACCGGTCCGGGCATCAACCTGGCTTTGAGAGGCTCGCCGGGACGATAAGACTCTGGGATTGAGTTTTTCCACGACTCAAGCTCTTCAAGCAGATGCTGGATGCGATCTAAATAGTAACTTGAAGAGTTTCCAGCCGCACTGAGAGAGAATATAGTGCTGTAAATCCGGGAAACAAGTCGGGCATAGCGCGCATGCGTGAGAAACCAGTCATAGTCGTCAAATACGGATTCCGGAACATAAGGAATTGGACATCCGATATCAGAATCCATGATATTCTAGAGGTTATCAGTTCAAAGTCCGTGAATTTCACACTTATACTCACGGATGTCCTTCCCGAGACAAAGCAAGACGTCTTATCGAGGCAATAGAGCACCCAGAATACCCGATGAGAAAGATTGTCTTTGAGTCCCCTATTCCGATTATAGCCCATATTCTGTGCCATCCGCGCGGCTTCCGATACCAACAGTGCCTCAAATTGCCATGCCGACAACTTAGTGGAAAATATTGCCTATAGGGAGGGTTAGCTTTCCGTTCATGATGGGTCTAGACACTCTCGTACCATTGCCGTGAGAGCCTTGAAATAAAGGTCAGCACATAATCATCAATCAAGCAATGCCTAGAAGAAACAAACCTGAACAGCCATCAGAGATCCTTTAGTAAAGATAATATCTGGGAAGCAAGACATGGCCCTCTCGAAAAAAGACCATGCTTGTCCTTTCCCAGGATCAAAACTACCGCCATCGTTGTATTGACACCCGAGGGCCAAAACAACATAGTATAACCCGGACCAAACTCTATCGTTTTCGAGTGATGGGTACAGCAGGTGTCCGTAAAGCCGTTGCTCGAATGCAGCTCGGTCTAAAAATGGGTACACCGGATGCACATGAGTAAAGAAAGCTATCGATTACCGTCAAACCTCTGTAATAGTACTTTTAGCATAGACATTACCTTGTATACATGCTGTCGAGACATCTTCTGAGAGTTGCAAGGGTGGCAAGTTCTGCTGCCGCAGAAACGGCAGATTGGCAGCCTTATTGGCTCCTTTGGTTCTCGAATTGGCAACAGATCCAATAGTTTCCAAAAGTTGACTCAGCCGGCTATGCCCCAGTCGCGTACCTAGGGCATCGACTCTAGCTTTGGAAAAAAAAGATATATTTGAGCTAGGGCCTGGAGCTTAAGTTAGTCAGGAAAGTATATGGCAGGATAACCACCGACCAAATATCTCAGCTAGCTGCAACACCATTGACGTTAGAACGATTCTTTATGGAATACGAAATGCAGGGTTTGCTCACTTTGTTGGTAACCTCTTCATCCCGGCCACGAGCTGGAGTTTGGCGGCTTGCTAAGAGATGATCCACATATAAATTCGCCGGTGTAGAACTCGATTGGGCTGGCAGGTGCGCGGTTTGATTCTAACTCAATGTTAAATTAGAATTGAAGATGAATCACAGGCGGAAAAGCAAACCTTATTGGGCACGGAATCTTCCGTGACAGCTGGTTCGGGAGATGTTAAAGCTGGGCGTTTAACTAGCGAGCGACTTTCTGGAGCTTCCGACAGACATTCAACATCTTCAGTCTGTTGTTTTCGTTTTCGGGGTGGCTTTATATAACTGTAGTGGCATCGAGCCTTGCGATTCTATATTCCAATTTAGCTGACCCGTATCGACCATGTACTTTGGAATCAAAGCTTAACACCTACAATGCAATAGTCGCACGCAGCATGTTCATCTTCCCCGGATCCTGTTGCCATTGCCCAAGTTAGCAGCAACCTCTATAGTCATAAACATCTGTCGGAACGAAACGGAACCTCTCACTAATGCAGCGGACTTTTCGTGATTTGCACAGATCGCAGGTCTTGGACACTTTACTGGTCGGCATGTCAGCCATAACGTAATGCTTCACAACGCTCAGTCTAGACACGAATGTGATATCATATCTCTTCGGAACCGATACGAGTGGGCAAGACGGAGGAACAGCAGACGGAGGAAAAGAGTAGTGAAGGGAACAGGTGAACGAGAGGCGGCGGCGGTCTCCCTGTTATTTCGGCGGCGACGGAACCGAAACCTTCGGGACCGAAGGAGCCCACCTCGGCAAGTTATTGGCCGATCATCCTGATTTACCGAGCTGCACATTCCATTCACGCCCAAAGCTTGAAATAAAGTGGTTGCATGAGTAGATTAGGGAATCAGCTTGTCGACGTCAGCATGCTGAATGTATATGAATGTAGGACATAAAAGGGGGCGCAGGACATGACGCAGTCCCGTATATTCTCCGGTCCAGTAGTCAAGCGTTTGGTATCTTTCCGAGCGGGTGTCTAGTATAAATCGCCCTTCTTTTCTCTTATACTTTGCTTTATTTTCAGTTACTCATTTTGATGCTTTTCTTCGCAGCCATTTGTGATAATCTATAACCAAAATGGACGCAATTATTCGACCCGAAAGTGCCAGCGAGGACAGGAATGGCGAAAGCGGGACAATTGAGGCGTCTCAGCTGGAAAGGTCGGTTAAAGAACACCCCGAGGAGCTGGATAAAGTGAAGCAAACACTATCACGACGCTCTACTGGATTTGACGGTCACGAAAACCCATTTGACCCATCCGAGCCTGGATGGAAACTCGAACAGGCCCTCAAAGCAGCAGTCGAGCGGTCCAAGGATGAAGGCTCGTCCCCGAATCTGTTGAAGTCTTCAGTGCGCTGGAGCAACCTCAATGTTTTTGGGAAAGACACGCCAACACGAGCCCAGTCGACTGTCTCTTCCTTTTTCTCGGACTGCTTCCGTGCTGTCGCCAGTGTATTTTGTCGCAGTCCTAACAGAATTATCTTGAAGGATTTTGACGGACTAATAAAGGAGGGCGAGATGCTGCTGGTATTGGGTCTGCCCGAGAGTGGATGCTCGACATTGTTAAGGGCTCTTTCAGGCCACCACGAGGGCCTTTCTAAGTGTTATGGTGACATCACATATAGTGGTGTCCCGGTGGAAGTCATCAAGAAGGACTTTCGCGGGAAGGTCGTGCTTAATGAGGAGAATGAGAACCACTTTCCCCATCTCACAGTTGCTCAAACGCTCGACTTTGCCATCAAGACCAAGACCCCTCGAAAGCGAATCGGTGGTGTCTCTCGCCAGCAGTATATTGAAACCATGAGGAATATCCTTGGGGCGACTTTCGGCCTGACACATACTTTCCAAACCCGCGTGGGGAATGATTATATTCGAGGTGTTTCCGGGGGCGAGAGGAGACGAGTATCTCTCGCTGAAATGGTGAGTTCTGTCTTGGTTCGGCCTTTTTAAGATTAGTTGACGGACTAACGTGAACAGCTTGCAACTTGTCCCTCGGTAACTTACTGGGATAATCCTACCCGAGGATTGGACTCCTCGACATCTTTCGAATTTGTCAGTGCTCTTCGTGCAGCTACGAATCTCACCCGCACCGTGGCAGTTGCGGCTCTATATCAACCAGGGGATTCGTTAGTCGAACTCTTTGATAAGGTGGTCATCCTCTATGAGGGTGAGCAGATCTTCTTCGGAGATATAGCTGCTGCCAAACAGCACTTCCAGGAACTTGGTTTTGTCTTTCATCCACGCCAAACAACAGCGGAATTCCTACTTTCCATGACAGATCCGGAGTCTAGAAAGATTCGTGAAGGATACGAGGATACCGCTCCGAGTGCTGCCTCAGAGTTCGCCTTTCTCTGGAAATCCAGCAAGTATCGTAAGCGACTTCTGTTTGAACAACACCGCCATGGGAATAAGTATCCACACGGCTTCCCCGAGAGCTTTGAATCCTTCAAGAAAACTCAAAATGCGGAGAAGGCGCCCTTGAATAGAAGCAAGTCGCCATACACGATCAATTGGACCATGCAGTTCTGCGCCACATATCTTCGGTCCTGTCAAAGAGTCATCTCCGACAAAGCTTATACTCTCTCTGTCGTCGTCACGATGGGGATTGTCGCGCTCCTGATTGGGTCTATGTTCTATGATATCCCCGAAGACACGAGCGGATTTTTTTCCAAGGGTGGCTGTGTCTTCTTCTCGGTCCTATTCAACATTCTGGTCAACTTCGTTGAAATCAGCTCTCAGTTTTCTCAAAGACAAGTTGTGGCAAAACACAAATCCTACGCCATGTATCATCCGTCCATCGACGCGTTAGCCTCGATGATAGCTCAGTATCCGATCAAATTCATCAACGTTGCTGTCTTCAGTGTTGTGGTATATTTCATGGTTGGGTTCAAGCGAGAGCCGGGTGCCTTCTTTGTCTTTCTGTTGTTTACCTTTTTGGCCTCTGTGACCTTGAGTGCCTTGTTCCGGACCATTGCTGCCCTCGTCAACAGGGTGGAAATCGCCCTCGCAATCGCTGGAATTATCTTGCTGGTTCTGGGTATATACGCGGGCTATGTCATTCCACGACCCTCGATGCATCCCTGGTTTAAATGGCTCAGTTATATCAACCCCATGTACTATGCTGTCGAGTCGCTCATGGTCATGGAGTTCCACAACCGCAAATCACTCTGTGCGACCCTTGTACCATCAGGCCCTGGATATGAAAACGTCAGCATTCTGAACCAGGTTTGCGCTGCCGAGGGGGCCGTACCCGGGGAGATGTATGTTTCAGGCGACGCCTATGTGGAAACCTCATTCGCCTATTCCTATTCCCACCTGTGGAGAAACTTAGGTATAAGCATCGGATTTTTTGTTTTCTTCTTCATCACTTACGCCGCTGCCGCTGAGTTCAAGAGCCCGCCGGCTCTGAAGGGCAGCCAGCTTCTGTTCCAAAGTAAGCGAGGCGCACGGCGAGTATATCGGTCCGACCCCATCATAGACACAGAGGGCTCATCGGGAGACGGAGACATTGATCAACCTTCACCGCACGATGATACATTGATGCACCACCTGAGACCCAGCGAGAGTGTCTTTACCTGGCAAGGAGTAACATATGACATCGAGGTCAAAGACGAAAGTCGCCGCCTTCTTGCCGACGTGCATGGATATGTTAAACCGGGAGCAATGACCGCTCTCATGGGAGAGTCGGGCGCTGGAAAGACCACCCTGCTCAATATTCTGGCACAAAGAGTTTCCACCGGTGTAATCTCAGGTGATATGCTGGTCAATGGTCGTCGCCTCGGACAGTCTTTCCCGCGAGGAACAGGGTACGTCCAGCAGCAAGACGTCCACTTTGAAGAAGCTACTGTGAGGGAAGCATTCCGTTTCTCGGCATTGCTCCGCCAGCCCAGGGATGTTCCTTTAGAAGAGAAATATGCGTATGTTGAAAAGGTGATCGATGCCCTCGGAATGCGCCAACTTGCAGGAGCTGTTATCGGCATTCCTGGACGGGGTTTGAGTGCCGAACAGCGCAAACGAACCACAATCGGGCTGGAGCTGGTGGCTAGGCCAAGCATTTTGCTCTTTCTTGATGAACCCACGTCTGGGTTGGACTCTCGATCTGCTATGTCGATCGTTAAGTTGCTTCGCAGCCTAGCCAATGCTGGTCAAGCGATTCTCTGCACGATACACCAGCCATCGTCATTGCTGTTTGAGGAGTTTGACCGACTTCTCTTGCTCGTGAAAGGCGGAAAGACCGCTTACTTCGGCGAGGTTGGCCAGAATTCAAGCACTGTAATCAGCTACTTTGAAAGAAACGGCGGATATCCATGTCCCCATAATGCGAATCCTGCAGAGTACATCCTTGATGTGGTTGGTGCAGGCGCAGCCACGGAGTCATCACAGGGCTGGGCGGAGACGTGGAAGAGCAGTCCAGAAGCACTACGGAACATGAACGAAATCCAATCCCTTGTCAAAGTGAAGGGTCAAGGCGCGATCGTGTCTGATGATAACAAATCCGATACCTCCCAAGCCATCTATTCCTTGCCATGGACTGAGCAGTATCTCGCTGTACAGAAACGTCTGTTTACACAGTACTGGAGAAGCCCGGTCTACGTTGTCAGCAAGGTGGCAATTAACACAATCGGGGGTCTGTTCTTAGGGTTCACCTTCTTCAAACAAAGCCCCTCCGTTGCGGGCCTGAAAAATTCCATTTTCTCGGTTTTCATGCTTCTCCTTCTCTCGTTGGTGATTCTCGTTCAGCTTCAACCGCGACTTATACAATACCGAAACCTCTACGAGGTCCGAGAGAAGCATTCCAGGATGTACAGCTGGACTGCCTTTATCACCGCCAGTATTGTGACCGAAATCCCCTACAATATCGTCATTGCCTCGGTGTGCTTTATCTGTTGGTATTTCCCTGTCGGCTGGTGGCGAACTATCCCAGAGGGTAGAGGGGCATTCATGTGGCTGATATTCATGGTCTTCCAATTATACCACACCAGCTTCTCGCAGGCAGTCGCAATCGCCGCCCCGGACGCTGAAACAGCTTCAATGATCACCATACTGTTTTACACATTCATCTTCGCCTTCACGGGTGTTGTGCAACCGTTGTCTGGCCTCGTCGGTTTCTGGCATTTTGCATACTATGTCTCCCCGCTCACGTATACGGTCGCGTCAATGATGAGCAGCATGAGCCACAACATTCCCGTCAAATGCTCAGAGGCGGAACTCAAGTTCTTCAATCCGCCTAGTGGCATGACCTGTGGAGAATATGCCGGATCGTTTGTGAAAGCGTCCATGGCGTCTTTGTCCAATCCTAACGCTACCGAGGACTGCGAATTCTGTCAATACGCGGTATCGGACTTATTCCTGGAGGGATTCAACATTCGATATTCTGAGCGATGGCATCATTTTGGCTATCTGTGGGCTTTTATCGCGTTTAATGTCTGTTTGTTCTTTGGTATTTATTATCTTGTTTTCCAGGGTGGAGGGACGAGAATAGGTCGGGTGTTTTCCCGTCTTGTGTCCAGGAAGCCGAAAGCCAAGGCTGTAGATTAGGATGCGAGTCCTACTAGTGGTTCTGATATCGAACAGGTATCTCGTTGATTATGGTTCCATGTAATGATTGTAGGTGGAAAGTGATATAGTCTGCTGTCATTGACTCGCTATTCGGTCGGATGAATGTTATATGGAATGAGAAGGCTCTAAATGGGTCAGCTTTCTTTTTTAGGTATTAATTTAAGTGCAATGTATTATTCTTATTATATACACGCCTCCTGAATGCAGATGCAAGATAGGGATCATCAATTTCATGTATCGCCGACGGTAGTTGGAGATGGAAAGTTGGAAAGTTGGAAAGTGCAGAGTGAATTGAAGACGATGCGACAATCAGATGAGCAACACTGTCACATGACTTGACCGTGCCATCATTGAATATTTGACACATACTTCTCTCTTGCGGTAGATGAATACAGGTTGATTAAATCTATTTTGATAAATTTTTCGCACCCAGCAATCTGAGCATATGGTGGACCAAGCTGATCTATAATATCTCAACATCAAGCTTCAACACTTTGTCAACCCCCTTCAACGTGCAGTCTTCGCCAATATCTCATGTTCCAGACTCGCCAGCACAAACGCCGCAGAGCCATGAATGCTATTGTACAACAACGGCTGGTTGACATAATACTAAATCCCAGGTTAGCCTCTCCCCAGAACGTTAGAAAGTCATGAACATACCTCATATGTTGCCGAAGAATTCAAACTGCAAACAGAGACAGTTCCATTATATCCAAGCGTCCCATCGTCTTCCTCTACCGCGAACTCACTGACTATATACCCGTAGCACTTGCTCGCTAACTCCACGATCTTCGATCCGGTAACACGTTCTGAGTCCAGGAACCCCAGCCGAGCGCCTTTCAACAAGGCATACGTGAACATGGCCGACCCACTCGACTCGATATAGTTCTCTTCCTGTCGCGCAGCAGTCATGACCTGCCACCAGCAGCCCGAGTCAGTGTCAGCGACCGCGATGACCGCATCCGCCAAGGCAGATACTCGACCTCGCAGATAACGGATATATCGCTGTTCCGCAGCCCCGGGGGGTCTTTTCAACGTCAGCAGCTCAAGCATATCGACCAGCGTCATGAAATACCACGCCAACGAGCGGTCCCAGACGATCGGACTCGCGCCGGTGAGAGAACTGGCCCATACGGCTGACTTGGATCCGTCGTATCCGTGAACGAGAAGGCCGGTGCTGTTGTCGTAACAGTGCTGCCAGAGAAGATCGAGTTGGCGGATGCTTTGGTCTACAATAGAGCTGGTGCTGGCGGGGTCGAATCGCGTCGCGTACAGCCAGTTGAATGGGATGAGAGAGTACATGCCGTCGAGGTAGCTCCAGTTGGGGTAGGTGAAGTACCATAGTCCTCCTGGAGGCGGAATGTTAGCATTCAAACGTTTAGGGCTTGCTAAGATGGAGAGGTGGTACTCACCATATTCATTGATTGGTTGGAGGTCGATCGACTGTCTTAAGGAATCCAAGGCTTTCTTGTCAATCGTGTTGTTTGTCTTCTCATAGCTGGGTTCGTTAGCTATGAAGACAGTGGTGTAACGTGATATATGCATACTCACTCGTGCAAAAGGCCGCGAGCAGTCGAGAGCCTGTCAAGTGGGAACAGCTGCGTGTCTTGCGACGCATTCCCCAGCAGCGGTGCGATGCTCGCCGTGCTGTTCGTCAGATACTCCTCCCAGAGGGTCGTTTGACACGAAGGAACAGAGCTGTCATGGTGATCCAATAACCGCAAGATCGCAGTCTGGAAGAACCCGATCTGCAAGGCAATCGACGTTTCGAGTTTCCCAGGAGGTGCGATGGCCTGTCCGCGCGCGATGACGCTGTCGGCCATCCACGCCGAATACGGGCGATCAGCCGGTCGGCATCCCGAAGGATGAGGTGCCGACTGACAAACCGGAATGAGAAGGCTGGTGAAAAGCCATGATAAGGAAGTTTTGGATGATAGCATGGCGACAGGTGAAAGTAGGACAGGCTGAATCGCATTCTTGTTTTGGTTGACATTGGAATTCAGGGAGCGGCGGCGCGGATCATTTCTACTCTGGATTTATTCTCCGATCGCCAACGATTGACGCAGTAGACCGGTCAGATTCGATCGCATGAATGCAAGAGTATGAACAGATGTTGCAATTGATATAAATAGATACTATAATACAGAGAAAGTAACCTCGAACAAGCCCTTCATACATCACGAATCAAATCGAGTACAAGAATAAGCCCCAGGCTCTCCGAAATATTCAAAGCAGATCAACGCAAATCACGCCTGCAGAAGACAACCAAAGCGACATCACACAGAACGCTTCAACGATTAAAGATTGAAAAGAATCCCATCCTCAATCCCAGACCTCTCCTTCCAGCAAAGCCAGACCATTTCCACTCCGCCACTACTCTTTCTTTTCACCCTCCTTCTCCCCCTCCTTCTCATCCCCTTCAGACTGAATCTTCGAGAACCAGAACCGCGAAATAAGGCCTCCCAGATAATGCTGATCGATCCAGCGAATCAACCCGTAGAACAACCATCCCCATCCCCACAGGGAGCAGCCCATGAAGCTCGCGACCAAGAGCACCGGTCCTAGAATCAATAGCGACAGCACCGCCCACAGCAAAATGGCCACCGCCGCAAAGATGAACACGCCCGCGAAGAAAATCAGCAACGGCACGCCGCAGCAGATCAGCTGGCAGACGATGAAGGTCGAACTGGCCGGTCGCTCGGCCGCCGCTTCGTACAGTTTCGCCTGGCGCGCATCCGGCAGCACCCACGACAAGAGCCAGGTCAGCCAGGACTCCATGCGATCGAGCATCGGCGGGACGGACTGGCTGATCCACTGCCGGATGGGACCCATGATCGGCCCGTTGTTCGGGTTCTCTTTCTTGGCTTGCTTGATGTCGTTCTCGTCGCCTGGGAACCCGCCGGGGAGGACATTGTCGGTGGCCCCTTGCGTCGTTTTGCCGGCTGTGTCGGTGACGCCCTGCGTGGTCTTGCCGACTGTGTCGGTGCCTTCCTTGACTGTGTTTTTAACGCCGCCGGTGGCGGAGGACAGTTTGGGAGGTCGGTTGGGGAGTTGGTTGGTGGCCATGTTGAGGGACATGCCGGTGGTAAATTCACGGGTTTGCGGTGGAAAAGGGAGAGAGAAGCAGCAATGAGGAGAGCCTAGGAGGTACCGGGAGGAGAAGAGGTTGTGAGAGAGTAAGGGAGATAGCAGGTTTGCGACCGCAATAAAAGAGTATAAACACCGACGAAACAAAGTGATGTCAAACCGGTTGGCAGTTAATTTATGCGGGGGACCAAATGACGTAGCGGGCGTTACGACGATCGCATCGGACCATCTTGACTTGAATGTTGCACAGTGTACGTCAGAAGAGCTGACAGGTCTGGTAGGTCTGACAGGCCAGCCTGGACATTGTTAGATTAAATCTGATGTCGACCGCGTCTTTGATGCTGATGCTCGTATCTCAGTCCAGGTTTCTTGAATCCACGGTTCTGCTCAAGTATATAATCACGCGAATAGGAGCAGAACATGCGATGGGCTAAAGACGCGTGCCCTCAAGAGGGCAGAGCTTGACTTTCTCTCTGATAGATTTTTGTTTTTTTTTTTTTCTTTTTTTTCTTTTTCTTTTTTGTCATTTGTTTTGTCTCTTTCCAAAAGAGAGTAATACATCACCTAGTCCTAGGTAAGCCACGGTAAGTGACCTCCGGATTATATATCCATGCTAGCCATGATTACTAACACCAACAAACACAACACATTCTTGCCCCAGCTCTGCTGCAGTTCGTAAGTCCAGCAACTGGATATATTGAGCCAGACTGCCAGTTCAGGCTGTCTTCGAACTGATGCCTGAGGAGTCGACTTGTCCTCGAGATATGATGACGTCATATCCGTGTATAGATCTTATCTCTTTTGCAATGCAGTGCAATGCAAAGGAATTGAACAATTCCTCCCATCCAAACACGGTCCACACTTTTATACAATCTGCAGACATCTAAAGACTCTAAATCTCCAAACGACGATCCTCCGTGAGCCACCTGCCTCGGGACCAGGCGAAACCTCGGGGATATTGGCAGGCCCAAAGCAGCAAAGATAAGTCGGGGCGGTGGGTCGCCAGCATTGAGGTCTTTAGCTGCAACGGGCAATCGTATCTAATAGACTTTGCATTAGTGCCGTTTCTTGACATTTTCACGACGGACTGCAGAAGACTAAATAAATAAGGTCTCCCGGCCAGTGATTAAAAAAAAAAAAAAAAAAAAAAAGGAGAAAAGACAAACACCCTCGACCAGACTTCTAGCATGGCCGGAACTATTTCCCACGCCGTCCAGGCTCACAATGCCTCCCAGCAACTTCCCGCGGCCTTTAAGGTCTACGACCCGCGATTCCTAGACATCACCGGTCCGACGCCCAAGCTCGAGGTTCTGCTGAAGAACGATGACTTTCCCTTCGCCCATGAAGCCAGCGTCTACATCCCCTCCAAGGACGAACTCTTCCTGACCAGCAACATCTTCACCGACCCGGTCACCAACCAATCCACCATCAAGATCTCCAAGGTCGCCGTCGGCGCCCGCTCCGTCACCTCGGAGATCGTGAACTCCACTATCCCCTTCGCCAACGGCGGCGTCAACCACGGCGACGGCATCCTCTTCTGCGGCCAGGGCACCCTGTCCCAGACCGGCGGTCTGTTCCAGATGTCCGTCGACCCGCCGTACACCTCCCAGCTACTCGTCGGCAACTTCTACGGCCGCCAGTTCAACTCCGTCAATGACGTCGTCGTTCACTCGGACGGCTCCTTCTGGTTCACGGATCCCACCTACGGCCATGTTCAGCACATCAGGCCCCCGCCGGAACTCCCCGACCAGGTCTATCGCTACGATCCGGCCACCGGGAACGTGCGCGTCGTGGCCGACGGCTTCGGGAAACCGAATGGGATCGCTTTCTCGCCGGACGAGAAAATCGTGTATATCACCGACACGGCGGCCGCGATCGGTAACGGTAGCATTGACACTACTAAGCCGTCTACGATGTATGTGCATCCCTTCCCCTGCCCTGCGCTAGGAGCTATAGCCTCATAGACTAGTTAACAGATCCTTGAACATGATAAAAAAAAAAAAAAAAACTAACAAATTAAAAAGCTACGCCTACGACCTCACCATCTCCCACAACGAGCCCTCCCTGACCAACCGTCGCGTCTTCGCCATGGCCGACACCGGCATCCCCGACGGCATCAAACTCGACACCAACGGCAACGTGTACGCGGGCTGCGGCGACGGCATTAACGTCTGGTCGGCGGGCGGTGTTCTGCTGGGCAAGATCCCGATCAAGGGCGGGGTGGCGAATTTCTCGTTCGGGCGCGACGGTCGCTTGTTTATTCTTAATGAGAAGATTCTCTGGGCGGCGCAGTTGGGGAAGGGGGTTAAGGGGGCTTTGTTGGGGATTTAATCTCAGGGGGGTAGTGAATTGGGGGGGGGGGGTTCAAATGGATTGGGAAGGGGAGAGTGTATATTAGCTGTTCTTAATTAATATGGGAATATAATAATGTGTAAATGGACACGAGATCTAGTCCACATTCGAGGATGATGGCTGATGTTGGTTGTGTTTGCAGACCGGAAAGGGACATCACACGACTTTCTTACTCACTGTACTACAGGTCCAAGTGATGGTCTCAACTACAGGTCCTGAACAAGATCTTCATCATTTATATCACATATACCGTGGATAATGACCGCAGAATGAATGGCTTTTTATATACTACATCACAAAGATACACGCCAAGAAACAGAGATCAAGCTGTCGCTGGTTCTGCTATTATTTACAAGATTGAATAGAACCGGCACCATTAACTTATTTGAGCCACCCCGACGGACCGGCCCAGGTTCCCTTCACCATGTGGTTCATGTATACCCAGGGGAAGAAGTCCTTCTTGAGGTAGTAGAACGACCGGCGGGGAACGGACTGGTCAAGACCGAACTTGGCGAACGTCTCCTTGGGCTGACCGCCGTACTTGAACTCGGCCAGGAGCACCTTGCCGTACTCCGTGGTGAGCGGGCAGGACGCGTAGCCGTCGTACGTCGCGTCGAGCTCCTTGCCCTCGATCGACTGCAGCAGGTTGCGCACCAGGACCGGCGCCTCCGAGGTGATGGCGGCGGCGGTTTTGGAGGTGGGGAGGCTGGATGCGTCGCCGGCGGACCAGACGTTGGCGTACTTGACGTGGCGCGTTGTGCCGGCGTCGACGTCGACGTAGCCGGCCTCGTTGGCGATGGCGCTGTTCTTGATGAACCCGTGGGGGCCCATCTTGGGCACCACGTGCAGCAAGTCGAACGGCTTCTTCACGGATTCCTGACCGTCGGGGCGAGCGAATGTGGCGGTGTTACCGTTGATTTCCACGAGGTCGTGCTGGAACAGGCCCTCGACTCCGCGCTCCTGGCGCAGACCCTCGAGCGCGGCGCTGTACTTGGGCACGGCGAACATGGACGGAAGACCGGTGGCGAAGCTGATCTGGATGGGGGAGCTCGAGACGTTGCTGGGGGTGTACAGACCGGCGCGCTTCCAGTGGTCCAGCGCCAACCAGAGGATCTTCTGCGGCGCACCGGCACACTTGATCACGCCGGCGGGCTGGGTAAAGATGGCGGCGCCCTTGCGCAGCTTCTCAATGGAGGGGAACACCTTGTCGACGGTGTCGTAGCCGTAGATGGACGAAACGAGAGAGTCGGGGTTGGCAAGAGCCTCGGGCAGACCCTTGACGCTGTCATAGTTGATGTTGATACCGGGCGCAACGACCAGTTGCTCGTAGTTGACCTGGTCGCCGTTGGCGAGTGTGACCTGGTTGTTCTCGGGGGAGAAGCTGCCGACGCCGTCGTTATAGAACTTGAGCTTGGGGTCGATCAAGCCGTGCATGGGACTGCGCAGGTCCTCCTTGTTCTTGAGGCCACCACCGACGAGGGTCCAGCCAGGTTGGTAGTGATGCCATTGGGCCGGGTCGACCACAGCAATGTCGTTCTGGGCAAACTTGCCGGATCGGAGCAGTTGGTGACTGATTGCCAGACCGGCGCTACCCCCGCCGACCACGACGACTCTGTGATTCCGGGCCGCGCTCACGGGCGAGGCGGTGGCAAAGCCTCTCCGGGCAGTGCAAGCTGCCGATGTAACACGGCTGCGAAACATTTTTATTTTTCGAATAGGACAGAGATAAGACAACTCTGATCTCTCAAGGACAAAGAACGGAAGGGGATGCAGGGAAAAAAGAAGAGAATCGGTCAATTCAGGAATTACTCATCGCCGATCCCGGACAGCCTGTTCAGGACTAGCGTCGGGGATCTTGGCATTCGCACGTCATCGCCGGCCTCCCACATGGGCCCATTCCTTGGCACTCGCCCGAGAGAGCGTCTCCTGATCCGGCATCGACGGAGTATACGGAGTACGGTCTGGACCTTCTGGGATCCGATGCTTAAGTCTATCATATTTCAAGGTAGATAGGGTCTATGCCAGCAATCTGGCAGTTTGCTCAGTATGTCAAATCAAAAAATTGCTGTAAACTCTGTAAAATGTGCTAGTGCATAGTTAGTTGCGTCAACGTGTATAACAGGCAATGTCAAGGCTACTACGCTGAGTACTCTGTTATCAATGAGATCATACTATTCGTGAGTATATATGTAGTGCACCCCTAGTAGAAGAGAAACAGAACATGGGGTGTGTTTTAGAAGAGGACCAATAAGGTAAGTCGCTTTGTGGTAACAGCGAAGTTTCAATAACGAAGAATGCAGAGATACGGTAGTAGAGTTAAAACAAGCTTTACAATTTTAATTAGACTATAACTGACCCTTTCTGGTGTACTGGGATTTAGCTATTCTTTGTATAGAGAGATTAAGGCGATTAGCGGCTTGGTAGTGGAAAAAAGGTCGTGTCTACCCAGAGTTTTGAACCTCGGCCACTGCATAACATCCTACTGTACAGCCTCCCACTAGACGACACCGAGGACGGTGGATAAAAAGATAAAAAGACAAAAAGAAGAGGTCGTACCCGGGATCGAACCGGGATTACCGGAATCAGAATCCGATGTGCTAACCATTACACTATACAACCGATGGTTGATGCCGAAGTGGAAGTTTATAGGTTATAGTCGGTTCTTTCGGCCGACAGACTGCCCTTAGTGCTCTAAATGACCTTGAAAAAACGAGCTAACTTCTGGACATGCTCCCTCCGCCTAGGTTTTTAGTGAGCATCTAGCAAACACGATATGTCTGTCTCCCTTGATAAAGTGGAATATGATGAAGACAAAAAGATTGCTTAGTATTTATTGTTCAGTCAATTCAATAACCAACAATCAATGCTCCATTCTTCCTGGTTACTTACTCTGGTGTACTCTGTCCGTACTTTATTCTGCTGTCCTGATAATTAACAGAGAATTAAATCCGCCAAGCAACCAGTGGCGCGCCATGTGGGTCGACCCAAACTCCAACATCCCGAAATCACCACACAAAGTTTTCACTCTCCACCCAGCAACAGGATCAGAACAAAACAAAAGCAAAGACAACGATATTTCGGAATATCCAAAAAGGAAAAAAGAAAGGAAGTCAGCCCAACGCGGGGCTCGAACCCGCAGCCTTGTGATTAAGAGTCACACGCTCTACCGATTGAGCTAGCCAGGCTTCCTTGTTGAATGTTTTCCTTGCATATGGATATATGAGTGAAGAGCAAACAGTACCTACGTTTAGAGTGGTGGTTTGCTCAGGCCACGACTCTGCACATACTCATTTTATGGTAGTATTTTGTTACGGATTCGATGACAGTGCCATTAAGACATGTTCTCACATATATTAGTTTTTCTAGTTATTTTAATGGCGAAGGCGTGAAGAATGTTTTCTACCAAGACAGCCTGTTATTCGCAGGAACTCGGAATGTGAGGTTATATATCATGAGCCTCCCGCAACATTGGGTACTCATGACCCGATTGTGTAAGAATCTTAGGTGCCTGGGGGGTTCTGCCAAAGTGGAAGAAAAAATAACTGAATTGATTGAGATACCGAGGTATGAAGACAGGGCCCTTGTATCTCCAATATCACGTGGTCTTCATAGGCGATTTCACGAAACCTACCGCTTCATATACAGGCCCTCGGAACTTGCCTTTAGTGGAGGTTTGGCGGATTGCTCGGAGCATCCAAAATGCTTACAGATTGTCACCTTCAATACCCATCTACTTGGCCCACTTGAATGCACCCATTGCTCTATAATGATTAAACAGATCAAACTCTGTTACTCCGAGCCAACAAAGCATCAATAACTTGCTGGCTTGCTAACCAAGTACGAGCATGAGACAGCTATTATCACAAAATCAACAGCGCTGTCTTGAATAATGATTCAATGGCCATCTGTGTGCTAAACCACATGGAACAAATGATTTTAATCACAAAAAGCAAACAGATATCATGAATAGCCTGAAGCACCAGCCCTGACCATCAATAAACTGGCTCACCATCGTTGATACATATAATGAACCTACACATTCTGCTTCCCAAATCTCCCAGAATAGCACAGACCAGTGAGCTTTTTTCAGGGGTGTAAGGGCAGTAGAAATCAAAATAATCAATTTCCATGTCTCGCAGAAGTGTTCGGCCTGCCTCAGAGTACAGCCCTCTACGATGAACGGGGTCAGAAATGTGTTTCTCCAGTGTGTGAAATGGTACACCCCATGGAAATTTAGCCAGGTTCTGGGGAATATGAATATGCTCCTGAAACAGGCCATTGTTGCCGACGGAGCCGGTCGAGTCAGAGCAGGTCAGCTGCTTGATTTTGGAAAAACTCATAAACGTCGTCTTCTGTCTTGAACTTGTATTTCTTCTTGGCCTCTGGGTCTCGTGAGATCCAATGTAGATGGCGTTCGTAGGCCCAGACGGTGAGATTGGCAAGATGTTGTTCATCAAGCGTGATCCGCTCGTCATCCTCGGAGCTGTAATCAGGCAAGTCGATGAGGGACTTGGGAGTTGATGCTGGGCCGGAGGGTGAGCAACTCGTGGGCTTGGCTTTGAGCTCATCTATTAACTTTCCAATAGCTCGAACGGCTATCTGAAGGTTTGCGAGGCGCTGGTTGATTACCTGCTTGATTGGAACGGAGCGCAATAAGTGTGAATGGGACGTGTTTCAGGGCGCCATTCACTCATTGCGGCGGTGTAATTGGTAAGCGCTGACTCGATGTCGTTTGCGTTCTTCTGGAGAATAGCGCTGGCACTTTCTAGGCGTGCACGTTCCTCTTGAAACGGTCGATCCATTAGAATCCATTCTTCCTTTCTTGTTCGCCCCGCAGAAGTGAAGTATCGATAATAATGTCTCGTGGCCTGAGGTGCTAGGAAAACAGGCATGTAGGAATTCCTGACTCTGTAGGGTTTCTGGTCAGAAAAAGGGCCCCCCGCCAAGACTGACATGCCACACCGAGCATGGTCTGTCGCTGGCATCTGCCAAGTGGGTATTTCTCGCGGGGAAATGGCATTATATTTCATTTCAGAATCACACACTTTGATGAGCGGTCTGGAGTTGGGCCATGCCCAGATTTGGGCTTCTTAGCGGACCCTTGGATGGGAAGGGACTGGCAAGTCCGCTTGTTGTACCCCTCCATTTCTTGATTCTCTGCGGTTGAATGTAGACGCCGCTCCCAATTGGGGAGGCGAGAGGGGCTGTTTTCCTTTGAATTTATGTCGTCTTGTTGATGAGTTTTCTGTCTGTCTGAGGATCCCGAATTATGGTCTTGACGAACAGTCGAATATGCGCTAAGAGGGTCGGAGGTGATATTGGACTTGGAAGTAAACAATTTCAGAAAGACATCAAGAAGGATACGACCCTGTACAACATATCAACATGCCAACATAGATTGGGAGATGAGCAGTAATAGTATGTCAAAAGCTCAATTTGTCAATTATAGTGGTAGAAACCATCAGGAAACCGATTGTTAGATGGTGAGGTGATGGTCGAGGAAAATTTGTAAAGACGCGTCAAAACGTATAGGAAGACAACAAAGGCTCAAATGGAGGTACGTATAAAAAATGGGTGCGTATCCTGGGATGCTAGTGAAGGATACCGCGACAGAAGGAGGGAGAAGGAGGGAAGAGGAGGGAAGAGGAGGGGAGACAGAGGGAAACAGAAGGCGGCTGCTTTAAGCGGAACGTACCTGGCAGGTCCCCCCGCTTGATTGGGCTACGAGCGCACGTAAACGCGTTTGTCTGAACTCGCCACAAACCCTTCCATCTATTGGTGAATCACTCTTTCTTCATATAAACACTCAGCTTATCCATCCCTCTCCCCTGCTCATAGGATCTCTCAGGCTTCATATACAGCGTCCTCGTAAACAAGCCACCTTCACTACCCTGTTCCACCTTCACATCATCCCCAACAATCCCATTTCCTCCTTCGGCAAGAATATTGAATTGAACACCATTCAATCCCCACGGCGGACCAGGCAGCTTGGGGTCCTTCCAGAGGGGAAACTCGAGGCACACGAGGTGACCCTTGGGGGCTAGCAGCTCAGCCATCCGAGAGGCCCACTGGGCACGCATGCTTGGGTGAAGGGCACAGAGGAACTTTATCAGTTAATATCAGTAAGCCAATTAATACAATCAAGAGCTTACAGTATAATCATATATCAAATCGAACTTCATCCCATCCTCCCAGTCCGACTGGAAAAAATCCCCCTGCAGAATGGTCACCTCGCCTATTTTATCATCCTTCGTCACCGGAGATACAGAGCCGAAATTATAACCCTGCGGATTTGCCAGCTCTCCTTTGGCATACTCTTTGGCCGTTGAAACGCCTGTCGCGGAGACGTCCAGCCCGTACACGTCGAAGCCATGCAAGGCGAGCATCACGACGTCGTAGCCTTTCCCACATCCCTATTGTCAGAAATCAGTTTGGATTTCTATTCACCTCAGGTGCCTTTTAGTACTCCACAGAGCTAGCAAGACATACCGGAACCAACGCCCTCTTCCTCCTCGCATCCTCCGCAAGGGGATGGAATACGTCTCGGCGCTCCTCGATGAGGTCGATTAGTGGCGGTGAGGGCTTCGATCGGTCCCAGAGATCGCTGTCATCCGAGTCCCAGAGCTTCGACCATCCATCCGTGTAGTGTTCGACATCGCTGGCCACAGCAAGTTAATTGTGCCATACTCTAAGGGAAGCAGGAAAAGAAAAGACATACTGCGCACCGAAGTGCTGGACGAGCCGGGTCTGGTCGGTTGGGTTCTGTGTGGGGTCTGTCATTGTTGGTTGCTGACGGGTGTTTGGTCGATGTGTTATGCAAAACCTTTCAATTTCCCTTGCGGCGTGCTGAATAGCAGGGTGGGATTCACTCTTATATGAGGATTGAGAGCGAAATCCACCGGCGAGCGATAAGGAAAACCGATGGCCGAAAGCGGGACTCTCGGTGATTCAAATGCAGAACGATTGGTTGCATCGATCGAATCCTCCGAGGTCGATTAGGTAAGGCCGCAGCTCTGACGCCCTTGTCACTGCCATTTCGGGGAAGAAGTGGGGCCCTTCTCGATCGGGTAATGTCAAGGGCGTCAACAGAGCCTTGTAGGTATACTACATTGTACAGTACTTAGCAGAGGATGTGGACTGTGACCGGTTCAGTCGCTATAAAGAGCCTACAAAGCCCTTCTATTCCATGCCATTGGCTTCGTTTCACTGCTTTTTCTTTTCTTTTCTTCATTCCTTGTCAAACCGAACCCAGCGATGACCGTCTACTTGGGACAGCCGCTTAGCGAGTCCATCGCCGAGCATATCGGTGCTACCCCTTTGGTGACCCTCAACCGCTTGCCAGCTTCATTGGGGATAAAAGCAAAAGTATGTGCAAAGCTCGAGTACTTCAACGCGGGCGGGTCTGTTAAGGATCGAATTGCCAGACGTATGGTAGAACAGGCGGAGAAAGACGGGTTGATCAAACCGGGGGACACCTTGATTGAAGCGTCTAGCGGCAATACGTATGTTTACTTATCATGCCCATTTTTAAATGTTCAAAAATATAAACGTTGACACTGAACAGGGGCATTGCTATAGCCCTCATGGCGGCGATCAAAGGGTACAAATGCATCATCACGTTGTCCGAAAAGATGTCGCAAGAGAAGGAACAGATCCTTCTCGTCCTAGGTGCCCAGGTGGTGCGAACGCCTGCTGGTGTCCCAATCGAGTCACAGGATTCGATCCTTAGTGTCGCTCGACGCTTGAATCAAGAGATTCCTAATTCTTACATTCTAGATCAATACAACAACCCGGAGAACCCACTCGCCCACGAGGTCGAAACAGCGCAGGAACTTTGGCATCAGACGCAAGGGAAGGTGGACGTTGTATTGGCGGGGGCTGGAACAGGAGGGACCGTGACCGGTTTAGCCAGAGGACTGAAGCAAAAGAACCCCGATGTGCATGTCGTTGGGGTGGACCCACTCGGCTCTATTCTTGCACAGCCGCCCGCGCTCAACGAGAGAAAGAGTGAATACAAGGTGGAAGGGATCGGATACGACTTCGTCCCCGCCGTGCTGGATCAGGGGGCTCCGGATCTTTGGGTCAAGACGACCGATAAGAATTCGTTTCAGCTGGCAAGGAGACTGGTGCGCGAGGAGGGACTCCTGTGCGGAGGATCATCCGGTGCAGCCTTTGCAGGCTTGGTTGAGTTTCTGCAATTGCACCCAGAATTCAACTCGGAAGAAAAGGTCATCGTGTTGGTGTTCGCGGATAGTCTGAGGAATTATCTGACCAAGTTCGCTGATGACACGTGGATGGAAAGCAATGGGTATCTATAGTTGAATAACAAGTAGTAAGGTCCTCACGTTCGCAATAGAGATGGTGCCGCGGGCTCTATAGATGGAGTAGCTCTCTGGGGAAATCAATCGATATGGGAAGCACTCTTCCAAGATGTCACACATTCGGGTTCAGCCCATAAATTCAAACTGGAGTCAAATAGGGTTTCCTGGTCAATCGTGCTCTGCCCTTCGGCCGGCTGCGTGGTGTAGGAGGCTAAATTATGCTGCCTGAATTCGGCAAGGCATTCCGGACTTTGCCAGGACCACGGCATGCAAGAATGCATTGTCTGCGGGACTTGACTGAACGGTGCCCATTCGTCGGCTGACCAGGGTAGACAAAAATTGTATTCGTCCTGGTTAGCCGGATCGGCAGAGTGAATTTGCAATGGGCCGGTCTCGGAATCCAATCCCGAACCATCCTTGAATAACTTTAACCACTGGGGATTATCGGCTGGCGTTTGATTCCACGGGTCGTCATCACCGTACATGATGCAACGGGCTTCCTTTTGGAGCATTGCGTCTGTGACGAACGCAGAGTTGGCGCGCATGCCATTCACGAACGAGGTAAGCCGCGACGTGAGGTGCTCAAAGGACGTCGGTTTGGCTTCCGCTTTCTCTGTCGGTCCATCCGCCACGCGAGAAGCACTGAAGGGCTCTATGCCTGCCGACTCCATGCCAATTAGATAGGGTGGCATAGCGTTTTCTACCGCCAAAGCTACAGGCGGGTCGAGGCCTCGACATCCGTGCCAGTCTTTCATCACAGCACCTGCCTGAAAATGCTGTGCGAGGTGATCGTTTCGTTCAGCCCAAGCGATGAATGTTAGACCGCAAAAGCCACATCTTGAATTAATTCGGATGACTTGCGATTTCCAGCCCTCCATAGATGGCGTCAGGCTGTTGATTCCGTGCACGATACGCAGGTGTTGAGTTAGATGGTCTTTGCGGTAGAACGTCCGAAATGCCACCGGCTTTTGTTGACAGACACTGACCCGATGGGCTTCGATGTGGTCTCTGGAGGGGCATGGCTCGTCACAATACGCGCACCGTTCATTCCCATTGGGCTGGTCACGGTAAGTCGGCCCGAAGGGGGAACAGGTGAATTTTTCTAATGACAGGTGTAAGGTTTTCTCGTGCCGCGTCCAGTCATGCTTCGTGCGAAACGTGTCCGTGCAAAAGGTACATTGAAAAGGCCTCTTGGTTTCCACAGAACGTTTTAGGGGTTTCCCTCCGGTGAGAGTGTTTTTAGCCGGTCGCCGATGGCGCCGTCGCGGCGGCTCATTCAAATAAAAACGATTGAAGGACCCGTGGGAACGACTGGACCCGAAACTATGGGCAGATGATTCGGAACTGCTGGATAGGACGGACCCAGATGCCTGCGACGGTACAAGAGATCGAGCATCACTGTTATCTAGGGAACAACTGTGTGGTAGTACTTCTGGACCAGGTGAGTCAAGAGTGAGGTTATGGTCTGACAATCCACTCGTGGTACTGCTAGCCACAGCGCTCACGATAGCCTCTAAGGAGGCGCCCTCGAGTTCCGGAGGAGAGTTTCTCCATCGATCGAGCGGACACATGGCAGGATCTTGTACGTGGGTGGTCTTTCGGGATTCATCAAGGCCGTCAAGACTGGGAGAGACGAGAGGGCCATTTCCGGCTGGTGACCCCCTTTTACGGCGTCTGCGGGCGTTTGAGAACCAGGTAGATACCTGATGGATTTGTAGTCTGGCCTCCTGAGCTAGGGAGGACTTCTCATTTTTATTGGGATACGGATAGTCGGCATGATTTTCGAACCATTGTCGAAGAACTTTTGTTGTGGTATCGGGCAACCTCGACGACTTGCTCGGGGCCACTTGTGACCCCGAGATCGATGTCCCATTAGGAGGACAAGAAGGCGATAATTGTGACAAACCATAGTATCCGCTTGCATCTGCAGTAGGAAAAGACCCATCCACTTGCGGAAAGATGGAGTCGAGGTCAAAGGACATGCAATCAGACGGATCTATGCTGTTGTCCATCAGCCGCAAGATGTCGTTGAGTTCGATATCGGAGGCAACTTCAGGAAATTGTAACCGATCAGTGTGGGAATCATCGGGCGCTCTTTCAGACCTCATTATGTATTCACACCAGGGATGCTGAGAGAAGTGTGTTACATGGCTTTCACGAGATGAGTTCAGGCAAAGATGGGAAGAGGAAGAGAATCACGCCCTGATGGCTGCCACTTCGGGAATAGCGCCTGATCACAGTTACAATGCGCTAGGCCTAATTAGGACATGACCCGCTTACCGGATCTTGGCATTACTGGCCAATCACAGTTGTCGCACGGCTTGAATTGACATGGACTGAAGTATACCAAAGTCAGGTTTGCATGACTGGGACTCTTCTTCTTAGGTTCCTATTCCTGAAATGCTGCAATATATGGCTTCTGCGAGGGATGATGGCCGCTATATCTAAAGATCAAGACTGGCTGCCTAGCCAGGGTTATCTTAGCGCCGGGGGCCGTTTCATCCGATCTTTGCCATCGCCTAGCCTAGTCAGCACGCAAACACAACCTCGTCATCATTGCTGTCCAACATGGCTGATATCTCAGAGAACACCCCTCTTCTACGCTCGGCTGACCCAGATCCCATCGGCGAGCATGAGTCGTACGATCCGTCCACCCCAAACCCAGAGGATCATTCCTTACGGTTTGTAACGACGTTGACATGGGTATCCCTCACTCTGTCAGTGTTGGTCGTTGTTTTCGACCTCACTGTGATAATCCTAGACGAGAGCAACCATAACGAAAGCCATTACATGCCATGGGATCTGCGCGAAGTCTTCAAGGTCATGGGTGTCGTGGTATGTGTTGTCTTCGTCTTGTCGGGCTCGATCCAAGACGCTGATATTAGATGTGATAGGGCCTGTCCAGCGCCTTCTTCTCACTCCTAAACCTGATCCTTATATATCTAAGCCACAGGGCCCTCTGGCTCTGGCTGCATCTTGTCGCTGATTTTCTAATCGCCTTCTTCGCCCTTCTGAGCGCCGGTCAGGGTATTGTCCGTGACTGGTCTTATACGTGCTCACCTGATAGCTACGAGTGTCGACTTGCGCGGCCGGCTAGGCTCTGCACATTTCTTACTCTGGGGTTCGCGTTCGCCTTATGGTGAGTTTTCTTTCGGGTGATATGATCCCTCACTCTCAACTCATGTACTGATGTCTGTGTGCAGTATCAACCACTTGGTCCTGTTCTTTCTCCGCTGTGCCTTGGTGTTTCGGTCTAGATTCTGGCAGCGTTTGCAACATTGGAGGCTTCCGGGTGGACAGTTGACCGTCGAGTTCACGATCAAGTTTCTGCGGCAGGAGAGTCAGGGGACTGAGAGGGCGCAAGGTCTGTAATTAGCTGCGCTTGAATGCTTGTTTGTGTGCGTTGCGAGGCCACACGCAGGCAGATTGCATGGGACTATCACTCGACTTATCATTCACGTTGGCCTTCAGCCTGCCAAACCAAGATCTACAAATATATACCTGACAAAGTATGTTATATAGCTAGAATATCAATAAATAGTATGTTATCAGCGTCACCTGCTAATCAGGAATTCTGATACTACGCGGCCTACGCAGATAACGGTGGCGATAAGTTGTAACCCAAAATTTCATGAGAGGAGATATCTAACGGAGCGGAGCAGCCACTGCTGACAGGATTCACCCAACGCAGAACCAGTCAAGTAACAATCACTCTTTCTCAAGAACAAGAATTGCCCGATGATGCGAGGAATCGTAAACATGCAGATGGGTAACCCGAAGCCCTGCACTACCGGCCAGACCCCTCCACTGCCTCTCCGATCGCTCCTTTCCACCCGCCATCAGCATCATGTACAGATCGCCCATGGCCGCTTGCCAAGTAATGTTGGTATCGGGTAGGACCGTCTCGTCGATGAGAATCCAGGAATCGCTCGCCATCGCGGGAACGAGGTTTTGCAGGATCTGGACGCATGAGTCGTCTGGGTAGTCATGCAGGACGCGACTGAAGTAGTAGAATCGAGCTCCTGGATTGAAGCGCATGTTAGTAGTGACTTAATCAGAGAGTCCGACGAAGAAAGGGTGAATCTACCTTCAACAGCCTGAGGAGTGAAGATGTCCTGAGCCATCGCTTTGATCCCGTCAAGTTTGGGAGCCTGCTTGACTACCTGTGGCAGGTCTTGAAGAATAAGACTACCGCTCAGGCCGGGGTGTCTGTCCCTGAGATGGACGGTCTGGTGTCCGTAGCTGCCGCCTACGTCGACGAAAAATGGCCTGTCCGAGGAAGGCTGTCGATATTTTATGAAAGTAGTGGCCGCGTCGTCCATGAGATAGAAGTCTTGAACCCATTCGCCCGACTGGGTCGATACCATTGCCTGCTGCCCGTTCTCCATGTGCTTCGGGTGCTCGGCCAGCCAGACAAATGCTGGGAGATCGGTATTGAAGGCCTTTTGGAACGGAGTTCTGTTCTTGTCGGAAAGATCTTGATAATTGGTTTCTGCAAGATAGGTAGGGGTAACTTGTAACACGGGACCTGCGACATGGAACCTAGTCGAAGATGAGCATTCTGCTAAGACGCTAGAAGTTGGATAGTTCAAGCGTACCCGTGGCTGATAACTGCATCGGTTCCCTTGTCGGCTAAGAACTTGGTCGTTGAATTCCCTGTGAATTCTTCGACTCCGGTCTCTTGGATCAGGTCTTGGGCCGCGAGGTAGCGAAGGACACGGCCTGTTGGTGTCATTATTGTCAGCCACCAATCACGCTCTGAATACTAATCGCTCCTGGTCTACTGCATGGAAGGGCCCTGACCGAGCAAATCTGGACCAGCGTTGAGCTGCTCCGCAAGACTGGTGATTGTGCGAGGAGAGCCACTGTTTGTAAGAACCTCGAAGAGCTTGAGATCCATGCTCAGGCGGACAACGGTCAGCTCGACATGCTAGAATCATGTCAGTGTCTCTAGACTTGTGAACTTGGGGGACCAGCAAGTCTGACCGAGTTGAGGAGCTGGTAGAACATATCTTTCGGATCTTGAATGTCCAACAGAGTTCTTCTCAGGGCACGTTGTATTGACCTGCGACCTGCCTGGTCGGCATTCTGAGACAGGGAGTGAATCTGGGCGATGATGGCGTCCATGGTGACTATGATAATATGAGCAAACAAGAAGGTAAAAGCAGTGAGTGACGATAGAATAAAATTACAGGAAGCGTGTAACAGTCTTATATATAAGACAGCAGAATGGTTGCAGTCGACCGTCGCATTCTTCTATAGATTAGTCCGCGGAACATCCGCGGAGGACCCAAGCGACCTTACATCAGCCACGTCTGGCCTCCTCTTCGTCGTCCCTGAATCCTCCCCTCCACGGACTTTCATCCCGCGGCCTCCCCTCCTCGGAAAGCTTGTCACATTCAATCACAATCTTGTCCTACCGTGGATCGCATGCCCAAGAAAGCGATGGTGCGCGCTCTGGCTCCGCGGAAGATCCAGAACGGCAGCTCCCGCCAGCGACCGGTGTCCTGTCAGTTCTGCCGCGCCCGAAAGCTGAAATGTAATCGCCAACTGCCCTGTGGGAATTGCACCAGCCGTGGAATATCTTGTCATTTGTATTCGCAGCCTCCGACCGATGAGTCGGTTACGGATCTGGATATTCTCGAGCGTCTGCGGAGACTAGAGGAGCTCGTCTTCCGGAGTCACGGACAAACGGCACCGCCAACATCCCCTGTCACAGAGGTGGTTGCTCAGGCTCCGTATTCGGCGCCTCAGTTCCACCAGGCTAGCACGGAAGTCAAACGTCTTGAGCAAGAGTGTATGAGTCCGGACCTGTCGGTAAGTGGTTGATTGTGTGACGGTGACGCAAAGTAGAATGGACTGTTGACTTGGAAGCGCAGGAGATGATCCAGCCCGATGGCGTGTCTTTCAGGATATATCCTATTGAGCAGAGAGAGGGACTATCGGGCGGCTTGAGCCGTGGTCCTTCATGGCCCAATGCAATGGGAAATTACCAAGGATTCTTTTACCTGCCACGTAGCGATGAAGCAAGACGACTACTGGACAAGTACATCCGCGACGTCACATTCATCCACCATGTCATTCACGTCCCTACCGTGCGCGCTCTAGTGGACGGCATCTATGAAGACATTGAAAGTCAGAAACAACCAAAACCTCACCACGTGGTGCTGCTATACGGTATAACCGCCAGCTCGATTTACTCGTGGACCGAGCAAGACACGGACCTCCCTTTCTGTCGCAATGGCGAAGAAGCGACCGAGAAATCCGCGCTGTGGGTGAAGTCCGCCTTGGATTTATTGGACTATTTGCGTCGCGCATCCTCGCAATCGCTGGAAGAGATCCAGGCCATCATAATCTCCTCCTTCGTGGTCTGTCATCTAGAAGGGCCGTCTGCTCGATACCGTGATCTCATTACGTCGGCTATTACGATGGCGCGCGAGCTAGGGCTTCACAAAACCGATATGCCGAATGACACCGATGCAACAGATGAACGCTCAAGGGACCCTGTGGAGGCTGAAGTCAGCCGAAGAGCGTGGTGGTACCTTGTGTCAACGGACTGGTAAGTTTACCCTTCTCTTGAGCCGTACCTAATCTGAAGCGCGAGAAACATGCTAATAGTCGTCCAGGATGTTCTCACAATACACCGGCCCCTTCAAAGGAACATACACTATCCATCCCAGACACATGGCCGTCAACAAACCTCGCAACGTCGACGACGAGGACCTACTTCCCAGGCTCACGTCGACAACCATCACGCCGCGACCCATGAACCATCCCACCAACATCTCCTACAACCTCCAACGCATCCAACTCGCCGAGATCTGCCGCGAGCTCACCGACAGCACTCCGCTAACCTTCTCCGGCACCGTCGAATACAGCCAAGTGCTCAAATTTGACCGCAGCATCATCGGCTTCATCGCCCAATGGCCACCCTTCTTCCGCCTTGACGAACAAACCCCCATCCCCAGCCTCAGTACCAACACTAGAACCAGCCCCAGCACCAGGGCCAGAGAGAACACCAGGTCTGAAAACACCTCCGACCCAGGAAAAGCCACCCAACGCTACATCCTCAACTCCATTGTCCCCGCCCAACGCTGCCGTCTCCATCTCCCCTATCTCACGCGCGCCTCGCAAGACCCAAGCTACGCCTACTCGCGCGCCGCGTGCCTCGAATCTGCGCGCCACATCCTTCGCACTGAGCGCCTTCTCGCCACGGAAGATTTGCCCTTCGTGCTGATGCGAAAGCGCCACTCGGGCACCCTGCAATGTATCTGTATGGCTATTATTGCGCTGTTGGCGGATATTTGCTTTTCGCGGGATGCGGTGGGCGAGTCGGAGGAGTATGAGAACCGGAGGGCCGAGTTGGCGGATGCGTGTCGGATTCTGGATCGCGCGAAGAGTGAGTCGCCGATGGCCGGGAGGTTGTTGGGGTATTTTGTCAGCGTTATGAGGGAGCATAATTTGAGGTTGCCCGGTGTGAGTCAGGATGAGGAGAGGACAGGGACAGGGACAGGGGTAGGGCGAGACGCGAACACGAGGGAGAACGTCTCTATAGGGCCGATGGGGATGATGGACGAAGAGACGGACACTCTGGACGTATCGGATCAGCTGGCTCGGTGGCAAGAGTTCTGGCCGTGGGATGGCATGGACACCGAGTTGGACTGGGATGTGATTCTGTCCGGATTGAACCCGTTGATTTGAACTGCAGTTGTTGCTTCTGCTGCATAACACATAACGTCTATTTCTAATTAATTAACTAAGGGTACGTCTATCTTTTTATACAGACCTCGGATTATTTATGTATGAGCTCAACATGACCATCTAATAGTGATCATCAGCCCTCCTCGGCTCCGTCTGCACCGTATACTCCACATCCTTCTTGATAATCATCTTCGTACTCCCATCACTCCCTACACTCCCCCGCTCATCGCGATCCTCCTGCGACGGCGCCCCCGACGACCCCGGAAACGTCGTCACCAGCGTCTCGGCCCCTTCGCTGCCCGGCGCCCCGCGCGGCACGAACGCCCCCTGCTGCGTATGTGTATATCCATGCCTTGCGCCGGAAGCACTGGCCGCGCCGAAACTCTGCAGCGCAAAGTCCCCGCCTCCGCCGCCGGTTTGGCTCTGGTTATGGCTCTTTCCGTGTCGTCCTGATCCGTACATCGTGCCGGAGCCGTAGGGTGTGCTGCGTGATCGGGAGCTCGCTTCGAGGTTCTCGTCGCCGGCTGTGCCGTAGGCGGTTGTGACGGCGTTCATGAAGGGGCGCAGGCAGAAGACGGTGCAGGCGACGAGGGAGTAGTTCATTTCGACTTGTGTCCAGACGTAGTGCGCGATCGAGTCGAAGGTGGGGTTGTGTGAGTTGATGAATTTGTGGAAGGCGGCGAGGCGGAGGGATTCCAGGGGGATTAGTCTTTTGGATTGTTAGAATGGTATGTCTTCAAGAGATAAGAAGGGAGAGGGAGAAGGAGGTGGAAGACGTACGGTAATCTCGCCGCAAACGAAATCATAATCACGACCTTATGCCTCACGGGCATCTGAAGACCGTAGACCAGGCCGACGGAGAACAGGAAAAGAAACACTTCGGTGATGATATCGATGGCCGTGATGAATTGCCATCGAGGGAACTAATCCTGTTAGTATTCCTGGCATACTTTCTCATGTACGCTTGGATTAGAGGGTGCTAGACAAAAGGGACATACCAAGTTAACGCAGTGCTCGCCCGGCGTCACCCATGGCTTGTTCACGGAGCAATCCACCGTGACAATGAAGATGGAGATGATGATACTGGCCGTGCTGATGGCGAACGTCGTCCACAGGATATTCTTGTGGCTACGACGCGGCGTCAAGCGCGAGTAAATGGCCACGATGCAGCATCGTGAAAGAAAGAGTGTGACAAGGTAGAGGACGTCGGAGGCGGCGATGTGCTAGATGGGTCAATATTTTCACAACCCATTTACAGAAGGCGTAGATCTAATCGAAGCAAAGGGGGGAAAAAAACCTACATTTTGAATCCTCGACACCCTCCGATCATCCAGCAAAGTGATCGCCGTCCCGAACCCAATCGAGGCGGAATAAAACACGATAATCGACTCCACTATCGCGGTGACCTGAATAGAAGGTGGGCTGTCAGTCAAGCACAGACGGGCATACACAAAGGACCATCGAGAAAAAAAAAATACTCCGAAGAAGCCAAGACAAGGAATGGGGGATCAACTCACCGTCCCACCTAGCAGAATGATATCGTCAAACGCCAACGGCGGACTCAGCAGTAACCGCACATACATGCGAATCAACAAACACACCAAGGTAATGACCATGCAGATGGCCGTCGTGATGATGATGATTCCCGCATGGTGCTTACTATCGATGGTCTCGAACGGCGCGGACTGTCCCTCCGGCACTGTGATGGCCATTTCTGGCGGGCGATGCTGTTACTGCTGCACACTCACTCTGGGTTCGGGGTTCCCATAGAGCGATGTATGCTGGGGGGCAAAAGGGGAAGAAAGAAACGAGCGACAGGGGGGAAAGAAGGTAATATAGTCTAGTATCAAGGTGCGATGAAATCTTCGATCAATCTATGGATCGAGTGATCATACCAGGATCATGGGGAAGACACTCCAACACGCCAACGAAACGAAAAGAAGGGAGCCGTCGAGCGCTAGGTAACACAGCACGGTGTTCCTACTCCGTAGCGCTTCTGTGGCGAGTGCGACGAGGTACAGATGGATCCTTCCACCATGTGTTCTTTGGTTAGTGGGCTTGGGATGGATCTGGAGATCGAGAATGCATGGAAAACGCGCGCGAGAACATCCAGACCAGTAGGCTGGGACTGGAAATAGATAGTATGGACTATGGACTATGGATATTGGATAGGATGGGTACACGATCCAAAACCAACGAGATCCCAGGAGTCCAAACTGGAGCACGACCTAGACTGGTTCTGTCTCGGGGACGGTTGGGGCTGAAACTGGATAATAAGGTTGGTTCGAGAGCTGCGTTGATGCAATCAGAGGGATTGAATCGGCCTACGAGACTGCCGCGTGGTATGCGTTGCTAATAGCCTCTGCTGGCGACGGGGGGTATTCCTAGGATGGATATCAAATTATCAATTAATCAATATCCCGTCCGTATCGAGGACCCCCTTGACGGATGAATCTCGCCTTTCGCATCCGAGCAGCGGAGAATGCGAAATTCATCTCGCAGCAGGACAGCTTTACTACTAACCAATTGCTCGACTTACACCGGAGTAGTCCCTACACTGTGGCGTGAAATAACGGCCAAGAGATTTGAGATGGCGACTGGGGCCAAATGGAAACAGTAAAAAACCCTGACCATCAACCAACACCCAATAAGCGAGACTCTTGAGGGCAATGGTCAGTCAGCCACCTTATCGCCATTCATAATTCATCAATCATAATATCATAAGATGGTCATTGTGGAACCTCACGGCGATGCTGTCCCACCCAACGCGCAGTAGGTGAGACTCCATCCGCCGAGCAAACGGCAGCTGAGCGAGACTGAGAATCTCAATCAGGATTAATATAAAGTTTTAAAGATTAATACAAATTA
Source organism: Aspergillus sp. S1802E (assembly GCA_023627535.1). Taxonomy (NCBI): domain Eukaryota; kingdom Fungi; phylum Ascomycota; class Eurotiomycetes; order Eurotiales; family Aspergillaceae; genus Aspergillus; species Aspergillus sp. S1802E. The sequence continues at coordinate 555,273 of JAMAHN010000021.1, forward strand.
ATCTAGTCGGCGGACCGGGGCTAAACTCGAGGGAGAATTGCACACGAGTAACGCTCCACTTTGGGCCCGCAGGCTTAGGGTTAGCCCGCCTAGCGGTGCTACACTACGCTCCCTAGCCCTGCTCGCCATATTAATCCGCGTCCGCGAGGGATGCCAGGGATGCACGGCGTAGGGATTACGGAATTTTCGAAGACCCCTTGACCGGCAAATGTCCGTGATTGTTGGAGGGTTGCATCCTGCAGGAGCCGAAAAAACATGGCAGATGGGCTCGGTATATACATGGTCGGATGTCCGTGACTCTACGCAAGGCTGAACAGTGCTCAGTGCTCTCCCTCGCACTCGCACTCGCAGACACGGTAGAGCATCGGCGAAGCATCCAGCAGAGAAGAGACGATCCGCCGCACGCACCACATACTATCATCACGGGTGACATCCTCTTCCACGGTACGCAGCCACCTTATTTGTGCCACCCATTGGTTAAAGTCCGGATGTGCCGCGCGTTCCGTCCCTTCGTGCCACTTTAGCTGGTCTGCTGGGCTTTGGTGGACTGGAGGTGTAACGGAGGACCCCTGGAATCGGCCAATCGACCAGGGAAACTCAATACGATCGGAGCTCCACTTGGTTCTCGCCCCGACGCCGACGATCCTTGCATCCCGGGAGCCTATGGCGTAGGTGTAGCATGCTGGATGATACTCGGGGCTGCATCGTCGGACCTCGGCCGGGACGACGGGTCCTTTTGGCTTCCACTCCTTGACCTGTTCGTTTCGGTGGTCGGATGGAGTTTCGGACTTGTCCGTTGAGCTACCTCAGAGGTCCTTCAGTCCTTTTGGCTTTTAGTTTTGCAGCGTACGGAGTACAGATCCACATGGCCGTGGCATGTGAGCTTTGATGCTGCAGTAGTCATGGTGCAACGTTTTCCTTTCCAATTTTCTGCTTCACAAGTTCACATCGGGTCTTCCTAACATTTGGATTAACTTTTTCCTGAATCCATGGTTCATGACCCTGGCTTGGGCAGGATTCGGAGGTTTTTCTTTTTCCCTCTCTGGTCTGATTCCGTTAGCGTGGGCTTTTAGTCTGTCGGAATTGTCGGTAGGGCGTAGTCTCGAATTACCTACCATGGTTTACGCCCGTTTTAGCCTCTGCGTTGGTGCCAATTGTCAGGGGGGTTTGACTTTGGTTTACTTAATTACCTCGTAGGTTACATTTTCCGTATTTCCCTTTGTCACAGGGTTCTGTGCTCCGGGTGAGTTTTCCGTAGTCCGTACCACTAACTATTTGGGAGTAGAATGGGCATGGAAGAGTTTGACATTAACTATTATTAAATTATTGGATGGAATCTCCATACACAAACGTAATTGCAAGGAGCCAGGTACCCTCGCTAATTAGCTAGGTCGCTGGCTGGCAAAGAAAACAAAACAAGATAACTTTTACACGTCACGCTTCACCAACGCCACCGGGGGAATGTAGTAGTGTCGGCCACGGAAGATGTAGTACAGGACGGCGATCATGATCACGCCGCAGTACATGACGACACACCAGTTCATCGTCTCCTTGTCGACCGTGGCCGTCAGGGGGAAGAAGGCGAAGACGAAGACCGGCAGGAGGAAGGCCAAGGCGCCGATATTAACGGCCATACCGAATCGACCGAGGGTCCAGCGATGGGGAGGCAAGGGGTGGCCCCGCAACCGCTTCAGAAGCAGACAGCCGATGGTGATCACGTACGACGACATAAGCGAACTGATGGTCAGGGTGACGATGGCCTGCAGAGCCACGGTGGAGCCGATGTTGATCAGCGAGAGCAGCGCGGTCACCACGAAGGAGACCATAACGGCGTTAAACGGGATGTTCCAGCCCGGCGTGACCTGTGCTTCGGTTAGAAGGGAATGTACGTAATAGGGTGGTATAGTGGGATCACAGAAAAATGGTACGATGGAGATGGGCAAACTTACGTAGGAGAAGAATCCAGAAAAGGGGAGCCCTCGGTCACGAGCAAAGGACCACAGTTGACGGGATGCCGTGGCAACCTCGGTGATGGACGAGGCCGTCAGGGTGAGCACGAGAATAGCGGTCATGGTGTTGGTGCCGGGCAGACTCTCGGTGGCGTTGTAGAACACTTGGATGAAGGGGAACCCGGTCGGCGAGGCCAGGATCTCGTCAATGTCACCCAGCGTGAAACACACGGTGACCAACATGAGGAAGCCGGAAGCGGCGTTAACCAAGACGGAGGTAATCATGGCCTTGGGGAGCGTCTCGGAGGCGTCCTTGATCTCCTCAGCTGGCAGATAATCAGTCTCCGATCAGTTCCGGACCCTAGAAGACAAAACTTACACATGTGCACGGCGCAGTCATATCCGATCAGCGAAGTAATCGTCGTAGAGAATCCGACCAGCGTTGCAACTCCATTGCTGCCCCAGTCACCACCGTCGTTGAACTCAGTAAAGACCTGCTTTGCGCTGCGACGGGGCCCCAGAACCCAGAGGGGGATGATGATGGCGAACAATCCGCAGACGTGCAGAATGAGAATGATCACCTCGACGAAGGGAAGCTTCTTCGCCAGGAAAGTGTTGAACAGGATGGAGAACAGGGTAATGGCGATGACCAGCAGGGTTCCGTGCCAGCGCTCCAGGGCGTAGTTCTCGTTGTTGAGCACGATCAGACCCTGAATGATGGTTCCGGCCAAGAAGGTGATGGAGACGATGGCACACTGCCATCCCATTGCACAGAGCCAGCCTAGACGGTCAGCATCAGCATTCCAGGCGGATGCAGTCAGGGCGACATACCGGTGATGTAGCTGAGGAATTTCTGGCAGCTGGCCGGCGCGAATTCAGAAACCCAGTGGTATTGACCACCGGAGGTCGGGGCCCTGACACGTTAATTAGCATGACTTGCTACATTCCAGCAAGCAAGGGCAACAACATACATGGAGGCCATCTCGGCCAAACTCAAGAACACCAGCAGGAAACCGCAGGCGACGATGAGGAAACCCCAGATCAGACCGGCCGTACCGCCATCCGTCAAGCCCTGCTCCAGCAGTCTATATTATGCTGCATTAGTGACGGCTTCATGCGACCGAAAAGGGTTTAAACAGGAACAGAACAAAGAACATACGTCAGGACCACCTCCCACGTGGCAATTAACGTGCATCCAAAGCCGACGATAGAGATAAACCGAAAGTTTCGCTGGACGGAATTAGCGGGGCGATCCAGGAACGCAAGCTAACATTGCGACCTCAAAAATGAGTATCTCATAAGGGCTGTCGTACACGCAGGACCTGTTCTCTCCCCAGGGCACTCATGTCGGCCTGATCGGCCGCCGTGCCTTTGTACTTAGCGGGGACATGGCTCTTAGACATGGGCTCGTCGCCGTAGGTGGACACCTGCGCGCCACCTTTGGTCATGGTATCGAAGTTGAACATGGCGACCGTTCAACCCAGGATGTCGATCAGACAAGGTAGAAGAGAGCAGGGGAGGGGCAATGATGAATGATAATCAGATCAATGCAAGGGGTCTGAAGGAAGGAAACGAGGAAGGATGATCTTAAATTAAGAAATCCAGATTGGAAACAGGGCGACCAGCAGTCCGAAGACCCGTTACAGAATGGAAATGAAAAAGCTCCTAAGTCCCTAACGCCACCGTCTAGTCGTTGGAGACTTCGGAGGAATAAGCGAGTTGCGAGAGTCAGTACTCGCAGCAGGTGGAGGTTACCTTTAGTGTACGGAGCCTAGAATTCCAGCTTGACCCTGGTTTACGAGGTAGGAAGAGATAGGGGGTTCGCTCGAGTCCTGAAGAAAGAAAAAACTAAAGCTGCAGGAGAGACCGTTGGGAAACGTGGGATTAATCAAAGCATCCATGATCATGGCAAGCCCTAATTTCTTGACGACGTCCATCCTGCGTACATGTGGCAATCCGGCCAACACCCCTGTCGTCCATGTCCAGCAGGAGCCACGACTCGTCACGAAGACCTCTAGATGATTGGAATGAGAATGCAATCCATGCATCCAGCAGTGACTAACAGACTTCCAGCATCTCCACTGCGCTACGCCTTTAGTCCGCGTTGGTTTTTTCGGGGCGCTGAAACCTCTTGGCGGCCTCAGCGACGGTGGGTCGGGGTCATGCAATCTGCTGCTTTTCTTTAATTCTTTACGGTCATTTCGTTTACTGGTCTGCCTGCTGTGTGGTGTACGGAGTACTCCAATGCATCCCAAATTCCCAATGCAGGCAATGTCTGGAGAAGTCCCTGGGTAATCCGCTCCTCGCTGATTTGCTCTACGGAACCGATCTTCCGTCTGCCAGTGACACAGAAATGATAGATAATCCATTCGAATGGACCGATGATCCCTATCGCCCCTCCTTCAGTAAATTCCCGTCGTGATGGCTTCTCCGACCGTCCTGGTGGCGGTCATTCTGCTCGCCCTGCTGCTCTATCACTATGTAATCCAGCCCTACTTTCTCTCGCCCTTGGCCAAAATCCCCAACGCCCATTTCACCGCGCCTCTCACTTCAGCCTGGATTGAACGCCGACGCAACGCTGGAAAAGAGGTCCTTACAATCTACGACGCCCATCGCAAGCATGGCTCGGTCGTGCGACTCGGCCCCGACGAGCTGAGCGTCAACTCCCTGAGTGGATTGCGTACGATTTACACGGGCGCATACGAAAAGCATCAATGGTACAACGATCTGTTCGTCAATTTTCACACCGACAACATGGTGGGCATGGTGCACAACCAGCCTCATGCTCGCCAGAAACGCATGCTCAGCAAGATCTTCTCCAAGTCGTTTCTCCAGGATTCCGTCGATCTCCGTGACATCTCGCGCATCGTGCTGTCGCAGCGTCTCATGCCTATCCTACGCCGTGTAGCGACCGCTAGAGAGGCTATCAACGTCTTGCCCTTGTTTCAGGCTGTCGGGATGGATTTCACTTCGGCTTTCTTGTTCGGCACCCGTAACGCCACGGCGTATATCCTTCAGCTGCCGGAATGGCAACAGTGGTTGGACGAGTACGAGAAGTTCAAGGTGATGAGCCGTGATGATCGCCGCGACGGGTTCATCGAGTCGTGGTGTTTGTCGCTGTGTCGTCGGATGGAGAAGAACGACCGCCCTAACGATGTCCCCGTCGCCACAAGCCCCGTCGTATACGATCAGCTGCGCGACAGCCTCGAGAAGGACCCGGATAACCGACCGCGCGAACTAGCCATCGCATCCGAGCTGCTGGACCATCTCGTGGCCGGCCACGAAACCACCGGCATCTCCTTCACCTACATGATGTGGGAGCTGTCGCAGCACCCGGATCTTCAGACCGAGCTGCGTCGGGAATTACTGGCCTTGATTCCGCAGTTCAAATTCCCGGTCGCCTTTGAGAAGACGAACACTCTTCCTGAGATCCCGACCCCGTCCGCCATCGACTCTCTCCCGCTCCTGGATGCCATCCTTCGCGAGACCCTCCGCGTGCATTCTCCAGCTCCGGCCCCCTTGCCGCGCGCGACGCCCTATACGAAGAACGGTGTGTCTTTGGATGGATATGATAACATCCCCGGTGGGATCCGGATCAGTTCTTCCTCGTACAGCCTGCACCGCATCGAGGAGGTGTATCCGGACTCGGAGAAGTGGCAGCCTCGACGATGGCTGGAGCCGGGACAGGGAAAGATACACGACATGAGACGGTTGTTCTGGCCGTTTGGCAGCGGAGGACGTATGTGTCTAGGAAGTAACTTTGCACTGCAGGGTAAGTGTTTCTCCAATTCTTGACCGGTCGAGGGATCGGTGTGCTGACCCGGGTAATATAGAGATTAAAATGGTGATGGCCGCGGTGTATACGAACTATACGACGGAGATTGTCGACGACGAGGGCATTGAGCAAGACTTTGCTTTTATTTCCTTGCCTGTGGGACGCAAATTATTGTTGAAGTTCACGCCCGTGGAGGGCTGATCCCAAGTGGACGAGATGACTTACGACATGTGCAACGAAGCGACCTTGGGAATTCTAATTAGAGGTTCAGAATGTGCCCAGTTACTCCATCTATCAAACACAGTTTCATGGGGGGGGGGGGGGGGGGGGGGGTGGGCCACCGCAAACCGCGGGGGTTGCGCAACTTTCCATTTTAACAAGACACTCATATTCAAGCGATCCTTCAACTGTCTACTGCAAAAGGTTCTACGTGCCCAAGAATCTTTTGGTTGGTGGCTATGCTTCAGAATGGCAAGTGCATGTCTCTTTATTTTCAAACCATCAGGCTATAAGATGGAGGTATGTATGCACGGAGGGCCAGGCTTGAATGTCGGCCTAGTGGAATTAAGCTCAAGCCTAAATCAAAGTTCCTTGGAGATCACGACTTGAGAGTGAATATCCAGTAGCCTGAAACGTAAAACTCGATTGGCGGTACATGTCACATTGTGGCTCTTTAGCATCGCATTTATGGATAGAGAATCATGATCACGTACTTTCAGATTCCACCACTTTTTAAACGTATCCTTCTTTTTCAATTCTTTCTTTCTCCATGCGAGCTCTGCCTATTCAATCTTATGTTCACTGCAAAGATCTACGACAGATGGCCGGAAGCGTCCACTTCGAGCAGATCCAAAAGCCACTCAAAGGCCGGATCATCATAATTGGGACAACGTGTCTCACACCGTAAGCCTGAGCCACATTCTACTCAGCAAAAGACCTGTAAGAACTCTGCAGAACTCGTAATGGCAGGGGCCAGCCCGTAGTCAGTCCGACACTACAGGGTGACATAATCACGACGAGCAAGGTGCAGAAGGTCGGACGATAGAATACGATCGAAAAGAGTGCCCTTTTGTTGCCACTTCTGCGGTAATCAGTATATTCCCGAGCTGAATTTTGTGTTATGGGCCAAGCGGCTCATGCTATCGTTTCGAAGCAGTTATCAGGAAGATGAGAGCCAGTCATGACAGCCAGTCGTGAGAACCCAAACAGGTGGTTACAGGAGGACACAATAATAACTACTGCGGTATCTTTGGGTCTCTTTAATTTGATGCTTCTCCTAGGCCCTGCCGAATCAGAAAATAGAACCTCCTACAATTCAGCCATTGCGAGGTCTTCTTCCTTTCATCTACCTTCCTTCATGGATATGTTCTATAGCACATGGCAGCACAACCGCAAGGCTTGTATGACCCTGAGCTCCGACCATTACGGTACCCTATGAATCTCTCTCACTACAAGCAAATCGACGTATCTAGCTGCCTCGTCTGACATACACGATGCCCGTCATAAAACTCCTGAGCCAGGCTGCGGTAAGCCCTTCTTTATCTAACCTCATCATTCCTCGTCAATCAGCATTCTCGATATTCCCATGTCATTCCTCTCACTTGCTTCTTTACTTCTGTACATCATCAAATATGCCCTAGCAGAAACATGCTACTGGCCCATCGGCGACCCAGCACCCATCAACTATATGCACTGCCCGGACAAAAAGGTCTGCTGCACAGAGGGTGAAGTCTGCTTGAGCAATAAGCTCTGTTATGGGAGAGTTGGAGGGTTAGCATGGATAGTATCCTCGCAGATGTTTTGTCGCCGATGTATGAGTGTGAGACCCTATATTCTAATTATATATTTGCAAACTTTTCTGACCAATGACCCAGAAAAAGTGATTACTCAGGGCATACGTCACTGAATACGAACCTGAGAAATGTTTCACAAATCAAGAATATACTTCAGAAAGACCTTCATCTTGAACATCTCAGTCTATACATCTCGGGGCTGAATGTGGTGCCTGATTTGTAGACCATGGTTACGCACAGAAATGCATGGCAACCCCGGTAGCACAGCCTGGATACACGTGGTGATCCCGTTATATTGGCAGTAGATAAGATCATCCTTCTAAATAAAGATGTCTTCTCTACTTGAGGCAATACGAAATTGTCACTGCTAAATATACTCCGTAAGGCTGAGATTGAACCCTGAATTGTCAGGTTTCAGATACCGCCCCGTGATTGGCTGCCTGAGGCCACGCCCCGCCCCCGAAACGGCCCCTTCGAGAGGGACAATCCCGTCTTTCCTTCACTCCGTGCTTTTCTCCTGTCCATCCATCCCAGCTGAATCCCCCCTTCTTCTTCCCCTTCATTCCTCATATCCAGATTCCATTCTTGAGACCTCCCTCCATATCACACCATATATATCCATATAGACACCACCCCACCATGCCGTCCCTCACGCGATACCTCCTCCTCCCCCTCCTCTGCGTCTCTCCCATCCTCGCCGCTTACCAGCCCGACTATGCCATCTTCGGCGAAAAATGCGCCGGTCCCGTGCAAGCGACCCAAGACATTATCGCTCCCATCGCCAGCAACCTCGTCGAGAAGGTCTGCAGCCAGTGCGACCATGACAAGATCACCTACGAGATGCTGCAGCGGTCCGAATCCAACAACTTCAACTGGGCCATCCTGCACCTGAAGGGCGTCGGCTTCGAACTCCGCGACTCCTACGTCCCCGAGAAACTGTTTAACCTGGTCTGGGATTTCTGCATCAAGAAGCAGTGGCCCACCAAGTCGCTCTGCGAGGATAACTTTGAGGAGTTCCATGATTGCGTGCTGCGCACCGGCATGAACGAGATGAAGGGTCCCTTCGTGTCTTACAACCAGCTCGTCGACGATCGCTGTCTCCGGATGCCCGCCGCCGCCGCGCGCATGGTGCCGCTGGTCAAGGAGGAGGTCGATAAGTTTCTCGGTCGTGTTTGTCCGAATGGCCAGCAGGGGAGGGCTCAGGGGTGAGTTGTCTTGTTTTCTCCGGACGGGTGACGGTGCTGACGAATTCTATTTCTTAGTGTCTTGGCTGCTTGAGTGATCGCGTCGTCTTGTTTTATGTGGCATAACGGATAACGGTTTAGCGTTTACTCGTCTGTACAGTATAAGGGTAGACTTAGAATTGGATATATTTCTGGATATGACTTTTGGCTATGCGTCCGGCTGAAGCCCGGTTTACTCACACTAACTGCGACCGAACTAATAACAGTAATAGCAGTCAAGTCCGACCTTTCGAATCCGCGACCGACCGCTATATTCGACATGAGTGATCTCGCCAGATCTAACCCAGGACTGTGCTACATATAAGCCAGCTAAGCATTACGATCCCAACCAAGAGAAACGCATACGATGTAACGCCCAAATCAGATCTCGCATGCTCCATCCATCCAGTAGCTCGAAGATTGTTACAGCCGCCATACCGCTTTACATGTTCCGCAAAGCCGCTATCCGACCGAGCTCCTCTTATCGGTTCGCTTCCTCTACAAGGTCCGAGTGCCTGTGACATCCTCAAAGTCGGCCTGCAGCTCAAAACATACTTTCAGCAAGGCACGTCAAGTCAATGAGGCTGGGACAGTGACCAGTGAGCTGCGCCGAGAAAACTACTCGATACGCGATATCGATCACTCAAGCAGACTCAATTCGACCGGTCGCATCGCGCTCCCAACCTGTTCTCGGACGGAACCCGGTCGCCAGACCTTCAGCGCGGGTGCAGAATATGGTCTCCCCGCTATCCGTGCCTCATATTGACCCAATTTCCCGTGTTCGATTTCCTTCCGCCTTAGTGTTTCTTCACGGCTGTCGGCGTTCGAAGATGGGGAAGGAATCAAAAAGGGATAATATGCAGACTAAATAAGAGGAAGTCTTGGTACTGTTGATGGATATAGTAGTCCGCTGCCGATGACATCCGGACAAGAGGAGCTCTGTGCTACCATTCGTGCTCGTCGAGATCGGGGAGACAGAGATGTCTGTATGGAGAGCATAGAGATTGAAGGTGAGAATAGCTCTGAAAGGCCATTCCTTCGGGTGAATCGATATGTCAATGAGTTGCCGCCAGCATCTCAAGCGTCGTTCAGACATATCCCCTTCTGCATCATAATACAGGCAAAAAGAACGCAATTAACGGACAAGCTGCTCTATAGGTGGAGTTGAACTCTTTGAATTTCCCTAGCTGACCGTGTATTCCCATAACAAAACAAATTGACTCACAAATAAGAGGTATCATGTATCATTCCATGCAGTTCCCAAATAATAACAAAACCCACACGAACATCCGAATCTCGCCCTAAGTCTATCATCTTACAACTCCACTTGATCCTCAAACAAAACTCGACTTTCCAAAACTCCCTCCTCTCCCTCGGGAAGACAGGAATATCGAGCACGCGATGACCGCCGCACATACCACAAAATCAATCAACATGAACGCTGCGTCCGCCTTGGCCGACGTGCACCGGCTCTTCAATTTGTCCTCGCCACCAAACGAGCACGTCTTGTCGCCGTCTACCTTGACGCATCCGCCGCTGAGAATCTCGTTGTCCCAGGTCGTCGCGGGGTCGGAGCAGTTGGCGTCTTTGAGGAGGACGGCGTAGGCCTGCAGTCCTCGTTAGTCTATGCTATTTGGTAGGTGGTGGACGAGGAATAGGAGGAGAATCGTACAATGCCGCCCGCTAGAAAAGCTAAACTCGCTAGCCCGTCAATGGCCCATGAGATGATTCCGTCGAGCGACGAGACGAAGAACGCGGCGCCTCCGACCAGCGAGGCCACAATGCCCAGTCCGCCCGTGAACGCAGCGTATCCGGTGATTGCGGGCGCAGACCCGATGGACTGGCCTTTTGCCAGGGTTACTGAGAGTCCGAGGACGATGATGGCGAAGAGGAGCTGTTTGCATTCATTTGTGTGAGTATGTGTTTGTTTCGGCGATTGGTTGTTTGGTGGGATGTTTTACCTGGAAGACGCGCACGATTGCCGTAATGATTTGCATATTGATTGAATAGATTTGCTCTATCTAGAGAAGAAGCATGTAGGCAGATAGAAGGTTGATTAGAAGTGAGCTTGACAGAAAAGTCCAACAGAGTCAGGACCGCAGGCGTCAACAGAGATATGTACGGTTTTGTGAGACATTTCACGAGGCTGATCTGAATAGATTGATCGACTCTCTCAATTTCCCCTGTGGCAGCACAAGGCTTCACAAGGCCTTCACAGCCAATCGACTCTGCTCCCAAGAGTTGGTATCTGCAATACTCATGATTCCTATGTTTCATGTCGCATCCGGCCCCGAGATGCGCAGTCACAGCCTCGTTGTTACTGCGATGTGTCCATCCGGGTGAAATGATATTAACAGGCTGCTCTGGCCGAGGAAATGGTCTCATCTATTAACTACTCAAACATACTGACTCAACTACCTTTTCGGAAATTCCAAATACGTTCAAACTCCATCAACGCTTATTCCGGCGGAATGAAGTACGGATCCTTGATCGTTGGCATAGAAGACCGAATGGCCCCCACGTCCACAAGGCTGAGTTCAACGTTAGTGGGTTTTTCCCGACCTTCTGTTTCAGGGTCCGTGTTTGAGCCTTAGATGAGAGGCCAGTGGAGAATTCATGCCGTTTCAGAGGCAAACCGGCCTTGACCTTAGTGCTGATTACAACGAAAGCCTTGCTGGGGGTAATAGACGAGATGTGGGTCATTGGGTCGGTTTCAGGGTCAACAGAGCTTCCTCATTGATTCTAGGTCTCATGCATTTGGGATATCTTTAGACAGCGGTATGGACTAAGGAGGCAGGGCGCTATATCCTCTCGCTCTCGCCCACACATCTACCACCTTGGAGCCGTCGTCCAGATCAGAGTCTACAACCAGATACCAGCCATACATGGCACCCGTCACACACGAATGGTTCGGATAAACCCGCACAGCCTGGCCTACCTTTAGTGGGATTTGCGGAATCTGGTCTCCTTCCCTCTCCCACGACACGATCGAGTGTTCTTGGCTAATGCGCGCCAGGATCAGACGAGACTGCGCAGCCTCCCGTCGCCACTGCCCGACCACTCCCCAGCCGGGATAGCTATGGCAGGGCTCTCTGCCTAACGCCAACGTCCCCGCCGCCAGGAGCGCCTCGGGCTGCGCTCGCTCGCCGCTATTATACAAGCTGCAGACCTCCGCGACCACCGACAGGGCCACCTCACCCTCGAGCCTCCCTCTGCTCTCGGCGTTCGTTTCAACCTGCTGCATGTCCAGCACCGCGTAGTTGCCTGCATGCAGTTCAACCTTCACCCGTGCGCCGGGCAAGGGATTGCGCAACAGCTCTCGCAGGGTCTGCGCCTCCGCCGACAACTCCCCCTGCCCTTGCAAGAGATTCTGCACTGAAGCCGCCTGCGGCGTCGCACCCACGCTGATCACCAGCTCCCTCCCCGGCAGCAGCTCGACATGCCGGCGAACCGCCTCCCGACACCCCTCAATCTCCGCCGTCAGATGCCTCATCGCCTCTTCGGGAGTACTCCCCGCGTAACTGAGACTGCTGTGGGAATACACGCCCAGCAAGCGCGCCTGGCCGTCACGCTCCGCCTGCGCCAGTCCCTGCAACAGACCGTCCTTGTTCAGGCCCGTCGGTGGCAGTCCCGCGCGATGATACCCGGTATCAACCTTGACGAAGACGCAGGCAGGGAAGCCCGTCTGCGCATGGAACTGACGCAGGAAATCGACCTGGTCCGGGTGATCGATCATCACCGTGATGGTGTCTTCGCCGAGCTCTTGCGCGAGACTCGCCAGACGCGGAACCTGCGAGGGTACCAGCGGGATACCGTACAGGACGTTCACGCGGCGGCCGCGAGCGCGGAATTCCTTGAGCAGGGACACGAGATGGTGGATCTCGTTGACGGTCGAGACGACGAGGTTCACGTCGAATGTCTCCCCGGGAGAGCCCATTTGTAGTTTGGTAATTTGTGTGGTCTAGGGAGGTTAGCATACTGTATCGTAGAACCCGAAAAGGGGGATGTGCGCACTTTGTGTGTCTTGACGTGCGCGCGAAATCCGACGTTCAGCGCCTTCACAGCATGGATCATCTTCGCGCAGTTTCGCCGGATGATGGCGGCATCGAGAACGGCGCATGGCTTGGCGACGTCGGCGATGTCTTTGCCGACGTAGATTTGCCGGAGATCGTCTTCTGAGGGGTACGACATGATGGTGTTGGTGTTGATGTTGATCGGAGGAGAGGAGATGTATGGAGAGGGGAAGATTGAGTCAGTCCAAGTGGGATCCGATCTAAATAGTGCGGGGGACGGTGGAGTGGCAACGGCAATCCACTATGAACCTCGTCGGTTTGGATTCTTCACTTTTGTTTCTTCGTAGATCGGGATTCTTGTAATTCTGTCAAGGAGCTACAAATGGGGTTTGTTTCAACTCATCTAACTGAATCTTGACTTCGGTGAGAGAGGCTGAATTCATCATCGCCGCCGGGAGAAGGGTCCGGCTGATCTTTCTGCCGTCCTTTATATCTCTTGCTACGAGACATGGACTCACATTCACATCTATCAGATTATTTAGAGCTCTGCGTTGTATAAGAAGGCTGTAAATAACGAGAATTCACAGTATTATTATTTGGAGAAGAATCAGGTTATTATCAAGGACTGTTCCTCCGCAGAGACAAGATTCCACGCTCGAAGAGAACCCTTTTTTTTCAGGCATCCATGGGCCTAGCCCTAACTCGATCTTCAAGATGAGGTTGCTTCAGCAGTCAGCTTGTTCTGGATAAAACTTCGGTATTATACTGGTGATCATTTCCTCAACTAGTTTCCCGGCTCTCTCAGACAAACCCCGAGATGAGACGAGAGAAGATGGCCTTAGTCTCCTTCTCCCTACGAGTAATCATGAATCCAACCTGTCCGGCTTCAACTCGTTGTAACAAAACTTTGCCGAGAAAAAGTCTGTCTGGTGATTGAAACGGGCTCGGATGGTTGGTGTCCCAAACACTCTCACTGATTCAAGTTCAGGGAACCCCATGAGAATGGCTGTAATCTGTCAGCCTGTTAGATTTGTTCTTGGTCAATGGGGAAAAATCATCTGTTAGATGAAGAGCGATTGATAACTCACAAGAGCCGCGGGATCATTGAACTGCTCGAATGGTCCTGTTAAAACAGGTCCGGCGTGCTGGACAACCATTTTTCACAACTCCTGCCCAGTTCTCTTGCTCTAAAAGATGCAAATTATTGGTCAAATCTAACGGGGTGTCGTCATCGGAAACCATAGTCTTGCCATCCGGTGGAGCTAACTTCATAATTTGTTAGCAATGCTGTGATATAGTCACTTCACTGAGTATTCCAATCATACCTGCTTGCCCATGACGATCGGATCCCGCCACAAAGGCTCCTTCGACATGTAGTTGCAGATTTTGCTCATAAACTCACGGATATGGGCTACGATGTCGGCGAGTTGGAGCGTCTGGTCATGGCGTTCAAACACATAGCGCTCTAGCTCTGCCACCCAGTCCTAGATTTTGAGGAAGTTCGATGACGATTTGGGATAGGAAAACGACTGGTCGACCCAGTGAATGATGTGCTGCAAGACCCTTTTAGCCGGTTGTGCAACTGTCCAATTTGTAAAGACAAACTCCTTCCTGTTCCATTGTATTAGCTTGAATACAAACTCTCACTGAAGAGGGGAATACATGCCATGAGGGACAATGGATGCCTGGATTCTCCTTGATGTTTGTATAAACAGCACAGTATTAGGTAGATGATAGATGCAGTAGGAAGCTGGGCCGTTTTGTGGTGACAGTCGTTGTTCCGGTCAAGAACTCTCGATCTATGTCGGTGCACTATTTCTCATCAGAGCAAGCTTCCATTTCAATATTCCTTCTTCATGGTCATCTTTGGAGTGCTTTGCCCCGTGTGGCGTTCTGACGTGTTCGGCCCACCAAGACGACCAGAAAGAATCCCTGATCAATGCAAGTATCCTCACTCTCTGAGACCTCTTCATGGAGTAGTCGCTTTGGATCCAGCTGTCGGAGTTGGAAGACTTCATTGTGGTTTTCTTCACCTCAGTTTTTGCGCTCAGCTCATTCACTATTTTAAGCAGATTATCTCCATCCAACAACCTTTTTTTCAGGCACCCAATGACTTATCCCTAACTCGATATTCGAGAGGAATTGCTTCAGCTGTAAGCATGTTATGAATGGATTCTAGGCACTGTGCTGTATTTCGTTCATGGTTGGAGCCAAACCACGAGATGACATGAGAGGAGATGGCCTTATTTCCCTTCTCCCTGCAAGTGGCCAAGAGTCCTCCGTCCAGCCGTATCCAAATATACTGTAATAAAAGATTCACTTTGGACTGAACACGAACGCCCTGCGGCCTTACATTCTGCACGTTCTCTTCTATATTCCCCGTCAGCAATCGGCAGCAAACATTGACCCGTCGGCAAAAATTCCCTCCCCTCGCCGGACCAGACCATCGATCACCATTAACCTAATTCATCCTCCGGCTTATGTCTCAAAGCTGCCACCGTTCAGATTAAACCCCGCGTGCCCTGCATGAGACTACACCGGATTCAGCAATCAGCATAAGCATGGGAAGCTGGGGAATCTGGAGCGTTGGGGTTTGGTTCGTTGATGGTTGATTAGACTGCATTGGATACCATCGAATGTTTAGCCAACGGGTTTGCTTGCTGAATCTTGACTGGGTAGGATGTTTTCAGGCCGCAATATGTATCTTGGTAAGCTTCTATATGGACGAGTGTGTGTATGTACCCCTCTCTTGTCCTCTGCCGTGGCGAGACTCTGGCGTTGGATAGTAGGGACATCTGGACCGACTGGAGGAGGGTATTGGTGGATTGATGATGCCGGTTGAGACGATGGCTTCGTGTTCATTTATTTGCGTTGCCAAGGATGAGTCTGAGATGAACTGGCGGCATAATGGGAGGGAATGGAAGCGTTGGATCGATGGCTACTACGTTGGGAAGAGCGAGGACATGAATCAAGTCTCGCTACGAGGCAGTATAGATACCTTTGCCAGATGTATAAATAAATAGACAGCTAAATCCCCTCAACTACATTCAGAACACTATCTATCCATCCATCCATATCTCCTCCATACAAATTCATACTCTCATACCAAACAACCACCAACAAGATGCAACTCAACTCCATCCTCACCCTGGCCCTCGCCAGCACGGCCGCCCTCGCTGCCCCAGCCGCTGCCCCCGAAGCAAAAGACACCCAAACTCTCTCCAAGCGCGGCGTCGAGACCATCTACCTCTCCAACTGCGTCACCACCGGCTCCGCCTACAACCGCAGCGGTATGTTCTACTACCCTGACGGCGACCAGTCGCAGAACGGCGAGCGGCCGGCCAGCGGCAACTACGCGTCCGTCAACGGCGGCAACCTCGTCGGCTGGGAAGGTCGCTCTGTGTCGGGCACCTTTGGGTCTGGCGTGACGTTTACCTCGAGTATCACGGCCGGTTCGCATGCTGCGTTTAGTTGGTCGGGGAGCGGCACAAATGGGTATAGGAGTTTCAATTGTTATCGCGATAATGAGCGGTTCTTGTTTAACTCGGCGAGTTGGGGGAATTGTTATTCTGTCTATTATTGTATTTAGTTGAGAGTAACATCTCTTCTCTTGGTTGGGACGGTAGTGGGTGAAGGGGCTTAGGGCTTAGGGATATGAGGATTATGAGACAGACCATTATTCATTTTAAGCACACAAAAACTATATACACACATACATCTGGTATAATTACTTATAGATCAGCAATTTATATCAAGCCCACGCATCCCAGCTCAACCCATCGCGGAACTCCAATCCCACCTGTGCACCCTCATTGGCGACCAGGTATCCATCCAGACACGTCTCGTACGACACCTTCGGCTGCTTGCGGTAGAAGGTATCATATCGGGAGTCCAGCGCCTGGCGCAGACTCTGCACTTTCCCGTCTGGATGCAGAACCTCCCACGGCTTGATGCAGGTGGCGCCCTGGCAGGACTTGAGCACGAGAAGGAGAGCGTCGAGTCGGTTGATCAGCGCAGGGAGGGGACGCGAGAGAAGTGTCGTGCCGTTCTTGTTCGTGTAGATGTTGTGCAGTTGGTAGGGGTCGGTCTGTTTAGGTCAGTATCTCGGCTCTTGATTAAGGGGGTCAAGAGGGGGGGGGGAACACGCACCGATAGATCGTAGAGCTCGTGCTCGTTAGTGCACCAGACTGAGTAGTAGAGGTTGTAATCCTCGCCGATGATGCGCGCCGACTTGTAAGTGTTGTTGGGCGTGTTGGTTGAACCACCGGGGCCTGTCTTCTTGTAAACCTCTGGATTCCCAATACCCATTTCTCTCTCAGGGATGAGAGCAGAAAAATAACGAGAGTAAGAAAAAAACATACCAATGGCAGCATATTCACCCTCAATGACCCCCCTTCCCCAATACTCCACCGTGACATGCTCATGCGCCACCGACTTCGACCCGGTCTTCTTCAAGGGCATTGGCGTGCCGTCAAAGTCCTTGCGCAACGGAATCCCCGCCAACTCGAAGAACGTCGGCACCAGATCGATATGAGTCGACACGCTGTCCTCCGTCTTACCCTCCGGGATGCCCGGTCCGCGAATATAAAACGGCACGCGGATGTCCTCTTCGAATCCCGTCGTCTTGCCCGGCGGCAGACGGTGCTGACCGATGTGGAAGCCATTGTCTGATGAGTAGATGATGTACGTGTTGTCGATCTCGCCGCTCTCCTCTAGTCGGTCGAGAAGCTGGTCCACGAGCTCGTCGACGCCTTGCAGCGAGCGCAATCGCTGGCGGTAGTAGTGGTCCTCGTAGTCGATGACGGTCTGGTTCTTCAGAGGGAGGTTGCTCAGCCAGCTGGGTCCGGTGTACTACATTCTCGTTAGCCATGGACGTCCTCAGAAAGCGAAAGCATGAGCAGGGTAGAGCTACGTTAACAGGGTTAAAGCTCGGCGTCCGAGGCACCTTCGCATCCGCAAACAGATGCGCATGTCGCGGCGCCGGAACCGGCTCGCCCATGATCGTCGGACTGGACGCCCCCAGCTTATCAATGTTCGAGTGCGGAGCGATGGGCGATACCGTCAAGAAGAACGGCCGATCGCCCTCCAGCGCGTCGTCCAGGAACCCCAGTGCCTTCTCGGTGATAACGTCCGTCGTGTACTGGCCCTCGTAGCTGCGCGGCGGCTCGTGGTTCCGCTGATAGGTCGAGTTGTAGTAGGAGTAGGTGAAGGGGTCGAGCAGGAAGTCGGAGCCGTTGAAGCCCTTGACGAAGGGGTCATTGTAGCTTGTGACGCTGTGCGCGTTGAACAGCTTGCCTGTGTAGAAGGTGTTGTAGCCGGCTTGTTGCAGCCAGACGGGGAACCACTCGTCGTTGAACCCTTGCGAGACGAATTTCGGGTATCCTCCTGCAGAAATGTTAGCTCTGATTGCCGAAATGCTCTGCATGAGTTCTGGAAAGTCAATGTCAGGAATACGTACCCCATGGCGGCCTCACGTCCGTGACATTCGTGTTATGCGCCTGTCGCCCTGTCCAGAGACTCACGCGAGACGGACAGCACAGTGCCGTGGTGACAAAATGATTCGTAAAGTCCACGCCCTTCTCCTTGATGCGATGCAGAATACTCGGCGTGTAGGCGGGCGAATTGAGCTGCAGATCCTGGTCGTCGGTCAACACGAAGAGGAAGTTGGGCGGTTTGCCCTTCCCCAGGGTTTGCTGGGAGGCCTGCGAGACAGCCAGGCCGGAGAGCGCGGCCAATGCGGTGATTTTCATGTTGCTAATAAGACAGGAATTGGTCTGGATCTGGGTGAGAGGGGTGTATAACGAGCTGGACGAGGTGTCTCTATATATGCGGAGAGCGGAGATATGTACAAGCTGCCACAACGTATAGATTAACTGACAGATGGCGCGTGAAGTCGACGGGATGATGCCATCGCAACCGTTCCTGAGTCGGTTAAAAGAAATCGGAGCTCTGAAGGACCTTCATCGCAGGGGCTTTTCCATCTGGATTGCTCTCGGACGAATGCAAGGGTTGGCTCGGCTACGATGTGGCCCACCGGATGATGCTATTGCCGACGATCGCGCAGATTCGGTGGAGAAGTCGGAGCTTCTCTTTTTAGTGGGATATTGCATCACGATCGTCCAATAAAGGGGCCATTGGGTAGTGATCACCGGTGGAGTTTATTGATTCTTGTGGAGGCAGCTTAGGGTTATGTTCGGGAGTTCGTCGGGATGAAAATATTGACCTCAGCCGTTTGCCAGATTGTTGATTTCTAGTGTTACAGTCCAGCAATAGCTTTCTGATACTCTACAAGTCAATAATACACCTTCTCATGCAATAAATTGACTAAAAATATGCAGAAAAAGAACGAAGAAAAAGGCTCCACCGCGGCCCGATTACGTGCTCTACTCTAAGATGAGCTCATCTGCTAAGGAATCGCTAAGTTAAGCGAGATGCCTGAACTCGAATGAACGCGGACGACTTCATGCAAAGCAGTACGGAGTGATAATGGCAGGAAGCGATCACCGCCATGTATCCTTCTGCGTCTTCCCACTTACTCCGCAGCCACCTGCCACGCTAAGGCTGCGATTCGGATCGCTCTCCCAAGTGACCGCGCCATTCTGCACGCGAATATACTTGTACTCGAACGTCTTGTCCACCGGCACGTTGACCGTGCCGTACCACAGCGGGTTGCTGCTCGTGTAGCGGTCTGCGCTTAATGCGATCGCACTGGACGGGCTCCAGGATCCCAGTTCCGCGATCGAGCCGACCACCTTGATGTCCTGGCCATAGACCGTCGTGGCCGTCACCTCAAACGTCACGGCCACCGCCGTGGGCGATGCGCAGGGGACCGACGTGCCCGGGGTATCTCCGATAGCCGGCCAGCTAGTGACGGCGACGCTGGAGTACGTCCCCGTTGCGGAGGTGGCGGTGCACTTGGTCGGCAGGGATGTCGCCGCGGGCTCGCCCCAGGACGGTGGCACCACGGCGTTGCGACGACGGTTGGCCGTTAGCAGAGCGGCGTATGACCAGGTGAGATCGCGTGCCGACGTCTGCTTGCCGCCTGCGCGGGTGATTTGTTCGGCCATGGACCCGTTGGAGGCGGCGTAGGTTTGCTGATAGCGTGGTTAGACTGACCTGATACTATCTGGGCGCTTTCACCGTAGTGAGGGTAAGCCAACATACCACGACACTCACGAATCCGTCCGCATACGTCTTGACGGCATTAACCAAACTCGTATACTTCGCGCTCGACGACGCATAGCTGCCCACGCTGGCCGAACTGTCCAACGCCTGGAAGAAGGGCAACGACACGTCGGTGATGCTCAGCTGGCCCAGCTTGTCCCACTGATATAGCGCATCGTACAGCTGCTCCGCCGCGGCCAGAGTCGTCAGGAACCACGGGTTGCCCCCGTAGTAGACGTCCTCGGCGTAGCGACCCACGGCAACGGCCTCGTTGGCCTTGCGGCCCGCGTTTATGGCATAGATGGAACGGAATGAATCTACCACGGCCTTGTGGTTCGCCAGAGCGCGCGGCGAGCACGGCTGGAAGGTCACATCGTCGCACGCCGCGGCCGGGTCGAAGGTATGGATGCTGCCCAGCAGGGTGTTGGCGTCTTTGCCAGTTCGTCCGCCGCCGAAGTTCGCGAGAATGTACTTGCCAGATCCCGACCAGAAGGACTGCAGGTAGCATCGGATCTGGGGAGCCTGCGAGTCGCAGTAGGAGCACGACGCGCCGACGCTTTTGGCAAAGGCGCTGCCTTCGACAAGCGCGCGGTGCGACACGGCGATGGTGAAGAAGGAGGATCCTTGCACTTCTTCCCAGAGGTCTGCTCTTCGTTAGCACATTTCTCGGACAAAAAGAAGGAAAAGGAGAAGCTCACCAAACCCCGTTTGGTTCCAGTACTGCGCCACATACGACAGATCATTCCTCACGACCGGCCAGATGATGTCCTTTGCTACGGCCGTGTAACCGTTGTCCTGCAGAGCTAGTCAGTCATTCGGCCTGCAACACCTTCATCCCTATCCCCCAGAAAGGCCCAACGGAAAGATAGATAGAGAATGAAACATACAACTAGCCACTCTCCGAATCCCACCAACGCCGTAGCCCTCAGCGCCGGCCCGTCTCGCTGCGGCCGACCCCAACCGCCGGTGAAGGCGCTCTCGTCGGCGTTGAATTTAGCCTCACCGAGACCCGCACCGCTGGCCAAATTGCCAGACGGGTTTGACACGCCCTGGATGCGGGCCTGTGAGGTGACGAACTGCTCGATGGTGGGCAGCAGGGCTTTGTCACCGTCGCGGAACAGGTCGATCAGGGTTTTGAGGACCAAGCCGGAGTCACGAGTCCAGGTGTAGAAGTCTGTAGAATGTTAGGGGTGCCTCAGAATGAGAAGGAATCAGGGAGAATAAGAATTTAAGTCAAGAGTTGTTTGATGAAATCAAGGATGAGAGAGAACGTACAATCAGGATCACTCCGACTCGGACTCGCAATCACGACACCAGAGCGCGCACCTGGCACCCAGGCCCCGTCGGCGCCGATATTATTCAAGATCGCTGTGCGAGAGATTTCTTCTTCCTGCTCGAGCCATGTGTCGAGACCGGACTGACGAGGGAAGAGGGATGGAACAGCAAAGGAAGGGGAAATAAATCCCAGTAAGAAGTGTAGGGACCTCATGGTGAAGATGAGAGAACAGAACAAAGTTGAAAAGACAGATGAGGGATGAATCTTCTCAGGATAAACCAAGAAATGTGGCCAATTTATAGATACGATCGGATCAGGCCACCGTCTCGCCTGAAGACACCCCCGTTGTCTAGCAGGATATATAGACTCGACTAGACTAAGGTATGTACAAGTTCGACACCAATCATCGTCTCTGCCTGCAGCCACTAATCTATAATATTCCCGGGGAATCGCCGTCCCCTGTCAATCATCCCCGCCTGACCTGCAGAACTTTGTTTGCATGATCTTTCTTTGTCTCCCCCTCCCAAGCGAGCCGATAAAAAGGCTACTTAGACCGACACTAGGTGCTTATATGTGGAACGAATCCACATTGTCCAAAATGAACTGGTACGCCTCCGATCGGAAATCATCCTTCAGCAACTTTCCCGAATTTGCCCTGAAGTTCATCAGCTGCTGGTCCTCGCTCCACTGCGGCCACTCCATAAATTTGCCTCGTCGCGCGTTCGGGTCCAAATCGTACACGAAGCTGAAGTAGTACGTGTGGATGGACCGCGACGCGTAGTTGGGCAGAATGCCGTAGAAGACCTGCAGGATGTCGCTGCCATGGAATGTGCCCATGACCGGCGTGCCATAGTCGTAGGACGACAGATAGGACCAGCTAGGCACGTCTGGGTGCGCGTCGTGCGCAAACTTGAGCAGCGCGCGGCGAGTCAGCGTGAAGGTCAGGTCGCCCAGGATGGCGGCCAGGCGCTTGAACTGCGGATACCAATTGTTGAAAATCCCTGTGCGGAAGGGCGAACCGTCCGTGCTTATGCTGGAGTAGGTGCTGACGAGCTCCTTCAGCTGCGCCTTCGACGCGCCGTGAAAGAAGTACTTCTCGAAGTAGCCGACCAGGTCGTCGGTTGTCGTGATGTTCGACTGGAACAGCGCGAACAGCGTGCCCTCGTCCTCCTGGTCGCCGATGATGAACGGCACCTTCGCATACTTCCCTTGCTTGCCCAGCACATCCGGACTGTCAGTCAGCACCTTGCCATCCGGTCGAGGCAGATAGGACAGCGCCACCGAGTGGTAACTCAGCAGTCCCGGCACCGAGTTGGCCGCGTTGAGGAAGTCTGTGTAGTCCAGCCCCCGCAAACACTCCAGCGTGTCACTCGCCGAGTCGCATCCGGCGTAGTCCACCACCTTATCATATACCGCCTGTCCCTTGGCGCTATCCACCGGGTCCGCCGGCACGGCGCCGCCCGAGTTCATGATGGCGCCACGGAACAAGGGTTTGCCCTTGTAGTCGATGTCACCGCCGTACAGCAGCATCTGATCAAACACGGAAATGGCGCCAGCGGACTCGCCCCAGATGGTTACCTTCTCGGAATCACCGCCAAACTCGCCGATGTTATCGGCCACCCATTCCAGAGCGGCGCGCTGGTCCAGAAGACCCAGGTTGGAAGCGCCGTCGGCCAGGATCTCCTTGCCCGGCATGAAGCCGAAGCCGCCCACGCGGTAGCTGATGGCCACGAAGACGATTGGCATATCCTTATCCATGGAGCTGCGCACCAGCGGCGCACCGTCATACATGAACGACGATCCCAGCTCGAACCCGCCGCCGTAGATCCACACGAGCACGGGCAATTTGCTGTCTGCCGTCGTGCCGGCCGGCCGGCGAATGTTCACGGACAGGCAGTCCTCACCGGCGTTCGTGACCTTCTGGAAAATGGGAATATTAGCGAGCATGCCCACCACCGACCCGGGGAATTCGGTGTTGTCCGTCGAGAAGAAGAATTGCGGACATGACATGGCAATGCCTGTCGCCTCGACGGTGCCTAGTGAGGACTCGATCGGCTTAGGCGGCTTCAATCGCAACGACCCGGTCGGCGGCTGCGCGAACGGCACACCATTGAAGCTCTCAACCCGAGACCCCGAGCTTCCCACGATGGTAGCCTTAGGGTGTGCGATGGTCACGGTGGGCGCGGCGCGCTTGGCAGGCGCCGCCAGGGCCGGGGAGACGACCAGCAAAGACAGCAGGAAAGAAGAAATGAAGATCATGATGCCCGGTGGAGACCTGATCGCGGTGAAGAAAAGAAGAACTCCTCGTTTGGAGAGGGGGAACCAGGTCGATCTATATCTACATGGCGGACTGACTAGTTCATTCACTGGCATTCCTGCTCATGTTCATCCCTTGCTTGGCTTCTCTGATCCGTTGTCCTGCTCTTTCTCGTTCATCAGGATCATCCATGTGGCTCCTCGGTTGCAGACCTTTCTTCATCGTATCATTTTTAGCTCGTCGGCCAGAATAGGCGAGGATGACCCTTGTTCTAGGCAGCCGGATGCATGTCAGTCACGGTCACTATGCAAGACCCTCCTCGTAGACAAGGATCCCAGGGTCAGCCGATAGCAAGACAGGGATCCCCGGAGAGCCCAAGAATAGCAGAACCGCTGCAAGTAGAATGCGCAACACGTGAAGAGCCGAGGCTGGGAACAGAACAGCTCGGTGATTTTGCAGTTATTCAAGAGAGTTAGGGCATCTTCGCCCCATCCGAGTTGACCGACAGGGGAGGAGAATGCAACGGTTGGCCGTCATTCTGCAGGAGGGGAACAGCTAGAATCCTTCGCCCGTCAGCATTCACCCAGAAAGGCCAGGAGAAATCAATTCCACTTCTCACTCTCCACCGGCCAATTCTGCGGGGTCAAACGCGGGGAAATTCCTCAGGCTTCGGATGTGATCGGCGGTTGTCCAACTCGATTCCCTCATCTCACAGGCGGTCCTCGTTTGCCCAGCCAAATAGCGTCAACTCTCGTCGGGGTCAGTTCGCAGCCGATGCGGGCTGGTGCCTGGCACGCTTTCCTCTTTCCCCTCTCCGTCCCCTGAGTGAGGTGCAAATCCAAGAAAGTCTATCATGTTATTATGTCTATTATACAGAAAGTCGAGTCTAGGGTATAAGCCAAAAAAAAAAAGAAAGAAGTCCGTCGGGCGCTGCTCGGTAATCATTTCTCCCACCCGTTCCATCGCTCGAAATCGCCCGTGTCCAAATCAAAAAGATCCAGCATGCGTCCGACGCTTTGATCTACCAGCTCTTCCAACCCGCCGGCCTTGATGTAGAAGGCCGGCACAGGTGGAAAAATTATGGCACCGGCCCGAGTCACCTCCAACATGTTCCGAAGATGAATCTCACTCAACGGCGTCTCGCGCGCTACCAGTACCAAACGTCGGCGTTCCTTGAGCATGACGTCGGCCGTACGCGAGATCAAGTCGTCGCAGAACCCCGTGTAGATGGCTGCCAAACTCTTCATGCTGCAGGGTACCACAATCATTCCGTCGGTGCGGTAGGAGCCGCTAGCAATCGGGGCCGCCATGTCGTTGATGTTGTGGACATGGTCTGCCAGCGCTTTCACGTTCGACGGATGATAGTCCGTCTCGTATTTGATTGTTGCCTCGGCCCATTTACTCAAAACCAGATGGGTTTCCACGTTCAGGCGCCGTAGCGCAATGAGAACCTTGATGCCGAGAACTGCCCCTGTCGCTCCGGTCATGGCAACCACGATGCGACGACGTCTGGCCGGCGGGGGATTGGCGGGATGAGACTGACTCACGTCCATTCCGGCCGGGCTAGGAGGGGTCCGAGTGGAGGAGGGCATAGAGGAGCCCGAGAAGATGGAATCAAGCATGTGTTCGTTTTTGTTGGTGGTACGTAGAGTAATTGGCAGTCGGGATATGAAGACTGACTGCTTCGTTGCTGAGAAGTGATGGTCAAGAGGATGATTATCTGTTCGAAACCGGTCAGTCCAGAGAGAAGACTTACTTATAAAACCGAGTGGCGCGAGTCTCGCCCACTTTGGCCTGTCAATTTCTGATGTTTCAAACGTTTTCCAGAATTCCATCGTCGAGCCCCCCGAGGCTCCGAGCCCCCGAGAACGCCGACGGCGACATCCTAACGGCTGTGGATCCGGCCTCGTTTCGACTACAGAAAGCCGTTTTCCTGCGAGAAATCGAATAAGGGCACTTCCAGTCCCTCAGTTAACATTCTTTACGCGCTTTGTCATCTGGTTCTTACCGTTCATGATCGAGTCCAGGTACGAGATCGGTGATACTCCCGTCTGGTCCAAAGTTCCATAACCCTCGGGAAACACAGGGAAAAACCTACGGTTTTTAGCAAGACTCTTTAGCAGCAGAACGGCCCACACAGGAGTGGAGACTGACTGGTTTTCTGGAAACAACGCTTCCAAATACGGAGGATTTTCACTGGATTGGCCTTGTTCCCTGCTCTGATCCAGAGCGTTCCCCACCGCGTTGCGCAAGGTAATCAAGGCCCGGATGTGCCGTTCCGACAACCACTGACCATTCTGCGAGGCCGCGTTGCCTACGCTTCCCACCGACCCGGCAGCAGAGAACACTTCGATGACCCGTTGCTGCAGGTCGCGGCATTCCGTGTCGTTCCGGGTTTCTTCCCAGATGCACAGCAGCAATGTCGAGCTGAGCACCGTGTGCACCATCGACCAGCTCCGCAGAGGCACAATGCTCAGGGCCTGAAATTCGAGAAATGCTTTGGAAGCATCTATTAGACTGGTCTTCGCACGTGTTCGTAAAATGTCGTACCACGGCTCCTCCCGAACTTGAGAGCTTTTGAGCGCCGGGCGACTAAGGACTGAACCGGCAAGTGAGAGATGCATTTTCAGGGCCAGATGTTCCAGATTATGATGTAACGTTCTGCAGTCCCCGCGGTTGCGCAGGTGCGGCTGGGCACGTTGGAAGACTCCATCCAAGGAGTTCAGCATCTCGAGTGCGCGAGTGACTTCCTGCGCATCGCGAACTTCGCTGGTGGTAATCCCCAGCGCTATTTGACACACGTAGTGCATTATCTCGGTAAAAGATAGATCCAGTCGGTTGAAAATCGAGTTGTCCGGTGCCCAGCCGGCAATTGATACGACGGGAGGTCGATCGTAGCATAGGCAGAGCAGACTGTCTTGCCACACAATGGTGAACCTACACCAGTTAGCCGGTGGTGCAGATGAGAAATCGGTACCCTGATCACAGCTAATTACCACAACTTCCGGGCTTTCAATTGTATGTATCCAGGCAACCGCGCGGTGCTCTTCTCCGTGTGCAGACCCAGCGTCTGGGCCAATCGAACTGTCGTCCCAAGCAGAGCCCATGCCGCTTCCGACTGACCATTGTTTTGTAGAGTATTTCCCACAATCAACATTGTCTGAATGATGTCCATCGACGGTCGGAAGAGAAAGTTGGCCAGACGAAGAGCCTGAAACGACCGACGGGCTAATCCATCAGTGTCAGAGGCACATCCGTCCAGGTAGAAAATCACTTACCAAAGTCATGACAGATTTCCGTACGTTGCGGGTGTTCTAAGTCAGAAAAATGAGCACCCGCAGCCAACGTGGCAAGCAACAAGCTGATGTGCCCGATGGATCGATCCGTGGCCCACTTGTCCGATATCTGAGAACCATCCCGGAACTCCTCTGACGCAAATGCATTGAGATACGTACAGAGATCGATCTCAAATCGTTCAATGTCCACCAAGATCGGGTTGAACGGGTAAGCCGATAGACGATAGAAATGAAAGAACCTGCCCAGCGTTAGCCACAGACCTGACAGGGGAAACTACCACGCACTTCAACACTTCCGTCCGCTGCGGAATAATTCGAACAAGCTCTTGCCACCGTTCCTCTGGCGTCTTGGGATCCATAAACGGGTAACTACCATAAGTGTTCTGCAAGCCGAGGACCGAGCCAACCTCGTGGGCGATCGACCCGCTGGCATCATGTGTGCGATTGCGCACAATCGACACGATCGAGTTATCTCCCGAGTAGATATACTCGTTCTCCGTCCCATCCACTGACGAGTTTCTATGCAAGGGGGCACTTGCAGGCTGATCCGGGGGCTGCAGTTGCGAACCCGACTGCCGGGGTGTCGGTGGTCCGGACGCCATGATCGACTGCGGTGTCACGGCATCCCCAGAGGCCCATGTGTTCAAGTCCGGCGGAGAATTAAAACGCCTCTCCGCGGGATGATTCGCTCGAGTGTTAGACTTTTCTACATCGTACGCGCAGATCTCCGGATGGCCGCGTCTGCGACAGGTCTTGCACGGCTGCGTACTGTCGCATTTCACCTTCCGTTGGCGACAGGGATAGCAGGCCTTTTGCTCGCGTTGCTGTTTGCGTTTCGATCCCAGTACTCGGTCGATCTCCTGCCGGTTGGGGTGATTATTATTATTATTATTGGCGGCCATTTTCTGATGGTGTGCCTTGGTGTCTTGGACTGGATGCTTGGTTGTGTCGCTCGGCCCTTCGGAGCGTCGCTGAGTCAGGGCTGAGTCAGGCCTTTTTATTTAGTTAGGGCATGCGCCGACAGGCCTGAATGCCAGGAATCCTTTTCAATGCTGCTTGTGTTGTTTTAACTTTATAAATACTAACTAGAAGTTTGCTTAGACATGCAATATATGGGCTCTCCTTATGAATTGTGTGTTCTTTCACAAGTATGATTACGTCTCTAATTATAACTCTATTCATTCCATACAAGTATTCACGATATACCAATCTAAACCAACAAAAGAAAAACATTTACTCCAACTTGCTGAACCCCATCTTCTCCCAGTTGCTCTGCACCTTTTTCTTGAGCTCATCCGGGTAGGAACTCCTAAAGTCAGCCGCCTCCCAGTCCCGGCCGGTGGTATACTCCGTA
Organism: Aspergillus sp. S1802E; assembly: GCA_023627535.1. Classification (NCBI taxonomy): domain Eukaryota; kingdom Fungi; phylum Ascomycota; class Eurotiomycetes; order Eurotiales; family Aspergillaceae; genus Aspergillus; species Aspergillus sp. S1802E. Next base: position 583,373 of record JAMAHN010000021.1, read on the forward strand.
GGCATCAGAGCATCCGAAACCACCTTGCCTCCCTGGGCCTTAGGGCCATTTCCATGCGACATGTACGGCACGAGCGGGAAACCGCGGACGTCCTCGTACAAGGTCTCGTCCATTCCTGGGCGACACCGCGTGGAGAATGCCCACATCACGTCCTTGCCGTCATAGACGTCAATGTCGTCGCCCACCAACACGATTCGGTGGATGGTATATCCGGCTTTATGGTTGAAAACAAGGTCACCGACCTTCTTGCGTAACTCGGGGGAGGTGAGTTTCAGGCTGCGCAGCTCGGCTGTGTCGACTCGCAGCGCAACCCAGGTCACTTGGGATTCGAAGGGCGCGAAGGCATCGGTTATGGGAAGGTCGTTCTGCTGACAGATCTTGCGGATCTCAGCCGCGGCCAGGGATCCGATCATGGTGTGCTAGTGCAAATTAGCTCTTATCCTGTAGCTCGGTTATAGTCTAGGAACATACCGTTTCATCGGTCAATCGACCACAGGACGACATAGGGAGGATGGGGTTATTCCGATAGGTGATGCGGTTCACCTTGTATTTGGGACAGACATGCGCGTCGCCAGGGAACACATAGCCGTGCATTTCACCGAACGGGCCCTCGGGCACGCTTTCGGTGATGGACAAGGTGCCCTCGAGAACGATCTCCGATGTGGCCGGAACGTACAGATCGTTCGTGTCACACTTAACCAGCTCAAGGGAAGATCCGGTCATGGCGCCCACGTAGCCCGCCTCCGTTACGCCGTCGGGAATGGGCATGCTAGATGCCATGATGGCCGCGGGCGGGACACCAAAGGCCAGAGTCCAGGGGACGTCCCGTCCTTCCTTCTTCCACATTTCGTAGATCTGCCAGATGTGCTGAGGCGGAATCACAAGGCCGGTCAAATGTTTCTCATCGTGCACCATGGCGCGAGCGATCGACCAGTTGGTCCATTTTCCATCGGGCGACTGGACGATATGCATGCCGTAGGTCTGAATATATTTGCCGCCATCGGATTGGTGAATGAGCGGAGCAGGTAGCTTGGTCAGGTCAATCTGACTCTCCTCGAGGATATTCTCCTTGCATGGCCCGGTGGGCACGATTGTAGGCTGGATGGGAGGTATGCTGCTGGCAGACAGCATCTTGTCAAGAATCTCACGCATGGACGCGGTCGGAGGCAGGGCGAGGTGGCGAGCGAGACGGCCGTAACGATCGGCGGAGGACTTTCTCAGGGAACCAGGGGCACCCAGGATGCGGAAGAGGCCGTTCTGCGTGCCGATGACATTGTTGAACAAGGGTGCCTTGTCGTTGGTCTCGCAGACGAGTCGGGTGATGGCTGCGGCCTCGAGGTTCGGGTCGACAAGGGTATCGATCTCGACAAGATCATCGTCTGCCTTGAGGGCGTCGACGAAAGAGCGGAAGCAAAGATGAGGCTGTTGCTGTTCAGACATAACTGCGTGTTGATCTTCGTGATAACGATGAAGTTGAGTCCGTTGGCTGAGCTGACTGGAATATCCAGAAGCCCGACTTATATAAATGAGACATCGTCGCAAGCCGGATCAGTCGGAACCAGAATTGGGAACTGAAATGGATGCGTTTTTCTGGATCGGGCTATACGATCATGATGTCTTGGGGCTCGGAGGCTCGGAGGCTCGGGGCATTGCAAGCCCACCACGGATGTCTCTCGGATTTCAGGTTCAGTCGTCGGGGACGTCTTGAACTCACTCAGCACGGTCGGGCTGACATTTCGTACGGCGTATGCAGCCCTGCTAACTTTACATTGCTGTTGGAATGCTTGTTGTATGGCATCGATTACTGACTGAACTGCAGGTGTAGGGTGCTTGAATCGTATGAAGCTCTAGCTCTGCAGCGAGGTGCATATCTTAGTCAGCGGTCTTCAATCAATTCAAGGAGTACACATTTGAAGTACCGTCAATTTCTGGTCTCTAGGAGCAGTTCCTCAAGGACCTGTACGTTGACTTGAATTTATAAGACTAGTTGTAGGCTAGCTTAATAGTCAGTGTTCTGCTAAATATTAAGCTCCTGTCATATTATTACTTCCTACTCCAGTGCATTGTGTGTTGATTTTGCAAAGAATATATCTCCTCCGTTTGAGACCAATTCTGAGCATTTTCTCGGTTTATTGAGCTGGTTGCCTTTTGTAGCGACACAACCCCTTCACCTCTCTTATTTCAACACCATCTAACAAGCCTAGGTAAGTTGATTATCGGACTGATTATCTACACAGATCATGGCAGGATAATATCACGTGACTACGACCAGGCTTCTCTAATCCAAGGTCGTCCCCCTATGTCTTTTGTCAGCCGAAGCATAAACATAGGCCATGTTTCAGACATCGTTGTTAGCAGGATGATCTTCAATTGCAAACGTTGTCTTAGTTTTGGAATAAAGAAAAGCACATCAAGAACTTCGGAATATACGACGGCCTTCTCAAGATTCCAGATCATGCACAAACGGAGGGTATGTCTTCTCAGGAATATTGATATGTATTGACAGATAAATCACTGCTGAATATTAGAGCCTTAATTGAAATATTCTTCTGCTCTTCTCATTTTTTCAGATCCGTTTGAGGGATTTTGCTCTAGCAGCTATCATTTTGGACTTCATTAATTTATAGAAAACAGTGCAATCACGGGAATCTTCGCTTTGTTCAAACAAAATGATGGAAATTGCCGTAAAGTAGCTATGTCAGTCTAAAGAAAGACCACGGTTGATGTTTTCAAGCCTCCCTTCCACCTGCTTAGCGCTATTGGTTCTTCCATGGAGACAAAGCTCTCTCTTGAAGAGCACTTGGAGAGAGCAGACCGCTCTCGACCATCGGGCACAAGGGACTCCAACACTCAATTCTCCACATCAGAGGAGCTAGTGTACATGAAAGCCGCCGTGAGAGAGTCTCAGAAGTCGCTTTCCCTCCACAATTTCATGGTCCGGCTTTGCGAAGAATTGTATGCATAACGGCGCGCGAGGGTGTTTCTGATTCAGATCGAAAGGATATGGAGGAGTTAGTCGGGCGGATCTTGAATACGATCAACCTCGCAGCCTGCGGGTATTGGGTTCTTGTCGTTGCTGCAGCGAAGGCCTAGAGAGCGGGACAGTCGTTTGTATCCTTTGAGCGGCGGACATGTTTGATTGTTTTGAGCCGGCAGAATTGATCCGAAGTACCTTCGTTATTAATTCCGATAATGTTTTATCTGTAGAATGTTAGTTATACCGATCATTTGATGAATTGCCTATGAACATGTCACAATGACAATGAAACCTGGAACCATTTGCAAAAGCGTATAGTTCGGAGAGCTCGGGCGCTCGGTCCCCACGAGTGGGACTGGTGGGACTCGGAACGTTTTGTCGGGAGTTGAACGGGAGTTGAAGAGGGGGCAGCGTGATGCTTGTCTCCTGTACAGTACAACCACCGAGTATTTATTAAGTTGCGAATCCCCAGGAGAAGCGAGGTTGTACAGAACCGATAATTGCAGTGTAACGCACGAAGCATAGGCATCGCCACTCTAGCCCCGTCAGCTGCCACTATGTTTTACGAGCCCGGCGTGACCGAACACAACCTGCCGCGGGATCCTTTCAAGGTGGGTGACAGACAAAGAGCAGAGCATAGCATGCGACAGACCGACCAGATAACTAATAATTCCCACGTTCAAAGGCCTGTGTCATTCCGCGACCGATCGGGTGGATCTCGACGCAGAGCAAGGACGGCCAAGCCAACCTGGCGCCGTACTCGCAATTCAACAATCTCACGTTTGACCCGCCGTACGTGATGTTCTCGTCCAACCAGACGGCCGACGGCAGCCGCAAAGACACGGTGGTCAACGCCGAGGCAACGGGCGAATTCGTCTGGAACCTGGCCACCTGGGATCTGCGCGAGGCGGTCAACGTCTCGGCCCAGCAGTTCCCCTACGGAGTCGACGAGTTCGAGCAGGTGGGGATGCACAAGGAGTCTGCCCGACTGGTCCAGGTGCCCATGGTGGAAGAGTCCCCGGTCAAGTTCGAGTGTCGCTACCACTCCACCGTGCGGCTGCCCGGCAATCCGCCCATGGGCACGGTGGACGTGATTATCGCGCGGGTGGTGGCAGTCCATATCAAGGACGAGGTGCTGACGGACGGTATCCTGGACGTGCGCAAGACGCAGCCGATCGCGCGATGCGGGTACTATCAGTACGCGGTGGTGCGCGACACGTTTGACATGCAGATTCCGGGCATGGGGGAGGTGATGTTCGGGCTGGAAGGCAACGCACGGAAGAACCGCGAGTTCGGCGATAAAACCGAATGAGCTGCAGGGTCTGCGATAGGGAAGGGTGACTAGTCCCTGTTGGGGTGTAGATAGTCAATAGTCCATTATTGATATGAGAGTCAAACTGTCAGTCAGGTAGTATGAGAGGTCACTCTCACTCTCACTCTCACGACAGGGGCCAGAATGAATGGAACCGCTCGAAATATCTCTGACATGTCTGGATACGGTCTAGCGCGGTGATTTAATTTAATCCCCGATCCTGGACCCTGCGAGAAGCTATCAGAGCAGTTCCCGTTAGTAATAGCGCCCTCCTAATGCGCCCTCATCTCCTCCGTGTACGGGGTAATCTGGACAGCTCCCTGTCTTCCCCCTCCTTCTCCAGGAACTCTATGAGAACGACCAGTCCTTATCAGGGTGGCAGCTGCAAGGCCAACACGCCGTTGACCGGGATGGACCTGGCTGACACCGGATTGGATCCCGATAAGGCGCTATATCAAGGGACTGATTGACATGTGCGGGTGGAGTCGGATATTTCTTATATTTTAATGATATTATCGTAGACAGTCAGAGCGGTGACACTGACTGAGAGATAGTGATATGGCGGCGCGATGGCGCGATGGAGGCCCGCCGGTCTTCCAGCTCTGGGCCCGGTTTGGACCGGAGGTCTATCCGGGGGAGGGACCTCAACCACATGGCCAAGCGGACGATAATTGGCCCCCCTCCTATCAGCCAAGCGGTAGGGTTGCATCCCAGCCTGCCAGCCAAGGTCCGTGCCAAGCCCTGTGCTTATTTCCGCCACTGCCCCCTCAGCCAATCCCTGTACTTTCCTGACGCCCCTCAAGCCCCCGCCAAGGCCCGCTATGCCGCCTTGGTGTCTTCCGCTTATCAGCCAGCTCGCGAGAGTCGCTGTCACTGGCTGCTCGTCAAACTGCTCGATGCTCATGCGTCGGTTGGGCCCGAAAACTGGCCAGGTGCCTCCTGTACACAGTGTAGTGCCCAGACTACTCCGGAGTGCCACTCCTCGCCTGTCCTCGCTTGTCCAATGCGCCAAGAAGAGGTTAGCCCGCTTCTGGCCCTCCTTCCGAAAGGTAAATAAAATACAATGATAAAATAAAATAAAATAAAAATTAGAACACAGAAAGAAAAAGCAAAGAAAGAATGAAAAAAAAAAGAGAAAAGAAAACAGGAACGGAAGAGGAGAAGGACAAGCACGGTTACCGACGGTTACATGACCATCGTCTCAGGTCGCAGCGATAAAGCCCAGGGAACTATGGAGGAGCTGAACTATGGTTGGTGGCCACAGTGGTGCAATCCGCTGCCAGACCAGGCCGCTAGTCAGTCTTTAGCGGAGGAGGCAACTCGATAGGAACCTGCCTGACTCTACCTGTCGCACTCTCTTGATAATTCCGATTGTTGATAATTTAATTTCCTCCGGCTGATTGGGCTTCCCCATTGGGTAGGTGTTGTGGCACGCGATAACCAGCCCGGATTGCTAGCTGCGGCGACTCTGTAGTCTGTTCCCTTTTTCCTGGATGCGTCTGTCCCACCCACCTCCCCCCCCCCTCCGGTTTCTTCGATTCTCGACGGGCTATTAAAGTCGCATCCCTTCCTCTTCTGTCGCCTTCCCTCTCGGCTCCCTCCTTTCTTCCCTTTCTTTTTCTCCAGTCGACTCCACCCCACCTATTGTCGATCCGATCGTTGTCTACTCCCGGATCTCTCGTCTGCTTGTCCCTGCGGCGCCATGAATGCCTCAGATCCCGCCGATGTAATGGAGGTCGCGCGCTCCCACGTGGCCTCCCATGAAGCTCACGAGAAGAAGTCGCTCGACAAGGAGCTCGCCATCTCCCCCAGCATTCAGGAAGTCCCAGCGTCCAAGGAAGTGGCCAATTCGTCCACCGGAGGCGACGATGCTCACCTGCACCACGAGCTGCCCACCGAGGCCGAGCTGGGAGAGCTGCGTCGTGTCGCGGGCCCCATTCCCTGGACCGCTTACACCGTGGCGTTTGTCGAACTCTGCGAGCGTTTCTCCTACTATGGAACCACTGCGGTTTGTACGTTTCCCCAAGTCCTATCCCCTCATCCACCCTCTGTCTGGGTGTCACAGTTGCGCTAACCGTGAGATTCGCCTCTACAGTCGTCAACTTTATCCAGCGTCCCCTGCCGGAAGGTTCTACCACCGGTGCCGGTTACGATCACAGCGTGCCCGGAGCTCTGGGTATGGGCCAACAGGCGTCGACTGGTCTGACTCTGTGTAAGTACTTCGCTTCCCCGGCGCTAGCAAAATTAGAAACATTCTCCTAACGGACGCAGTCAACTCCTTCTGGTCGTATGTCATGCCTTTGGTCGGTGCCTACGTCGCCGATCAGCACCTGGGACGTTTCAACACTATCATGTGGTCGATCGCGGCCGCCTTGCTCGGTCACACCATTCTTATCATCTCCTCCATCCCCCAAGTCATCTCCAACCCCAACGGTGCCATTGGATGTTTCGCCGTCGGTCTCATCATCATGGGTGTGGGAACGGGTGGTTTCAAGTAAGGACCGGCGCTGAAGAGTGCGTGGAGCGGCAGAACTAACTCGAGCTCATAGGTCCAACATCTCTACCCTGATTGCCGAGCAGTATCGCCAGGAACACCCCTACATCAAGACGTTGAAGTCGGGCGAGCGCGTCATTGTGGACCCCGCCGCCACTGTGTCCCGAATCTACCTGTACTTCTACATGATGATCAACATCGGCTCTATCCTGGGTCAGGTCAGCATGGTCTACGCGGAGAAATACGTCGGATTCTGGTTGTCGTTCTTCCTGCCCACTATTTTGTTCATGTGCTGCCCCACGGTGCTCTTCCTGTGCCGCAACAACTACAACCACGTCAAGCCGACCGGTTCCGTTTATCTTCAGGCCTTCCGAGTCTGGAAGATGGCCATGAAGGGTCGTTGGTCCATGAACCCTGCCCGCCTGTGAGTTATAATTTATTCGCCCGCCAACAGAGGAGGCAAAAGCTGATTTCGACCGTTACAGTTTCATCAAGAACCCTACGCCCTTCTGGGAGCCCGTCAAGCCCTCCGCTCTTGGCCCCAACAAACCCGCATGGATGGTCTTCGACGACGAGTGGGTTGACGAGGTGGCCCGTGGTCTTAAGGCCTGCACAGTGTTCTTGTGGTACCCTCTTTACTGTATGTTTTCTCTGGCCTTGCATCTTGCATGCTCGATGAAACGCTGACTGACACTTGAACAGGGCTGGCATACAACCAGATGTTGAACAACCTGACCTCGCAGGCTGCCACGATGCGACTGGGCGGCGTCCCCAACGATATCATCAACAACCTTAACCCCCTGTCGCTGATCATCGCCATCCCCATCATGGACCAGGTCCTCTACCCGGGACTGCGCCGCATGGGCATCAAGTTCACCCCTCTGAAGCGTATCACCGCTGGATTCATGATGGCCACGCTGTCCATGGTCGCTGCCGCCGTGACGCAGCACTACATCTACAAGCTGGGAGACTGTGGCAAGGAGGCCAACTACTGCCTGGACGAGCTGAACAAGCACTCGCCCATCTCCGTCTGGGTGCAGGCGCTGACCTACGTGCTGGGCGGTATCTCCGAGATCTTTGCCTCCGTCACCTCGCTCGAGTACGCCTTCACCAAGGCCCCGCGCAACATGCGTTCCCTGGTGCAGGCCGTCGCGCTGTTCATGAACGCCATCTCCTCGGCCATCGGACAGGCGCTCGTCAGTCTGTCGGTGGATCCCCTGCTGGTGTGGAACTACACTGTCGTGGCCATCCTGGCCTTCATCGGTGGCGTCGGTTTCTGGTTGACCAACTACAAGCTGGACGGCGAGGAGGATCGCCTGAACAACCTGAAGCAGAGTCGGTACGAAGGCTCGGGCGTCAAGGGCGACGAGGAGGCGCGATAATCTTTTTCTTTTTCTTTTCCTTTCATTCCCCCCCTTTTTTTTCTAATTGACATGTGACGAAGAATCCGATGTGAAAGGATCGAGACGGGTTACGCAAGTACGCTGGATAATATGTAATAAAAATGGCTAAATACCAATCGATGGACATACGGCGTCGGAACACATCATTCTATCTAATCTCTCCTCGATATTCAGCTCTGTCGTATGTTTGTCTAGAAAACTAGTTGAGCCAATCTCATCCCAATAATCAGTGGATATTAGAAATATCCATGAATATCCGCCGCCACACCCAAAGTCAAAAATGCAACCAGGTTCCAACCAATAATTCCTATTCCTAAGCCCAAACCAACTAATTTTAGTTTTTTTGGAACCTTCTTTCCCCGCACGGATCCCTCGGTCGGTAGTAGGTCCCTTTTTTCTTCCCCAGAAACCAACAAAAAGAAAAAGAAAAGGAGAATAAATTAGAGTTCCGGGAAACCAATCCATGTGTAATGGAAACTCATCTCCGTCATTCTTAGCGCATCTCTAAATTATCTAATTTACTACTAGTAAGTAGGTTTCGTGGAAATGCGGGGAAGTGCGGAATGCGAGGGAATTGCGGAGTCAAGTGCCGAAGGACGGTTATACGGGGTTACATTGACCTATCTTCGGCAAGGAAGTGACGTGAGAAAGATTCGTAAATTGTAATCATGTCATATCCGGTTAACGTAACACGTACTCCAATTCATGTCAATCGTGTCATGAAACAAAAGGCAGAAGTATCCACACCAGGAAAAGAAAACGAAGAATAAGAAAAAGCAACGCCAGATCTAATACCACCTCCAGGGTTCCTTATATCCTCATATTAGTACGTACAACCTACAACAGCTTCTTCGTCTCACCCGTAAACTCCATACTCTCGTCAATCCGCCCCTTCTGCGCGAACTTGATATCGTCCAGGTAATTGTCCCGCGGCACCCAGGGGCCCCGATCCGCCGCCTTGGGCAGATCGCGCTCGGCACGGGTCAAGTACGTCGATTTGAGATTGAGCAGCGGGCGCGGCTGAATGGATTCGCGCTGCGCGCCGTCGAGTCGCGGTACGGCGGCCTTCGCGCCGCGCGCGTCCAGTTCGTGTATCAGTCGTACTAGGAACTGCGCGGTGGCGTCGGCTCCCAGCGTCCACGAGGCGTTGGTGTAGCCGATGATGCACAAGGCGTTGGGCACGTCCTGCAACATCATGCCGCGCCAGAGGTACTTCTCCGGAATGTGCTGCGGGATGCCGTCGACGGTCAGCGACGCCCCGCCGCAGATCTGCATCCGCAGGCCCGTCGCCGTGACGATGATGTCGGCGTCTAGCGTCTCGCCCGAGTTCAGCTCGATGCCTGTGGGCGTGACTTGCCGGATGGTGTCCGTCTTGACGCCGGCGCGCCCGGTGTGTAGGCTTTGGAAGAAGTCGCCGTCCGGCGACACGCAGAGTCGCTGTTCCCAGGGGTTGTAGCGCGGGCGGAAGTGTGGATCGAAGGGGATGTGGGCGGGCAGCCGGCGGGAGACGTTCAGGCGGAGAAACCAGCGGGCCACGGCGGGGAGGGCTTGGCAGAAGAGGAAGAACAAGCGCGAGGTGATCATCCAATTGAGACGCTGCAGCCGGCGGAAGACCCCAGTGGGCAGGAAGTAGCTGAGCAAGGGACGGCGTTTGTTGGGCAGCGACAAGATGTACGTGGGACTGCGCTGCAGCATCGTGACGTGCTCGGCCTTCTCGGCCATCTTGGGAAGCAGCGTGATGGCGGTGGCGCCGCTGCCGATGATGACCACCTTTTTGTTGGCGTAGTCGAGGTCCTCGGGCCAGAATTGCGGATGAATGGTTTGTCCCTGGAAGGTCTCTAGGTTGGGGATGTCGGCCTCCAGCGGCCGGTTGTAGTCGTAGTATCCGCTGCCGAAGACCAGGAAACGCGTCGTCAGCGAGTGCGTCTGCCCGTCGTGGTCGACGCTCAGCGACCAGTTCTGGTCGGCGGACGACCAGTCCGCCCCCAGCAGCTGGTGTTGGAAGCGAATATTCTTGTCGATGCCGTGTGCCTCGGCGGCGTTGTGCAGGTATTGCACGATGAGCCGGCCGTCGGCGATGGGACAACCTTGGTCCCAGGGATGCCACTCGAACCCAAAGGTGAACAGGTCCGAGTCGGAGCGGATGCCTGGGTAGCGGAAGAGGTCCCAGGTGCCGCCGAGGTTGCTGCGAGCTTCTAAGATAGCATATCGCAGGTTGGGATATTGAGACTGGAGCCGGTATGCGGCGTTGATGCCGGAGATACCAGCACCAACGATGATAACGTCGAAGTCTTCCATGGTTCTTGTGGATAAATCAAGCAAGAAACGATGAGTCATGTACAAAGCGATAATGATGATGAATCGGGATGTTGAGGAGATGAAGACATTTTTATACAAGGGTTGATAGACCACAGCAAGAACCCATAAAAATGGGTGAAGAAGCGAGACACATGCCTCGGTTACCCAAAACAGAAACGGTCGCGAGGCGGCGAGGAGAAGTCTGGGGAAAGACCGAGGAAAAAGGGGAGATAATTATATCGACCGAAGATTGAGACGACCGAAGAACCCGAGGCGACGATCCTCCTAGTTGTGAAGAGTGAAGGCAAATGGCAGATCCACCCGTCCATCCTTGCCGAATGCGGCAACCAGTGCGAAGCTCACATGTCGCGGCAACCCTAATTTCGTACTCCGGAGTGCGTCGCCTCGCTTTATACTCTATACTCTATACTCTACACTCTGTACTATTTATTATATACTATATATCCTCTGTCGCACATGTGCCACCCCCACCAACACCATCACATTTGCTTGTGTTCAACTTTAACATGTTGTCCCTCGCGGAAAAGCTAGACTTCGCGCCCGCCCTGCTTTCCATCATTCTCACCGTCGCCTGGGCCATCATCTCCGGCCTCTGGCGCTCATCTGCTCATCCACCCACTCTCCTGCTTCATGTGGGTTATGCCGCCTTCCGCAAGGCGACTGCCCGTCTCTCGGTGGCACAGATGCAGGCGGTACTGCCGCCCTCCAACCGCATCTACGAGCGCTACGTGCGCCGCTCGCGCATCGCCCCGGAGACCGTGACTCTACCGCACGATGCCCTGGGCCATTGGATCGGGTCACGCCCTGCATCCTCTCCTCCCTCCAGTAACGCCAAAGTCCTAGTGTGGTTTCACGGCGGCGGGTTCGCCCTGCCCGCCAACGTCGGCTACTTCCACTTCTTCGCGCGCCTGACCGCCGACGCCCGTCGCGCAGGGAAATCCCTGGCTGTCTTCAGCCTCACCTACTCGTTGGCTCCCGGAGCCACGTATCCCACGCAGCTACGCCAGGCTGTCGAGGCCGTGCGCTACGTGCTGGACCAGGGCTACGCGCCCGCGCAAATCCTTCTAGGCGGGGACTCTGCTGGCGGGAACCTCGTCGGCGGTGTGCTTTCGCATCTGGCGCACACGCATTCCGCCATCACCCCGGTAACGCTACCCGCCGAGGCCAAGTTGGGCGGCGCCATCATGATCGCGCCCTGGGTCAGTATGAATACCGACTACACGGGCGAGGAGATCGACTCGCGCGGCGATCTAATTACCCCCGCGGTCGCGGGGCCTTGGGCTAGTGCGTATCTGGGCACCGCGACGCGGGACTTCTATACCGATCTGTCCACCGCGCCGACGGAGTGGTATACCAAGTTCCCCGTGGAAAGGGTGCTGGTGTGTGCCGGCGGCAGCGAGATCCTGTTGCCGATCATCCGCGAGTTCGTGGATAAGTTCCGGCAGGGGTTTGAGCGGGTCGAATTTTGCGTAGGCGAGAGAGAGGGTCATGTGGCGCCTATCTATAATCTGTACTTGGGTGATCAGACGGAAACAGCGCAGGGGAAGAGGGTGAAGAGCTGGTTGAGGGAGGTTTTATAGGGTCATATATATACAGACAGTTATCTATAGATTTCTGTTTTGTACGTTATTGAATATTCCTGTTAATGCAGGTTATACTGCGCGTCTACTATATATTAATAATGGCTATGTGAAATCATGGCGATCCTGAGTCACAAGCCCAATACTTTTGCGAGTGATTCATAATAATCATTATAAGGCTACTATATATGCTTAATATTGATAATCACATGGAAGCGAAAAGATATTAAAATCAATACAAGTAATCATCAAACTCGTGGCTTCTAGGTATATACATCATTCTCAAGGTTTTAATCCCTGCGACGCCTGCCACTCGCGCAAATGCTTCAGATCCTTGGACCCGACATTCCGCACGAGGTCCTGCACCCACGAGGGGAAGGCGCGCACTAATGAGATTGGCATAAGATGATTGGGCAGAATGACCTGGCCACTGCTCTGCGTCAAGATCTGCTTGACCACGGCGGCCGACACCATCTCGGGGGTTATAATGGGCTGACGGAATTCCTTGCCGGCGTCGATCAACTGCTTAATCATGGGGGTGCGCACCCAGAAGGGATGGATCACGCTGTTTCGTTAGTTAGTCTCTTTTTTTCTCTCTCGGCCTATATCATACAGACCAGGGGGGAAGTAACTCACCTAGTGCGCACCTTTGGCGCTTGATAGCAGAACCGCAGCTCCTGGCCCAGTCCCTCGTGAAAGGCGAGCGCACTGGCCTTAGAGCAGCAGTAATCGACAATCTCACCCTGCGCGATGAAACTGGCCATACTAGCGATGGTGATGACGTGACCGTGGTTCTGCTTTACCATGCTGGGCAGGAACTCGCGCACCGTAAGGAAGTGCGAGATTGTATTGACCTCAAAGGTCTGGCGGATCTTGGCCTCGGACTGGTCGAGAATAGGGCCGTCATTACCCACGCCGGCGTTGTTTACCAGCACTGTGGGATCGCCGTGCGCCGACCGAATCTTGTCGGCGACGGTAGCGATGCTGGCTGAGGAGGTGATGTCGGCCTTGTAGAAGGTGACATTGGGAGCTGAATAGGCCGGTTAGTTTGGGTTTCTTTATGATAAATCATAAATAACGACTTACGTAGTTTATAGGAAGGCTCCTGGATGTCCAGAATTATGATGCGCACGCCCGTCGGCGCCAGATCATTCACGATCTGCTTGCCGATGCCGCTACACCCGCCGGTGATGAGAACCAGCTCGCGCGCAGGCTGCCAGGGTCCAGCGCCCTGCCAGTTATTTGCTGCCCATCGTGTCAAAGCGCGATTGGTGTGGCGTACCACCCCGAGACCGACCAACACGGCCAGCGCCTTGGGAACGACGGGGTGCAGCAGGACATTTTGCGCCTCGGGGGGCAGATGCGACAGAGCGGTCTGACCCCACTGGCGTAGAAACTGAAGAGATTGATCGAGAGACATGGTGGATGAGCTTGCCTTGCCGGAAAAGAAATTATGGATGGGTTTATCCGGATAGATATAAGGTCCAGTGAAGTTCATCATGGCTAGTGGCCGAGGTTCTCACATGGTGGGACTGCGAGTATCCGAGCTTGCGAGACCAGACCCTGAAGAAGTTCATGATTGGCACGGTGGAGCGTCTGACATTTCAGTAATTCTTGTCTACCTTGTATAATCCACAAAACGAGCCAAGTAGCACTGGTGTTCTTCGCGAGAAAAGTAGTGGCAGTCCACTTTACCCGGAATAGAAAGGGTTGCGAGTGTCGATCGGCACTAAGAGCGAAGGAACCGTTGAATCATTCGGCGGGGACGGTGGAGCGGACTAAATTCGGGTCTTTGAACGATTGAACTTGGAAGAATGAAGGCAGAAAGAAATGATCAGTCTGGAGGTCTGGAGAAAATTAGGGGTTGGCCAGGTCACATGGTTGCGGCCTGACTTCTCGCACTCGTTGCCTTTCTTGACATCCTCCCTCTCCTCCTCTTCTGTCCTTCTCTTCTCTTCTATTTTCCCCCTGCTTGAATCATCCAACACGAGGCCCCGCATGTCGATCGATCGCCTTGCACATCCCTGCGTCATGCATTCCAGGCACATGTTCTCGAGTCCGTTCTGGCGGCTTGTCGGCGAATATTCTATTCTTCTGCCACAAGAATTTTGATTACATCCTCGTTCTCTCTCTCCACTTCATCCCCAGCCGAGGTCAATGCTGTCGATCCGCGGGGCCTACGACTAGTGAGAACATCAAATTATGATCCGTCTCATCGGGCCCGTTTAATGGGGCCCGTCTCATAAATGAGACCGGAGGCTCATTCCTCTCACTCTTCTCTTTACCCCGGATTTCCGTTCTCTTGGTTCAATTATTCGCCCTCAATTTGTTCATCATGGATTCGTTGCTGTTCCTCCTGGCCTTCTCTCTACTAGAGGGCTACCTTCTGCAGCGGTCGGTCTTTCTGGATGTTGCCTTTCGAACCCTCTTCCTGGCCTCCTTCGGTCTGAACCTGGTCCTCTTGGGGATCTGGAATGTCCTCATCTACCCTTTCTTTGTGACGCCTTTGCGCCATCTGCCTACTTTGGGAGTAAGCCAAATTGTCTTCTTGAGGCTCAAGGCTCAATAGTCATTAATGCGAATCCAAATAGGGGAATTTCAATCACGCCCGTATCATCTTTGACAACCCTCGCGGTCGCCTGCCGTTGCAATGGATGAAAACCATTCCCAACGAGGGTCTCATCCATTTTCGCGATGTCGTTAACAGAAGTCACCTGTTGGTCACCAACCACCAGGCCCTGCTGGACATTATGAGCACGCACACTTACGACTTCGAAAAGCCCTGGCGCGCCCGCGACTTCCTGGCCCGTATCATCGGGTTCGGTCTGATCTTATCTGAGGGCAGTGCCCATAAGAAGCAACGCAAGGCGCTGACGCCCTCGTTCCACGTCAAGAATATTCGCGCCCTGTACTCGCTGATGTGGGAGAAGACAGGAATGCTGATGGACGAGTTGGAGAACGAGATGCGACTGAATCCCATGGAGGGGGTCAGTCCCGACAGTGGCGAGGGGAAGATCGAGATGAGTGTGTGGGCAAGGTACGTACATCTTTTTGATCTAACACCCCTTGCGTCCGAATGAAGAGATCTGGAACCTCGGCTGATCTGGAACAGCCGTCTTACCCTCGATATTATCGGCCCCACCGCTATGGGCCGTGATTTTGGCTCCCTGCAGAACCCCGAGAACAAGGTCGCTGACAGCTTCCTGGCCATCTTGGAGCCCACCCGGGAGAAAATGGCCTTCCTGGCCATCAACTTTGTGCTGCCGCAGTGGTTCGCCCGCCGTATTCCTTGGCGCCTGAATCGTGTTGTCTCTGAGGAGACCGGGTTTCTGCGCAATCTATGCAAGGACATCGTGCATGAAAAGCGCGCCGCCATCACGGCTAGTGGCGCTACGGCGAAAGAGCTTGAGGCAGATATCTTAGGCTCGATGATGCTGGGTGGCGATTTCACGGATGATGAGCTAGTCGATCAAATGTTGACATTCTTGGCAGCCGGTGTATGTTCCTCTTCCTATCCTTTCGTAGGAAGCTTTGACTGACTCAATCAACCATGCACAGCACGAAACCACAGCCAGCGCCTTCACCTGGGCTTGCTACCTGCTCACCCTGCATCCGGAAATTCAAGATCGCCTGCGCGAAGAAATTCGTCACAAGATTCCGTCGGGGTCCCACCCAATCACCTGGTCAGACTTGGAGTCCATGCCCCTGCTCAACGGCGTTTGCCAGGAAGTTCTGCGCCTGTACCCGACGGTGCCGGTGACGCTGCGCGAATCCATCCGCGACACCACCCTGGCAGGTAAACACGTCCCCAAAGGCACGCGTATCATCCTCTGTCCCTACGCCATCAACCGGTCGCCGGAGTTCTGGGGCGACGACGGTGAGACGTTCCGTCCCGATCGCTGGATCGACACGGACAAAAACGGCCATAGTATCGTCAATCATACGGGCGGCGCGTCAACCAACTTCGCTCAGATTACTTTCCTGCATGGCCAGCGCGCTTGTATAGGCAAGGATTTTGCGCGCGCAGAGTTACGCTGCGCGGTGGCCGGCGTTGTTGGTAGGTTCCGGTTCGAGATGCAAGATCCCAAGCAGACGATTCATATCGCCGGCGCGGTAACTACGAAGCCTGTCGAGGGGATGCATTTGAGAATGAAAAGAGTGGATGACTGGTGAGGGTTTTTAATGATTTCATGATTTCTATGGCTTGCTATCAATTTGTAATAAATGTATGACTTTTCGGTTAGGTGATGTATTATTGGATCCAATTTGACTTATCCTGACATGTGCTTTTATGCTTTGATCATCTTGGGATGCGAGGGGCCGTGATGGTTATGGTTATGGCCGTGGTGTCCGTGTCCCAAATACTCGCTGATGCGGTGTTTGCCTCGCTGCCCCGATTCCTTCTCTGACCCTTTATCCTGTTTTGGTTCTTCCTCGTCGTCTTCCTCTTCTTCAAAGGCAGGCCATCCCTCCCATCCATCCTCCCAAATCTTCATCATCTTCTCCTGCCTCTCTTCATGTGACAGCTTTCCATCCGACATGACCTTCTCCCACTTTTTCATGTCTGCGTCGTCTAGCAAACACTCATCCAACAATTTTGTGATCGCCTCCGTATCGATCCCTTCTCCGATGAACACAATCTCCTGGCGCCGATCTCCCCATTGTCCCTGGAAGTCCGCCTCTATGGATTTCCGCACGTCCTCGTCCTCCGGCCACTCTTCGTCCGCTACTTCGGCGAACCAAGGCCCGCCGCACCCGACGGTCAACATGCCGCCTGCCTGGCTCCATTCGCCGAACTGGTCTGGGCGCGTGGCCAGCCAGAAGAAGCCTTTGGAACGCAGGATGGGCCCAAGGACCGGGTGTGCCCGTTTGTTGGACAGGATCAGTTGGGGATCTTGTTCGTTGAAGTCGGCCATTTCTTCGTCGGAGGCTTCTGATGAAGCGTCACTCTCTGCTTCGTTTTCGTCCTCACCTTCTTCATCTTCGTCGTCTCCTTCCTCTTCCCCGGAGTTTTGCAAGAGAATGAACTTGTCGTGCAGGAGGGAGAAGAGTCGACGCGGATGGAATGGTCGTCGCGCCGTGTAGACGAAGTTGTTAATCCCATATCTAATACCTGTTAGAAGATGCTGCCTTAGACGATGCGAAAGGGGGAAGGGGACACAGAAACATACTCTACTGTCTCCGGCACCGGCGCCATCCTCTCCCCATTGGCCGTCTCCCTTCTCGTCATCTCGTGCAGACTGCGCAACCAGCCCGCTCCCGACGCGGCCTTAATGAAGTTAAACCGCCCGGTGTCCAGGATCTCCTTGACGTCGACACGCGAGTAGTTCGTCTCCAGCACCTTGGCGGCGGGGTTGAGCACCCGCAGCAAGGATCGGATACGCTCGCGCGTCTTCCGGTCCACCGTCTCGACCTTGTTGATGATGATCACGTCGGCGAACTCGATTTGGTCGACCATCAGGTCGGAGATCGTGCGCTCGTCTTCCGGGATGATCTCCTCGCCGTATCGGTCTGAGAGGAACTCGGCCGTGTCGAAGTTCGTGAGGAGATTGAATGCGTCAATCACTGTGACTGTGGTGTCGAGTTTGGCGAGAGTGTGGAGACCGCCCATTTCGACTCTGTTTTCAGACCGTAGGTGTTAGCATTGATGACCTGTATGGTTTTGATGGTGAACAAGAGGGACTGGGAAGGTTACATTTGATTCAGGACCTTTCGGCCCTCTTCATCCGCCACGTCGGCTTCCAGCATCGCTGAACTGAACTCCGCCGTGAACGTCTCGGCCACTTGCATGGGTTCGCTGATGCCTGTGCTCTCGATGACCACGTACTGTACGTCGTCCTGGCGCGTCAGCTGCGCCAGTTCCGAGAGCAGATCGCCGCGGAGTGTGCAGCAGATACATCCGTTCTGCAACTGGATGAGATTCTCTTTTGTTTGGGAGACGTGGTGGTTCTTGATGAGCGTGGCGTCGATGTTCAAACTATATGCCAGATCCGTCAGTTATGAGAAGGTCACATAGATGATGTTATGGGCCGGATGGGAGGAAGAACGCTTCAACATACCTGCTCATATCATTCACGATGACCGCGATCTTGAACCCATGGTCCGATTGCAGAATTTGTTCTAATAGCGTAGTCTTTCCACTTCCCTGCTCAACACACATCAGTCTTTCTGTCCAATCCAATCCACTCACCACCCACTAGGACAGTAGAACAGAATAACTTACCAAAAACCCCGACAACAGTGTCACGGGCAACTGCCTCGTCTTCCTCCCAGCAGGGACTTCTTCCTGCACAGGGAAATCGATCTTCTCGGGGCCCGAATTGATGGTCATCGTGTGCGGGTAAAGTCCAGAGAGTGTGTGTATGTGTGAGAAAGAGGGGAAATGAAGACAGGAATTAAATGACGAAAACCTTGGGAGCAACTATCCATGCTCGATCTTATATACTTCTATACAATGTCTCGTCCGCAAGGTTTCATCTCATGACGACTATTGATAATCCGGTCCATGATTGGTGCAGGCCCTGGCTTCCCCCAAGGTCCTTGCGATGTCTGCGCGCAGGGGAGCGCGCAAGGTACGCGCCCCCGGGTCCTCAGGATGCACGGATGAGGAGAGGAGTGGTGCCATCAGTTATTTGAAGAGGAATTATTGGTCCTTGGAGAATGTTGTTTAATGGTGGCGATTTGATTGGGTTGACCAGGCTGGATATCCTATCGTGCTACGGGTCAAACTGCGAGACGACGGAGTAAAGGTGGAGAAGAATTTCTCTGCTGTACATTCTTCTCTCGATAACGATTTAACTAAGAGCTGCTCGACTGGCACTCCACTCCAATGTCACCCTGGATTCCGTCGCAAATGATCACTGGCGGACTGGCCGCCGGACTGGTGATGTTGATGTCATTCAGCCGGATGCCCGAGCAAACTGAATTCGGCGAGCAGATGAGATCGGCCACCACGGCGCCCTCCTTGCCCGACGAAGTCCCGTAGATGTTGTCGAAAACAATGTTGGTCACGTTGACCCGGGACGGATGGGCGGCACACTCCTCCGCCTCAATGTTGAAGTAGCATTGATCAAGCACCAGCGGGCTATCGGTATTCTCGATGCGGATGTTCTTGTATGTGATGTTGTTGATGCGACCGTAGCCAACGTCTTCGCCGGCCCAGGCCTTGAGACGGGCGCCGTTCTGTTATCGTCAGTATGAGATTTTGAGATAAAGCGCATGTGCGGTGAGAAAGACTAACCTGTCCGTTCAGCAAGGTCACGTTCTCGATGTACGCGTGCTCGATGATGTCCATCACTCCCGGGTATTGTCCGATACTTCCCATGCTAACTCCGTGCGTGCCATTACACCACAGATTCTGAACGAAGACATTGGTGGTGTTAGGTTTCGGCGAGAAGCAGTCGTCGCCGACGTTCACCCGGGTGTTGGTGACGCGCAGGCCATCCACGTTGAACGAGTCAAATCCGTCGCTATTCTTAGGTAAAGCCTAGTTGCATAGTGTTAGAGGGCACGGCTCGAGAATAGGGGAGTGCACAGTCATACCGAAGCATTGGTGGAGAAAGCGTTGATATACACGTTGTCGAACGAGACGTCCTTGCTCTGCACGAAGAAATTGGTCCAGCACGGCGAGTTGAGCTGCGTGATGCCTTCGACGGACACCCGGGTCGCATTCTCGGTGACGAAGAGGATCGGTCGGTAGTACTCGTTGTCGGGATCCTAGATATGTTAGACTCATTGGACTCCATTGACATACCTACAGAGTACTTACCAGGATCTCCTGGCCGGCAAATTCATTATACCATCGCTGTCCATTGCCGTTCAACACTCCCTTTCCAAAGATCTTGATATCCTGACCTCCCCAGCGCCAGAAGGTGATTGATTTCTGGAAATCGTAGTAGAAGTTGTTCGCTTGCCAGTAGGGCACGTCGTCGGTGAACTACAGACTTCTGTCAGATTCCAATCACTGTATAGATAAGTCAATACAATCAATACATACCTTGACCTCTCCATCCAATTGGACCTCAACGTTATCCAAGAAGTTCAAGTCCAGCCTCTTTCCGATCACATACTTCTCCCCCTTCTTCAGGAGCAGCCGTCCACCACGATTCGCGCGCTTGATTCCCCACAGGAAATCCGAAGAGACATCATCCGTATCATTGCGCGACGACCGAATAGTCACCGTACGACGGTCCCGATGCTTGTGATGGTGCGCCCCGACGCGTCTCAGCTCGGCCTGGTCGCCGACCGGAATGATTCGAGCGCCTGGGATGAGGCCATTGACCGCGACACTGCTGACGGCGCTAGCAAACAGCGCGGCGAGAAAGAATTTCATGGTGCAGTTGGTCCTTTCGCTCGATGCGCAGGTGCTCTCTCAATTCCTGTGCTCAAGGGAGGCTGGTTTGGAATCCTTCGCTTGAGAGTAGGGGGAAGCATTTTTATATTGCACTGCTCCGGCGGGTCTTGTTCATCTTGCCCCTGGCCGGCCGGCATTTCCTTCATGGCCATCGAACGACGCGACGCGGCCTGCGAAATCTACTTCAGACAAGTTTCTCCGCCTGTAGGATCCAAGAAAGCTGCCGTCAAGGGCGCGGCATTCGTGGCAGGGCTCCACTTGGGCTTCAATCGCATCATCCTTGATATCTCCACGATGCGGAGATGGGGAAGACCTGGGGTAACTGATCAAGCTCTCTGGAGGAAATTTCACCGCGGCTGCAGGTTGTAAATACTTCCACCAATCAAGGATCTGTGGGGAGAGATTAGATTGGAGAAGAGGATCGAAAGCCTCGATGGATAATTGATTTCCCACATTGATATTAGTGGGGAAACTATAAATATCAAAGATCCCGTAACATCGATTCGGACGTGGATGATGGATGTGAAGGAGGATGTTATTGAAGAGGCCTGGCGTCTGACAGTCTACGGGAAGCCATGAGCGAACCTCAGGCACCCAACGGACCTCGGCAATTTCTCGTGCGATCGACATTCCCCTCGCACTCCTTTCTTCTTCCAGACAACCCCAAAATTCCATCGAAATGCATCAACTCGCTCCCTTGAACCTCTCAGCCTCGGTCCGATACAATGCAACCCGTCCCACTGCTCAGAGCTTCTTTGCCGCCAGCACCAGCGCCGTGATGCAACTGATATTCCCCGACCACCAGGCCACCGATCGTAGGAAACTCAGCGTCTCCGACTCGATCCACACATAACTAATAGCATACGCCACGCGCGAGAGTGTGTACCACGCTCCGATCCCATTGATGGTTTCGGCCGGGAGGTTAGCTTGAACGGCGAGGAGGACTGTACCATTGTATACCTGTTAGCATCAAGCCCGAAAGACGAAGTCGTTTCTGTGAATACAGCAGAGAGTAGTCGAAAAAGAAAAAAAAAAAAAGGAAAAGACGTACTGCCCGCAACAAGCAGCGGGAACCCCTCGACGGAATTGGCATGCGCTGCTTCCTGGCGCTTGAGACGGTTCAGCGTCGAGCGACTGATCTTCCCCGTTTGCACCGCTGCCTCGCCGTACTTGGCCAGGTCCTCGCGCGGCGCCGTGTTGTGGTCAATTCGATGGATCCGCTTGGCTGGCCGAGTGCTGAGCACGCCGTATGCAAATAGGAAGTTCGCGATCAAGTAGGCGGCTGCATGGTTGGGCACTTGCTGCTGGCCAGGAGCGGCACGGAGACCCAGCGTGCTTAGAATAGACAGGGACCTGGTCTGCGGTTAGTTGGCGTAGATTAGGGATTGCAGGGAGGAACGCACGACATGGTGAGTATTGTGAGTTGTCTATGGAGTAATAGAAGGAACGAAAAAGAAGAAAAGAAGAGGATGGGAAGATGTTTAAATTGGGTTCAAGGGATCGACATCCTGTGATATCATCATCAACCACCTTGCTGGTAGCACATGTGCCTGGCTTTGAGTGTTCATTGATAAGCCAGGGATCCCATCCCTATGATAAACCCATATGAAGATAAATTTAATGGCCATATCCCCGTCCGCCCTTCAAAATTATCAACAAAAAAAAAGAGTACACCGAGAAGCAGAGATGGTATATGAGTCAACGCTATAATGCCCCCAATATGAACCAAACGCCAGGCTATTCAACATAATATTTTAATAGAAAGAGGTGAGGAAATCGTGATCCAAGAAGTCTGGTAATCCATAATCAACCCCGTCAAACATATTCGCAAAATCAAGAGGCTAAACTTCCGTTAGCCAACATCTATTTGAAGATCCAGAGCTCTCTTACCGAAAGATCTGCTAGTCCAGCAGTGCCGAGGGATGACGAATCGAACGGAATATCGGACGAGGTTGAATCCATCCCGGGAGTCAGCGAAGGCACCTTAGGTCGCATTAGCAGGCATATTCACCACTACAGAAAGAAAGAACACTTACCCCGGCGGAACCATCTTGGCGAGCCCGAAGATCAGCCCAGGAAGTTCCCCGAATGATTTGCTCGCAGTCCCGGATGGCCCGCATGGCCACCTGCTCGGCGCTGAACTGAGGATCTTCTCCGCTCATTCTGGCCTTGACGGAGGCGAGTACCATGCTCAGAAAGAAGAAAGCCTTACAACCTTTCCCTCTCGTATTAATCCGGTTGCCGAAAGTGTCGAGGGTGTTTTCGACGGCTTGCAACAAAACACCCTGCTGGGACCGTACCAGCTCATTCAGAGAGCTTAGCGAGCTGGACTGGCCGGACTGCGCATGAGTAGGCGAGTTTTCCTCTGACTGCCAACAGAGTTCCACGCAGACGGTGAGAGCAGCGTGGAAAAACTCGTCGCGAAACATGCCACCCCCGAGCTGTCCCAGATGAGGACATGCCTGTGCCTCCGGGAGACTGACCGGCGGCGGATCAAGCTGGGAAAGCATCTCCAGGGACGACTCGAGGCAGATCTTGCGCGAGAAGGAGAATTTGGGAGAAAGCGAAACGCTGAGAGCAAAAGGTCGATGGAGGATGAGCACGAATCTGCGCATGAGGAAAATCAAGAATGACCGGGCGAATGGCAGGTTGCCCGAAGGGCTGAGCGCCGTCGATCCGCCGTCCGGGTACAGCGCCAGCGCCTCGTTCATATACATGACCAGTTGCTCGCCGAGGCGCAACGCCTCGTCATACGACAATCCGAATTTCAGACTGTTGATCTGCTTCGCTATCCGCACGCGGAGCGCCAGCGATCGGGACAGCAGGACCTGAAAGCTGCTACGCGTGAGCACTCCCGGGTTTTTGGGAGCAACGTCCTCGGTCATCTCTTCCGTCAAATCAACGTCGTCGTAGTTCGACGGCGGTTCGCAGTCAAACTCGTCCAGGTCAATCGAAGGGGCCATCCCTCCATCTAAAGACGACTCCAGATCGAATTCGAGGATCGTGGCCCACAACCGCCGGCGCATTTCCGCCCAAAATGGAGTCATCTTCCCGAAATACGACGGGCTCCTGTGCAAGCCCATGGTCATCGCCGATCGCATTAAGGATCCGGATGAGATCCACACGAGATCGCCGTCGGTCGCATCTGCTTGACGCGCGATCATTAAGAGACACTGGATCTGCAGCATGTCGAGATTGATAGTCGAACTCACGAAGGAGGATGCAATCCACGACTGAACGGATATAATCCATGCCGAGGCTGAGCTGTGCAACGTATCGGTCTCGTTTAATCTCGTCGTTGGCCCGAAGAAACAGCTACTGGCAGCCATCAGCGCCAGCAACTTGGCCAGAAAAACCATGTCCACCTGTTCCGTACCGGCCCAGTAAGCATCGTACTGCTTGAGGAATGTCGGGACATGCAGGATGCGGTACGTGGTCTCGAAGGTCGACAGATACAAGCTCAGCAGCTCGTCCGCTACTCTTCTGTGGGGAACCATCTCTTCCATCGAGAAGGCTTTCTCGCGGTAGACGCGCTGATGATCCTGTTGTTCGCGAGAACACACCTCCCCTCGCAGCTTCTTCAGCCGCGAGTAGTCTGAATCCTTGGATTTGAATTTGTCTCGTCGACCCCTCAACACGGTGACAATATCTTTGAACTGCAGCTCCAAGTTAATCGCCGATGCTCAATTATGCATATCCACCATTGGTCACTTACGTAAGAAAGAGTCACGCCCCAATGGCAGCGCCCGCAAAATCTTGACTTCCCATTCTTGCCACGAAAGCAGGCTCCCCGTGGCAGGTGCTTGACATCCTCGCTTATGTATTGTGCATCATATGACGTCCGCAGAGTCGCTTCCCCAGGACCATCCAGACCCGAGCCCTCTGGCGTGTGAACCGACCCTGTTCTCGATAAAGCATGTTCCAGCATCTGCACACGATGGCGCAGTTCGTATATCTCATCGGGCCGTCCCTTCGGCTTGGCGACTCGATTCGCCGAGGATTGGTGTTTCGAGTCAAAAACGTAGAGTCCGCCGTGCACTGAACTGGCGCGACTCCCCGGCATCTGCGCGCGGTCGGGGGGTGTGTTCCCCACGGGTCGCGACTCCGACTGCGCAGTCGCCTGGGGGCCCGAATACACGCACTGGTCTGGGGTCTTGGATTTGACACACTGCCCGCATGGCATGGACCGGTCGCATTTCAACTTGCGGCGTCGGCATATGGTGCAGGACAGAGCCGGTCGTCGTCGTTTCGGGGGAGATTTCGGTGACGTTGCGCCCATTACATGGGGATGGAAATCGTGTTCGTCGTCCATGAATAACCGATCGTTTGAAGGTCCCGCTCACGCATTGAAGATGATCGCGTCGGAATGAGGATGCCTTGGCGACGAAATAAGCTTCAATGCATAAGAGAGTTGGGAGAAGTGCGATTTTTGAACATTCCAGAGGCCCGCCCCGTCAAGCTTATCTGATCGGGTCGGGGAGGGAAGTGGAAAGTTGGTGACTGCCTAGACTTGTCGCAGAAGGAATAGCACGAGTTAGTGTTTACACCTAAGCGATACGTCAGGATGCCTCAGGGTCCGTGAGGTCATCCTGCCCGGACTTGCTCCATCCGGCTAGTCTCGGACCTCTCGGGGATACTCCATCAGGAAGTCTAAGCCGACCCAGGAATACGATGAATCTCTCGGTCTCTCTATTCTCTATGGACTCAACACCCGTCAGAACACCCCAGGTATAATCCGCCATCGCACCTGACTGCAGTAGCTTTCCCAAGAGGCTCCGTATTTGGCCAAACACCGCTTCTCATCTCGCAGGCATCGATGGGCAAGGATAATGGTCATGAAGATAGCATACGTCCAAGGGAGTAGGTGAGTTATCCCGCAAGGCGCACACATTGCGTACGACAGAATGAGGTCTCCCAGATAGTTAGCATGGCGGACGTATCCCCACCACCCTAAGCCGGTGACGTTAGATCAATCTATCCGCCGAAATAGCAGAGGATGCGTACCGGAGCAGAGAAGAAGAGACTCGTGTTTCACCCCGTTGGCAGTCTGGTAGGAGCACTTCATAACCTTGGGCCTTTCGCCGGCAATCATACAATTACCTCGTGTCTTGCGGGTCAGGTGCTTTTGTTCGTTAGCAGAGCAATAGATCAAATACCCGCCAACCCCGGCGGCAAGAATCGCAGCAGCCGTGGTGGGGTGTAGATGCACGGGTTTTCGCGCCAGAAATTGCGCCTGCAAGGTATATACTGCTGGCAAGAATGCCGACGAGCCCCAGGCAAAGTAGAAGCCGAAATGGTCATGTTCTATGTCGATGGTGCGCAGGTACCTTCCTGGTATCAGCGGTTGGTAGATGCTGCAAGCGAGGGAGGAACTTACCTGTCCTCGCGAAAGAAGAAGTCTGCCACGTAAAGCAAATGAAGAATGTCAACGATGATAATAGAAGACGTGATGTATCCGTGCAGTCGGTGTTGATATACTGTGAAGGAAATATCGCTGCATCCCGTCAGCACAGTCAGTTCTGATATAAACCCACGCATGTACACTCACATCACAATCCACGAGATCATCCCAGTGCGGCCGATATGGAAGAGTTTCATGTCCCACAGTTTTCCGAACCGGGGATTCAGTTCCACCCCCATGTACAAGTCGTAGAAGACCGACCCTACTCACGTCAATATCGAATATGGAGTTATGGAGCAACTCCAGTACCTGTGAATTTCCTATCCTCTGGATGGGATGGCCATAAGCTAGCCTTCGCATATAACAGAATACATAAGACGAACCCATATATGTTTCCCACCAATAGAAGGGGTCCCCAGTTGCAGGCAATAATAGCTGGATCCACGACGCTACCGACAGACAGCGCCACTACCGCAAGAATCGAGATGGCAAAGGCAAACAGTCCATTGGATCGGTAGCTGAGGAGATACCCCGCGGGGGTGGTATGTCCCTTACATATGCGCCCCGGGAGCCCAGTATAGAGTAGACTCTGGAAGACTATCCACCCCAGATAGCCAGCAAAAGCCATGCCATTGAGCCCCTGGCAGAGTTGGAAAATGAAGATGGACGGCCCTTCTGCCATCAGAAACCTCAGCATCTGCACAGTAGACGCGTCGAATAGTTCCATGGATGCCCAGGGAAATAACGATAGCATGGGACACAGTAGACCCATGAATGCTGCCGCCAGCACTCCGACCTTCCAGGATGCTTTGCAGCGACGGCCCCAGCCCAACAACCTCGATGCTTTTGCATCGGAACTGGACAAAATGCTCATCGACGAGCTTCTTATGCTTTCCGTCAGAGATCAAACAGGGCGACAGTAGATATAGAAAAGCACATCCGGAAGTCTCGGCGAAGAGGCCGGTTTTAAAGGCCCTGGATCCATGCTAGGCCAAGGATCGGGAGTCCAGATCGAATCTAGAGGACGATCACTCAACGACCGGTCGGCGGCGCATGTCAGCTGTGCATTATATGTGGATCGAGGCGATGCATCGGCCGTCTGCATCTTACCTGTCGTCGAGATGAGATGACGGGCAGACGTGGCCGACGCAAGGAGTGATGAACAGTTGCAACAGTCACCATCGATGCGAATCAAAACACACATCACATGAAGTGGATCGGGGGCTCGGCGCTCTCATTCTTCCCTCCGCTTTGTTTCATTTCCTTCCCTTTTCCCGCCTTTTCATTCCTCGCGTTCCTCCCCAACGATGCTCTAGATATATATAGATAATGTTGACAGTGTTGCTGCTGGCCACCGCGTTGTTCTTTCGGGAAAAAACCCTGGCTGCTCCTTATGTCAGATGCATTTTCTCCCTCGCCATTCTATGCAGTGCAACCCACGCCGTCGTCTCCCCGCCTCCCTTCTTCTCGGCCTTTTTCAAATACACCAATGCCTTCCTGTCGGGGGCCTATGTTATTCGCGCTATCGAGCTGCTGCTGGTCTATGACCTGGCTCACTTGAAACGTCTTGGCAGAGTCACCGCGTCGGCCTCGCCGCCCAAGTATGTCTGGAAACCCTTTCCGACCGCGTTGGGTGCGAAACGTTTGCTGTGGATCTGCGATCTTCTCGTCAATCCGCGAGCCATCGGTTGGAGTTATGGTCCCGTACGATATCTGCCACCCCTGCGCGATCACCGTCAGAGCAAGAGGGCCTTGGATGACGTCAATGCGGTAGACCAAGACGCCCAGGAACCTCCGGCAACTTTCGCCAAAAGGCAGTTTCGACGCATTCTTTTTGGTTATTTAATCTTGG
The DNA here is from genome assembly GCA_023627535.1 of Aspergillus sp. S1802E. Taxonomy (NCBI): domain Eukaryota; kingdom Fungi; phylum Ascomycota; class Eurotiomycetes; order Eurotiales; family Aspergillaceae; genus Aspergillus; species Aspergillus sp. S1802E. The sequence goes on from JAMAHN010000021.1 coordinate 611,064, forward strand.
ACGCGTACCAGTCGACGTTTGGGAGGAATTATCTTCGCCTTTGTGAGACTCTCGCGACCGCAGCAACTGCCGGTTTGGGGACTCATCTATCTACGGAAGCCTCTGAAATCCTGGTCCGAACATATCTCTTCGGTCCGGTCTGCTGGCTCACCTCCTACGCCTTTGTTGACGGGGTTCATGCTTTGTTTGGTCTGGTTGGCGTTAACATCTTTGGGAGTGTCTCTCCCAAGCTTTCCGCGGAACCATGGATGTATCCGTCGTTATTTGGACCGGTGCAGTCTCTGTTCACGTTCAGGTTGCGAGGTACGTACCATACATACTTCCCCTCATCACTTACACGCTAACCCTGTGGTGACCAGATATCTGGGGTAAATTCTGGCATGACCTCTGTCGGCGCCCCTTCCTCGCGCTGTCTGTCTCACTCATCCCCAAATCCGCGCCTCCGTATCTGAAACAGCTCGTGGTGCTATACACCTCGTTTACCCTTTCCGGCATCATCCACGCCCTCGGTTCCTATGCCGTCTCTCGCAACGCGCAGACAGCCGGTATGATGATGTACTTTTTCTTTGTCCTGCCTACCTGCATCGCCTTGCAGCAGATTTTCTCGGGCGAGTTGCTGCCTCGCTTGTTGCCCCAGAACCGCGTCTCCCGGATCATCATCTGGGTCCTGGACGCGTCGTTCGTGTGGGCCTGGGCGAATCTGACCTGTCCCTGGTTCATTGAATATAGCATGTTACCGCAGTCGATGGCGTCGATTCCGATGCCATTTAGTTTCTGGGGGTGGGCCAGTCGCAGCCAAGGCCTTGCTTTGGCAGGATAGGGGTAAGCCTCCGAATTTATGGAGTGATCTTTTGCATTTTTCTTTATTTTGGTTACAGCGGTACAATTTACGGATAGGTCACCGCGCATTATTCGGTAGCGAGATACGTCAGCCTTCATTACCTGCTTTCAGCGAAAAGAAAGAAAACGCATCCATAGAGAAGAGCCTCTTGGTCTGGTCAAAGCTCTGTTGAATAACATACGTGGTATCATATTCTAACATTCTTCGGCGGCAAAGCGATGAACATTATCATAACACCCACGATGATCTAGGCAACAGATTTGCTGGAAATTCCAGTATATTTACCCTGCAATGAATATATACAGATCCACGCTAACGCTATTCTTTTTCTATCCTCGATGCCAGAACGGCTTCATCACCGACTTGACGTAAACAAGCAAATACACCATGAGGTAGTTGGAAATCACAAATGCCGTGAAAATACCGAAAAATGGCCAAATCTTGGACGAATCCAACCCGATTCCTGAAAGATACTATGAGGCCTGTTAGTGACACCTTGTTGCTTTACACACCTGCGAAAGTAATACTTACGTCGTCTCCGTAGCTGTACTCGCAATAGCCACATTTCCCGGAATCGTCGGGGTTGTACAGATAACCCACGCCTTTCTCCTCGAGCCATGCCCCGGCATATTCGCCACATGTCAGATGAGACGGACTCTCAAAGATGGTGAGTTCGCTTTCATCACAGATGACAGGCATTCCGCGGAGAACAGATGTCAGTACGCCACCGATCCAGTATGTGAACGGTGTTGCATAGTACATCGTGTATGCCCAGAATGCGGGCATATTCTCATGCGGCTGCAAGATGCCGTTGAATAGCTCGCACATGATGATAAAGAATGGCATCAGGGTTGCTGCCACCAACGAATCGGCACTGCATAGATTGTCAGTTGGGATGTCACGGGAACTGTCTTTAAAGACTGCCGAACTCACCTCATTGCTGCAATCCACTGGCCCCAAGACGTGGCGAATAGGAAGAACAGAAAGAACATCAAGAAACTATAGCCTGCCGCAAATCCAAGGGGAAGCCCGACAATAAAGTAATACAGAACATAGAAGATCACGGCACTAAGGACGGCGTAAGGGATTTCGCAGATAATTTGAGAGGTGCAAAATGCAACCCATCCATAGATGCCGCTGGGGCCCTCGCGCGCTATCCAGATATCACGGTTCATGATGAACCGCATCGAGATGGCGTTGATGAATTCGGGCACAAGCATCAGCACGAGAAAGCACGAGAAAGCCTTGGACTGCAGGTCGGTGGAACTGTTGCCAATCTGCAAATAAGTGAGGCCGTTGATAAGGGCATGGAGGAATGAGGCGTATAGGCGAGAGTAGGGATACTCTGGGCTTCGCCAATATTGTCGCAGTGTCCGTTGCGTCAAGAGGGACGTCTGTCGGAACACCGACGGACTAGACAGCTTGCTCTGCGTGGCCTGCGACGTGTTGTCGCCTTTGTGACGGATCGCATATATCTCGTTCTGGACATCCTCTGCTTCAGCAGACTGATTCCACACGTCGGGCCAATTGACGCTGTGTGCAGCGTCTTTCATGCCGCCAACGACAACTTCAATGAGGAAATCCGCCGCGTTTGTGACATTCTCTGGTCGGTGACCATGTTCGGCGAAATATTTGAAGATGGAACGTCCGGATTCCCCGACTTGTCCAAAATAGTAAGTGTTTCCACCAGGACTGAGTGCCAAAACTCGATCAAACTGCTCAAATTGCTCCTGGTTTGCCTGATGGATAGTGCAAAGAATAGCCAGGCCCTGATCGGCTAACCGCCGCAACAAGGCCACGATACTCGAGGCGCCCTGGCTGTCAAGACCGCTGGTCGGCTCGTCCAGGAAGAGCAGAAGCTCGGGTTTCGCGCACAGCTCCACGCCAATAGTGACGCGCTTTTTCTTCTCGATGTCCAAGGAGCCTATGATAGCATCTTGCAGGTCCACAAGGTCAAGCGTTTCGATGACCGTGTTCACATATAACAGCTTTTCTTGTTCAGGTACAGCAGTGCTCTGGCGGAGAAGAGCAGAGAATTCGAACGCCTCCCGGATAGTGCTCGTTTCGTCATGGATATCCATCTGTTGACAATATCCAATGCGACGATTGAATGTTTGATCGATGGGCTGTCCGTCGACATACATTGTGCCGGTCAATTCGCCGGAGCTTGGTCTCTGGGTGAGAGCAGTCAACACTGTGTTAAAAACAAGCGGTTAGTTTCTCGCACGGAATGGTGAGGTATTATTGGGCATACACGTGGACTTTCCGGCACCGGAAGCTCCTACGAGAGCAGTCAATGTCCCTGGTTTGCAGTAGCCACAAACACCGTTCAACAGCTTCCTGGTCTCCTTTCCAATTTTGACATTCAACTCCAGGTTATCCCAAGTGAAAGTTGATTGGGTTCCTGCGAGGGTCTGGCCCGATTTCTCCATCATGGTGCGAGGTGCAGCGGCCTGCGGACCTGTCGGGAGGCCATTGGTTTCCTCGTCTGCCGCGCGCTTCCTGTTCGACTTAGACTGTCTCCAGGACTTTTTGTGCTGAATTGGCCCAGCGCTATCCGGCTCCCACTCCATGACCTCGCTCAGCCAGCAAGTACCGGCAATGTAGACCACGGTGAAGAGGCATAGGATCCCAAAGTTGCGCCAAACGTGGCTGAAGGAAAACCCATACTTGGCAGCTAGATAATCATCGCCATTCACCACGGTAGTGCCCACTTGACTTCCTGCATAGCCGCAGGTTTGGTAGGCGATATCCGTATAGTTCGAGCCAGAAGGCACAACTGATCCTGACGCACAGCTGAACTCGGTATTGTGAAATTCTGCAGCCATCATGGACTCGTAGGTATAGAGCGCCGGGGTTGTATACTGATAGATGTTGTTAGCGCTTCATAGATTTTATACGACTAGGACACTCACGGCTATCCACCCAACCCAAGGAACGTCTTCTATCAACTTGTCGACTGAAAGAACGTATCCACCGAAAACAATGCAGAACAGAACAGACACACCGCAGTAGCGCAGCGCAACCTCGAAGTTCGATGAGGCGGCAGCAAATAGTCGGAACTGGGCAGTCAGGCAGATAGTGCAAAGATAAATGAAGAGGAAGTCAATCCAGAAGGAGCCGGCCTGAGGATCAAATTATTAGCTATTCCAAAGACTAGAATCCGTGATGACTCGATATTGCAACTCACATCCGCCTTAAGGCCCGACAGAAAATACACAACAATGAGATATAGGAACGTTATAGCAGCCCCGACCATGAAGTCGGCGATAACTCTGGCCAAGCATACCGCGCTGGGTCGGACGAAGGCAAATTTCTTCTGGCGGCTGAGGATGTCTCGACCTTGCATAGCGTCTTCCAGCTCGGACATTTGGAGCCACGCCAGAAGGATGGCGGAGTAGAAGATCACACCACCCCGAGAGTACATTCCGTCGGTGGTTTGAGGTTGGTTATAGAACATGGACCCGACCAGCAGACCATAAACGACCGCCGAAATCAGCTTGATATACAAAGGCGACATATGGCCTCTGATCTGCCAGATCTGACGTTTCGCGCACAACATGACTTGCCGAAACAACGAAATGGTGTACGGGGACTTGGGTGACACGAAGCGAGACTTATCGGTCTGCACAGCCTTTTTGAACTCCTCCACGCTTCCACAATCCGAAGCAGACTGAGACGCTCTGGTACTCTTGGCCCCGAAACGTTGGTCCTCGTAGTTTTCGACGTCGTATTCGATCTTCTTGTACGCTGAACTTTTCCTAAACGCCTCTTCCAATTCGACGGGTCCTTTCGGGGTGCGCTGCTCCCATCCCGGTTTGAAACGCCGCCTCTCAGCAACAGTGATGCTCGTTAAGAAGTCCGAGACCGTCTGCATTTCGGCGCATTCATATCCCAATCCTTCGAAGTAACCCTTCGCCTCGCGGGCCGGACCTTGATAAATCATCCGACCCTCGTCCAGCAATAGCACCTTGTCAACCAGTTCATAGATGGCATCCGATGCCTGGTAGAGCGTCATCAGCGTTGCCTTGCCGCATGTATCAGTCATTATTCGCAGGCTGCGCGCATAGTCCAGAGCCGACGAGGCATCCAAGCCTCTGGTGGAGTTATCCCAACACATAACGGACGAGTCGGTGGCTAGAGACTCGATAATGGAAATGCGTTTACGCTCGCCACCGGACACGCCTCGAATGTACTCGTTCCCAACAAGCGTGTTCATCGTATGGGACATGCCAAATACTCGCCCGTAGATCTCAAGATATCTCTGGATTCGTTCTTGGTACCTTTTGGGCGACTTGCTCTGAAGCGCAAACTCCAGGGTCTGTCGCACTGTGAGGGTGGGGAAATGCACATCATCCTCTGGTACGTAGGCCACCTGGCCACGATAATGCGTCTTGACCTCCTCGAGGCTTAGGCCCGAGTAGTCGATGGAGCCCGTCACACCGAGGAAGGATGAATGATGACCGGCGATGGTGCGCAGAAAAGTTGAGCAACCGGCTCCCGGTCTCCCCAGAACACTACGAAACATTTAGTCAAATTCTTCGCCCGCATCTCCTTGAACTTTCAAGAACTTACAGCATGATCTCGCCACTTCTCACCACGCCAGAAAAATCGCGAATTAATTCACGCCCCTCGTGGGGCTTTTTGGTGGAAAGCCAGGGCTTGACGGTCCATTCATACACGTCCTGGAAGGTCAACGTGCGCCAGAGGGCCGTTCCTAAAGTCTTGACACTGGCATGATCGTCACCATCTCCCCAGGTGGAGATGGACTGGAAGCAGACGCCCAGGTTGGACTTCTTGCGGCCTGCTTGGAGTTCGGCTTCGAGGAATTTGTCGAAAGAGGAATGTGGCTCAGGATACTCTTGGGGTGGGACATGATTGCTTATATTCGTCAGAGTGCGATGGATGTCTGCGATCGCATCTTCGTCTTCGTGCGAGAGATGTACTCGAGGCGAAGAGATAGCATCGGCCTGGCTCTCCACTTCCGGGTTGGAAGTCACGGAGGGAGCACCGTGCAGGTGGGCATGAAGATGGGCCGGCATTTCACACGACCTTTCCAAACGTCCCTTCACCCGGTGGGAAAGACAAGGGGATTGAAGCTCGACTGCTGAAGCTGGTGGGAATCCAATCTACGATAGCCCGGGGAGGGAGGGGCGATCCCAACACCTTTATACGTGGATGCGTGCCTGGGCCCTATTCGGGCGGAACTACAGATCTTACAACCATAGATCCAAAAAGGAAGCCAAGCTTCATGTGGTGAGCTAAAGGCAACAATGGGCCAGCGAAAGAACGACATGGAAACGGGACTAGTGGTCGTGCTGGTGGAGGCGATCCGCCACTCTAACAGAAAAAAACCGGACGGGTCCAAAAACCCAGTGGGCGGGCGATATAACTTCCGTGTCTGGCAGCTCGCTAGAGAATGAATCATCCAGCCAGAATCAATCAGAAATCGGAAATCCTCGACGACCGAATCACTCAGAGAACTAATCCGCACTCGGCAGCCAAGGCGGATCGACTCCACTTTTCCTCCGGCACGTTCTCTTTGGCCTGTCTTTGCCCTGCACGAGTATCTCGGATCTAGAAGAAGAGATGGAATCTATCATCTCATAAGCACGGCAGCAGGCCGTCAGCTGATGATTTCCGGTGGGCACTGTTGCATGCTAAAGGTCCTTCCGTGTACTCCGTACCTACATGCAAAGAAGTTGGAAGATCAGTCTCAAATCGCGGTCTATGACGCACAAAGGCATGAAACTTGCGCTCGATAACCGACGGCTTGGTTATTGCCAACTCGGTCACGTCCATCCTCAGGAGGATGGGAGACCATCTCCAATGGCTACTCCATACACGGTAAAATGACGAACGTACTCGGTAGAGTGTACGGAGTAGGAGTGTAGGTAAGACGTAAGTGCTGACTACTGAGTATGTGTAGAATTACCCGGGTTAACGCCGCAGGCGCCACGGAAGGCTAAGCCTGATGCGGAAAAGGTATCGCCGGGGACCCACGGGGCCTGAGGCCAACGCGGTTTCCGCGGACCCCGATTTATTTCTCCACGCACTCCGTGTACTCAGGTCTACTGCTTCTGCTCATCTCGGGGTGCAGCTTCTTTTTTACGTGCTCGTGACACATCCCTCCGATGCGGTCTTTGTTGTCATCAAAGTGCACTGCATCTAATCCACCTTTAACCCCTCTCTCCATGCACGCTTCCAGGTGATGTCAGATCGCTCATGCCTGCTCTTTCTTTTCTCCCATCCCGATCGTTCCTTGCCGCACGACTCGGTGAATTCCAAGGAAAGGAATTGAATCATTCCCCCCTTTCATACCTCTTCCACAGCCTCGTTGTCCCGAGCTAAGGTATCTGGCGAATAAGGAACCGGCATAAACAATCCGGCTCAACGGTCCTGCATCGGAAGCCATGCTGGGTGGTGATGAGTATTCGGGACGAAAGCACTATATGAACAATTCTTCTATTCATCGGATAATTGCAGCGGTCATTCCCCGTCATCACTGACTTACCGGCGCTTCTCCGCAAAACCAGTGAGTCCTACTCGGACAATACTCATTATGCTCTCTCTCTCTCCATCTTACATGGGGTGACTACCGAAAAATGGGCCAATACCAAAACTACGAATCTCATGTTCTCAAAGGAGATCTAGACGTCTTGGTGCCTGAGGACTAGCTCAAAGTTGGCTTGCTTGCAGAAACCACTAAGATCAGGCACTTTGGGTGTCGAGTGAAATCTCTATTCATGTCTTACACAGCTTCCTAGTTCAATCAAGAGCTTCAATTCCCACCCCGAGTCCCCGGTACTCGAGGTGCTTGTCGAGTTGGTGGCCGAAAGCCAACGCCATCTGCGATCGGTGCGCACCATCACTTCTCAGACATCAACCGCAAACATCGCAGATGTGCGAGGACTTTTGCGATCATCCGAGACAGATGAACCCCTTTGTCGACTCGCCATATCGTGCGCCTTTCATTGAGGCCTGTGGTAGGTTGCAGCGAAGCATGGAATATGTGCATCTGTAACTAGACGCTCGTCATTGTCTCGTGCTCACGCAAGGCGGAGGGGAGAAATAACATTCATACGGTCTAGATACGGGAGATTTGGACGTCTTTCCATGGTGCTCTCTATTTCACATTGGCTGAACCGCTTGTTTCCATGAGTGGAGAGACCAGAAAGGTGCCAATTCGAACGCAATGGGTATGGAAAATTTGATGCATCCGAGGGATTATAAATGACTGTTATGTGTCTCGCTGGAATGAACATTCCTGGACGGCGAGGGCTGCCGACGCAAGGGATGTGTCCCGCAAGGGGTGCATTTATTGGCATGCGAACGCCGGTCGAGCGACCACATCCAAACTAGTTGTTACACCGCTGATAACTATTGTTCCTTAAGGGTGTTGGATGAGTAGGGGATCCGTGGACTCGTTTCTCCCGGCGAACCTTTACTGGACGGGACCTCGTAAGATCGATCACCTGTCCTTGGGTTGGCTGAAAAGCCTGAAAGTGTATTGCTGGGCGTGTGTCTCTGGCTTGGCTGTCAAGATACCGTGCGTCGACAAGTATTCAATATATACGTAAGCCTTGTCGGTCAGCCAAGTCGACTGACTTCAGGTACTGTATGTGCCATGTATCAATATGATAATGTGGCTGCCAATCCCCCTTGGCAAGAATGGTTATAAGGACAAAGGGCGCCCCTCGCCTTTGTTGCTTACTGGCTTTGACAACTGATTGATTCCGTCTCCACGCACAAGTGACACGGCGGTCCAGCTTTCAAGTTCAATCAACATGAGGTTCCGAAGCATCGTCGCGAGAGCCGTGACACTAGGGCTAGGTATGTAGTCTATTGCTCCTCGTCCCGTCCCCATTCTCCGGACCTCGTTCTACTCACCCCAAAAGTCCCAACCTTCTTTCTCCTCCTACGGAAGGCTATATTAAGATAAAAAATTCATCCTTTGACATGAGTGTATAGTTCCGCTGGCCTTGGCCGACATTGTCACATTTTCTCCCGACGGCCAAAATGAAACGTACTTCAGTATCACTGCGTCCTCTCCCACGGGCCCTGTTTTCTTCCAGATACAAGCGCCCGACACCCTTCAATGGGTTGGCCTCGGTCAGGGCACTAGGATGGCTGGCGCGAATATGTTCGTTCTCTATTCATCATCGGAAAGAAATGTCACTATCTCGCCTCGGTCGGGAAAAGGCCATTCAATGCCAGAATCCAACCCGGAGGCTCAAATCACGCTGCTGGAAGGCGCTGGGATCGAAAACGGTACCATGACGGCCCGCGTGCGCTGCGATAGCTGCATGAGGTTTGAAGATGATCTGAGTGCGAGCCGCTGGATCTGGGCCTACAAAGCGGGAGAGCCCCTAAACTCGCCCAATGCGTCCGAAAGAATACGGATTCATGACAACTTCGGCGGAACCGAAATTGACCTGGCTCATGCTGTGTCCAAATCCGACAATCCGTTCATGGGATATGATCCGTCTAGTAACGCCAAGGGCTTGGGAGGATCGGGTGGTGGCAGCGCCATGGTGATCGCCCATGGCTTCCTCATGGCCTTTGCCTTCGTTCTTCTCTTTCCCGCCTTCGCCATCCTCGTCCCCCTCCCCATCCCTATCTCCGTTGCGAAAGTCCATGCGCCTCTCCAGGCATTCACGCTGGCCGTGGCTATCGCCGGTATGGGGCTTGGACTTCGTCTCTGGGTGCGCGGGGGTGTCTCTCATGTGGACGTGCATCATATTCTCGGCATCATCGTCATGGCCTTTCTTGTCCTCTTTCAGCCCGCCATGGGCTGGCTCCAGCATATGCACTTCCGCAAAACGGGCGGGAAAAATAGCTTTGCGTACGCACACCGGTGGCTGGGCCGCATATTGATCATTCTAGGGATCATCAATGGCGGTCTGGGCTTTCGCTTGGCCGGCATCGGTAGCCCAAGCACTCCGCGCAGCGCCATGATCGCCTATTCTGTCATCGCGGGCGTGATGGGATTGGTATACATTTCGGCACACCTGGTGATGGGTTTTCAGGGGAGAAGAAATGGCCCCCCTGCGCAACAAGAGGTAAAAACTCATGCCAGCAGCGAGAATGCGGAGATAGAGCCAAAAGCGTGATTTACAGCGAATGCGGGCACCTTTGGATCTTCAGCTCTAATCAGCATTACTGGCCAATCCACTCTACAATAATATTTCCTTACGTTGAAATGCTGTCTCGGACACTTGGTTTGAATTCGGGTTCTTATTTTTATCGAGCCAGTCCTTTTTCTTTCTGGCTCTGTTTATGACATGTATGTTGCATCCATGGATGTAGCAAGGTTAAATGACACATTACTTAATGTCGACCATATAAAAAAAGATCTTTAGTTCGTTAGCTTCATTATAATAACGTTCCTCAATTCTTTAAAAGGCTTAGCTTGGAGGAGGTCTGCTTCCCAAGACAATGAATTGCGAAGCACACCCCTTATGTACTATTTACATACCTACAATGACGTCAAATGCAAACCAAGCAAACAGCCCATGCCGACCGCAAAGTCCACCGCCAAAACCAACAACAGTCAGTCAACGCATCCTCAAGCAAAGCAATTGTCCCGGGCTCGCTGCATCTCGGCCCCAGGCGGAGCATCATGCATCACTATTATCCCCTGACATTACAGTATTTAAGACCCCACCGGAACTAGGAACAATGTTACACAACGCCCTGATACGCACCCATCACATCACCTCCCGCAAAAAGGTCTCTGCCTTGAAACGAGCCGCGGATACCTACAACTGCTTCGTGCTCCTGCGGTCGGGCGGCTGCCCTGGAATCATGTACGTTGAGGCCAGGGAGAAAGATGCCGTCGAGTCGTGGGTCAATACGGTGCGGAATCTCCGCTATAAAGACTTCCAGCTGGTGGTGCGACCCGATGTCATCCACCATGAGAATCGCAGCGAAGAGAACAATGGCTCTAGACAACAGAACCGACGTCGGGATGGCGATTCCCACGAGGGGAAGAGAGCATCGGGTATAGGCTTGTCGGAGGTTGACAGCGTCAAGGAATTTGGGAATGCTATGCAGCAGCGTGGTGTTTGGCATTGGTGGAGGAAAGGTATGGGGTACACCTGAGCCAGTCTTATTGATCGATTGGTCTACCTCTCGTCATGCCGTGTTGAAATCTAAGCCAGCCTGCTCGGTTGGGAAGGGCTTTGTTGGCAGTTCGACAATCGTCGAGGAATTCCTCGAAACGCCGAAACGCAAAGGAGGAATTTGTCCGTCGATCAGCCCAAGGCACCATGTACCCAATATGCAAGGTATCTACCACACATTCTTTCGTCGCCGTCGATCTATAGCTCCTTACTCGGCACATCTCACGGCTGGAGCCATCATTCAACACCCCGAAGGTAATTATATTCAGTATCGCAAAAACTATATACAAGAATCTCCTATCTGCCCTTTCGGTTCCATCAAACCCATGTACTGTTAGGAGCGCCAGTCACTGGATTGTGGCCAGGCAATTTGGGAAGAGGACCATGTTGTCCCAGCTCGTCCTTGGGTTCTGGCACTTCCAGAACTTGCTCCAGCGGCGTTAAAGCTCGTTTCTGTGCCTTGGTGATCGAACAACCCGGATCACTGAGGCCGCGCGCGCTCGTACATGTTGATACGGCTTTTTGTAGGGCGTCTTGGTCGGTCCAGCCGTTGACGAAGTCTCCGTGAAGCCCGTACCCCGTCGGGTCACCCATTGCGTATATCCAGTTTTCGAAATCGGGGAACGGCTCCGTGTTGAAGAAGAATTCCAGGAAGATGGAATATATCGCCACTGGGTGGGATCTAGGGCAGACACCCTTGTTGTACTCTCCAATCGCGGGATAAGCCATCTTGACGCATCCATGTCAGTTCCAATCATTTGCCTCATGGGTTCATGCTCGACTTACATGGCTCTTGTGGTCATGGCTGTCCAGGTTCTTCCCGTCCCAACACGATGGCAGGAACACCTGAGACCTTAACGTGGCGCATGGTTGGCGTGGGAGATGTTTGGTCTCATTTGAACCTCCCTCATCAGTCATACACATGTGGGAAACTGCGCGCTGCGCAAAGTCAGAATCGTTGTAGGTCCTGCAGTGCTTGTTAGCGTCCTGGACTTCGCATACGCCCAACCTGCTTCGACTAACCGGAGCATTGGGTTACCGGCCGTCATACGGAGCCCTGCAGGCGGAGCCAACGAGGAGTGCTGGCTGCCGCACGACGTTGCATTCGCAGAATAATCGCATACTCGGTTGAAATAATAGATGGTCTGAGGCGTTATTAGCCCTCCCGAAGGGATATGAACGTTTGCCGCCAGACAAAACCGATTCAACAAACATACGTTTCCCTCGAATTCAATCAACTCAAACGATCCGTTCCTCATGCGATGGTAAAGTTGTGGGATCCAGTAATTGCTCTTATCAATCTCCACTCCGCAAGTGGTTTCGTTGGCATTCTTTGCGGTATCGACCGTCATGTTTCTCTGGAATGCGGTTCCCCCCGCGACGATGTGTGTATGGGCCGACCGCACCCCGGGCGATACTATGGGGTCGGATAACTGCATCGTTAAGGGGACACAGCTGAACGTGAACTCGTCCGTCACTGAGGTGGCACTTATTGCCGAGGCATAGGTTGAGAGCAGCGCTGCTGTGATGGGACCATATCCTCGGCCCGGCCTCATGATTCCTGCTGGGAGAAAAAGTAGGAGAGAACAGGCTGTCAATGATGATAAACAAGACGAAGCAAATTACTTCCGGCTAGCTCGTTTCATGGGCGTAGTACCTTCTTATACCTGCCCCTCGATTGTATGTTTACCTGGTTGACCTGCATGCCCAAGTCCCAAGTATGCATTGCCCTCCTATGGGCATTGGTACGGCGCAACGTGCAACATTTTTTTGTTTACTTCAGCTATAGACCCCGGTGGCAAATCCGAACTCAATCTCCCTTTGACCACACAAAAAGGACGATCTTCGACGCATTGGAATCTTCATTTTGCTTGGTCTTAAACCTCTTGTCTGGAGTCTCTGCGGGCCGGCGACATGGCCTCCATTGGCTAAGCATCCTCTAGACATAGGAATTCGCCGCCCAGTGGGAGCCGATGCTCACCCCCGGCGTCTTTTCTTACATTTCCCACTGCCTTCCTTCTAGGGTGGACTGATGATCTTAACGTCATACATTCCTCGGCCTAGTAGGATTTGATCTGAGCCCTCTTGCTCATGTGTAATCCTGCTAAGTGCTTAGCATGTATGGTCTTCATCAGACTCTATTGTGCTCGCTCGCATCATGATTATGGTAAAGCACATCCCGGTTATACCGAATTGAGGCTATCGTTCGTCTGTCTCTAGAGTTCAACTTCGCAGTCATCATATGTGTAAATCCATTTAATGGTTTCCAAACGTTTAAAACGAACACGAAAGGTGATCTAGATACAATTCAATATATACGGGCGTGCATTGACCCACAATGCCTTATGATACAGTATAAATGCAGTCACTATGAACAAATTTCCCCAAAGCACCACCTTAAACGCCATAAAGCAAACGAAGTCTAGTTCATTGCGGGACAGGATCCTCCTGATCGGGCTGGGAATCCGAATCGGAAGTAGTTTCTTCTACATCAGGAGCCGGGTAGCTGAGAAGCCTGCAGATATCCTGGTAGACTGTTAGTGAAAAATACGCGGACATAAGGTCATTCCCAGCCACATACCCTTCTTCTCCGACGGAAATCATCGTAGAACTTCCTCCACACTTCGCGATTGCGACATCCACTTTCCTTAGGCGTGCCGGGGTTGTGCAGGCACTTGGGCAGCGTTTCCGCGAGCACTTTCTGCGGCCACATCACCCAGGGTTTTGGCAGTGGCCAGTCGGAAAAGTGCACTAGCTTGGCTTCGGCGAGCACCTTGTCCGGATCCCAGACCTCATAGTCATTCCCCAAAAAGTTCTTGTGGTCCTCCGCGCGGAACTCGCCGGTGATCAAGCCGTACTGCCGGTGCGGGAGTACCAGGGCCGAATCGCCGTATCGCTCATTCAGCAGTTCCATATCATATCGGTCCGGCCCGGAGAAGTTCGTCAATACCTGTCCATGAATGGCGGGCTGGGCGGCGTCCATCAGCGCTGAGAATTCTCGGTAGGAGGGCTCGATCACGATCAGCAGGGATGATAGCTGCTTTGTGCCCGGGAGTGTCCAATACGCGCGCGGCATCGCCACCTTGGTCGGAGGAAGGAAAAACAACTCGTCCATCGACTGGAGAAGGTTCACGTCGGAGTCGAGGTGGATCACGCGGTCAAATTCCGTCTCGCCAAAGGCGAGCAGTTTGGAGATGCTTTTATCCCATGGCTCGTCGGGTCCTATCGTCAAATACAAGATGGAAAGTCAACAAACCGCCACATCTTTCCCCAAATCCGCGCCAGAACAGGGAACTCTTGTTCAGCGGGTCATCCGATGCACATACCTGCCCCAGCCTTGATCATTTGCACATCGATCGGTACCAGCTGTACATTGTAGGTGTCCCGAGCCAAGTTCAGCAATTGGCTGTCCCGATCGCGATCGCTTTCGACAAGCACGTCCCAGTCTTCAGGGTAAAATAAGACCCTTTGTGCTCGGCTGCCGTATCGATGCAAGGCCTCGAAGACCATCAGGGCGTTGCAGAGATAGGCGCTGGAAGTCGCATACTGGCTGTAGGCGTAGCGGGTCCAGTCAACCCGATCAAAATCGACATGCGGCAGCGGCGGCGGCAGCGGTCTTTCACGTCGAAGGTACAGGATAAAAAGCAAGAGCAGCGCAAAAAAGACCCAGGTGCGGAAGTGTCTCAATTGCCGCTTGACGATGGCGAAGCATGGTTCGTCGGGGATGTCGAAGAAATCATCTTCGGATTGGTTGGAGCCTCGGCGACGAGGGAAACGGGGAGGGTTCTTGGTTCCCATCATGAATTGTCGGTTCATGCTGAAGCGGCATCCATTTCTGGATGGGAGATATGTAGGAGCCACATGCGAACACGCGTTCGGAAGGGGGGGATGCGTCGACAACCCTGCGGATCTCCTGTGAGGTGAGATCCCGCCACGTGATCGGGGGCTGTTCACAGCCACTTCAACTACTTTGCTCCAAGAGTTTCTGCGCCATATTGCAATGGGGCGCTGTTTGCCCCGCTGATTCATTTATATTGGTATATACATGTGTGTCCTAGATCCTACTAGACCTTATCTGCGTCTATTCATTATACCACACTGCCCTCATTCATTAACGAACGCCATCGAGACGTGCTTGTATCGTCGTCTCATCAAAGCGCCCATTTTCACCAACGTAATTGCGAAGAGCCTCGGACGTCATAAGGCGGCGTGGTGCTTTCCGTCCGGTTAACAGTTCAAACTGCGCGATTGCTTGCTCCGAGACATTGTCAAGTCCATCAACTAGAACCCACGGGCGACCGGTCTCGCTCCGAATGCGACGCATCTGACGCAGCAATGGTGTGTCGAGAGGTTTGTAAGCAAACTATAATCCAAGGTTAGCTATCGTACATTGCCATCTTCGTCGGCGATCACTCACCTCCAACACAACACCTCCGGTCGGGCTTCCCAACCACTGCATCGGCATCTCAAAGTCGGCCGGAGGCTCATCCGTATCCGGGTCTGCAGGCACGCAGGAGGCAATCAAGCACGGAGGACATTCACCTGGAGGCCAGTCGTCCTGGACTGACTTCAACACATGTACCACCTCCGTCGAGCCTACTTGTGATGCAGCCCACGAATTGAAGTGACGGGCCACGCTTTCTGCGCGCGACAAAGTTCGATTGTAGATGAAGATTTTACGGCATCCGAGCCGGAGCATGGCGTAGATGGCGGCGCGACCCATACCGCCCGCTCCTATCACCAGGCCCGTCGTCTTAAGTGGACTGATGGCATTGCGTGGGGACAAATTCCGATTGATGCATGTCATGATGCCGACCCAATCCGTATTCTCTCCGTACCAACCCAAGACGGGTCCAGCCTGGTTGCGACGACTCGCTTGCTCCTGAAGTGGAAACATCGTTCCATCGGCTCGCGCCCGCAATGGCATGATCGTATTGATCGCTCCGATCGCCTCGGCATGCCGACTTTTCGCGGCCAGTTTTTGGGAAACCTGCACCCTCCACGGCTGGACGACACTGGCTCCTCCAAAATGGGGATCTCGACCCAGACGGTCCAGTGCAGCAAGAGTGGCCGACTCGGGGATACTGTACATATGGTTCATCCCACAATGACGGAAAGCCGCATTGTACATGACAGGAGAAAGACTGTATGATACGCTGGCCCCAAGAATATAAAACTGGAGAGGATCCAGCACATAGGTTTGGAACAAGGCCTGAACCGCATCTCGTGACGTTATCAACGGGTCTGTCCCATAGTTCGCAGACCGCTTGATTGCTGGATGGGTAACCGAGGTGAGGATTGAATTGAACACCTGGGATGTTCGTCCTAGACTGCCGATATTATATGCAATGATAGGAGGATGGTCACCAGTCAAGGACTGAACCTTAGTTGTGAACTTCGCAACGGCTGCGTTGTCTTCGCGCTCTGTAGCCACACGCAAAAATCGCACAAGTTGACAGCCTAGTTTTTCGGCCTCAAGGTAATGAGAAAGTTTGTACTCATGTTCCCACGTCACATGAGCTGAAGGCTTGAATATGGTTTGTCCTATTATTTTGGTCGTTCCTCGACTGCTGATTGCATCTGCGAGTAAGACACGGTCAGATCCTAGATCTACGACCAAGTATTCCACGCCGAGTCGTAACCCGTGTTCCACAACCTCAAAATACGTGTTGCGCTGCTGCTGTGCGACTGATGGATCACTTGCACCGACCCCCGATGACGCAATGTCGATGGATAGGATGATGGGAACTCGAGCACTTCTCCGAAGCAACGATACTTGTTTGCTGACGGTGCTCGCCATACCCGAATTCCATCGGTCAACGCAGAGTTCGATTGCGTCTCCTCCCGATTCAAGCCCGGACAAATCAACAGCACCATCTATAAGCTCGGAGGATCGGACGAAGATAGCGTGTGTGAATGACCGACGTTCCGGGGGTGTTTCCAGAAGCACAAAAGGCGAATCATATCCAGAGTGGCCCAAATCTGTCCCCGTGATAAATCGAACAAACCGGGTGAAATCTTCCTTGGCCTCCTTGAGCTTGAACGAGTAGTCGACGGATCGCCGATCCGGAGTTTCTTCTTCGACCTGGGAAGATACACTGGACCGATCTTCAATGTTGTAGAACTCGAAATTGGAGCAGGTTCGATGTAGAGGGTCTGACTCACACAGCAACTTCGCTGACTGGTCCTCCAGACCGAGCAGGCGTTGTATGCGGTCCATGTCGCGTACCAGGTAAACCACCGGGTTGGTGTCGGAGAATTGGCGGAGGTACTCCTGAACGGGGCGTGTGAGGCTCGCCAACCCGCATTCAATAACGCAGTGCGAACGGTGATTATCCAGCATCATCTTCAGGACTTCGATATCCCGATGTTGGAACTCCTGGCTTCCATACCGCTTAAGGTACTCATGCCGCGTGAGCCCAGTAACCTGCTTAAAATAATGGTCTTCGGTGATGAAGCGTCGTTTCAAGGCCGTGGCAGCGACAAACCCCATTGAGCGCTTACCACAGCCCCGAATGCCAACAAGTACCAGAGACGCATCGGGGTCGATCTTTCGGCGGGGCGCGGGTTGTTGCATGGTGCAGACGAAGCAGTTCCCGAAGGTATACAGCCCGTGATCCGGAGGTCGCGATGAGGTCGAATGGGCTGATTAGAGTCAAGTTACAGGCAACAGGACCATGATAGCGAGACCCATAGCTCGATTGAAAAAGGGGGGTTAAATTGAGGTCTTCTAGTGTCGTGAAGCCGCTCTAAAGGTAGTCGGGTAGCGCGCGTCGCTCACAGTGCATGGAGACGAGACACTCCGCAGCGAGCATACACCGTATTGCAAGGGCAGGAGACTAACAGGAAGGGATAGTCCCAAGAGGTTCCGCAGATCCATGGCCGGCGAGACCATGACCAACTTCCATCGGCTTGTCGCAACGGGTCTGCTCCTTTGCCGCGTCGATGCGCTGATCCGCTTGCAGCTTCTGCCCCGCTCCACCGCCTGCTGCCCGTGGAGTTGCGGCAAAGACCTTAGCCGGCTAGCTGGTCCCGATGATTCACTATTGATGTTTTTTTTTTTTTTTTCAATGGGAATATTAACTAATAATAGGCCATCGGAAAGACCTCCTCGCTTCAGTCCTGGACTCGGTCACTCCCAGGCCAATCCCCCGATTATCGGCTGTCGTGGAAAGAAGAGAGAATGATGATTCCCGCACGGAAAGGAAATCGTGGGGTGTTGTGTGGGGGACGGGAAGTTCGGAGCACTCCGTGGGTGACTAATGCCACTCACCTCCGACGACCACGGGACACGCCCGTCATCCACTTCCCGACTTTCGCCCCGACGGCCTCCCTCGAAGCCGTCCGTCATTGCCTCGGAATGGGTCTAGCCAGTTTGGTTCTCGATCTGGCTCCCTCTCCCATGAAAAGAAATGTTCTTGATCCCTGGATGATTCTGTGACGGCAGCTATCCTCGGTCGCGCCGTCCTCGAGCGTTTGAATTCCTGTCTCTCTCGCCTACTCGATTGCATGCTTTCTTTTCTTCCCACACCGACTACGGCCTTGTGCTTCGCCCTCAGGCTCTTCGCTTCCCCCATACATGACATGCCAGTTCCGTTGTAATTGACCCTCAATGGACGAGGGTTCTGATCCGAAGGCCCCTCGACGCAAGAGGGTCTCCAGAGCTTGTGACAGGTGTCGAAGCAAGAAGGTATGCTGGCTCCATATCTCCTAATCTGCCTAGCAATCCACCAATTATCGGAACCCAACACTCACAGTGGTTTTAGGACAAATGTGATGGCATACGTCCCTCTTGCTCCGCCTGCCAGGCCTCAGGCCAGACTTGTTCGTACGACCCGCATGCGAAGAAACGTGGGTTACCGGAAGGATACGTGCGAGGATTAGAGAAGCTCTGGGCGTTGTCGATCTGCAATATTGATGGGTTTGAAGACACCATGCTGGCTCTTTTGGGCACCACGGCCGAGTCGGCTGGTCGCCGAGATAAAATCAGGAGTCTATGGGCCAATGATGGAGCATCTGAAACGATGCATGAATCCTGGAAAACCAGCCGGCTCTATGGCGCCCTAGAAAAAATGCTGTCAAATCCCGATGCTTCGCCGTCGCGTGGTTCTGAAAAGCGCTCTCGTGAGGAAATTGACGACGCCTCGACCAGTGGGGAGACCGCATGGGGGTTTCGCATAGAGCGCAGCTCGTCCTCTCTATCATTGGGTGCTCCGCGCGTAGTAGAACCCTCCGCCTCATCCCCTCCGGCTAAGAGAGCTCGCCTCTCTTACCCGTCGAGCAGTCAATCTACCTCGCTGGCTCCGGGCGCTAAAAATTTGCTAGAGTTACCGGCTCAGACCTCGCAGCTTTTAGACGTTTACTTTGCCGTCACACATTCATGGTTTCCTATCGTCGCTAAACATAACATCCTCCGAGCGTCATACCTTTACGTTAACGGCCCTCTATCGCTTACCAACACTACTCCCGGATCCGGTAATCATGCCGCACTCTGGGCTGTACTTAGCTACACCCTCTCTCAGTCTCAAACGAACTTGCAGGATGGATCGCTGGAAAGACTAAATCGGACGAAGGAATATTATGCGATTTCTCGCGCCTTGATTCCATCCGAGACAGACCAATATGACATAGGCCACGTGCAAGCGCTGCTGCTACTAACTATGGTCAACATTGGTCTCGAAGAATGGACTGCGGCCTGGTTGCTAAGCGGCCAGGCAGTGCGGATGGCTATTTCAATGGGCTTGGGCGCTTTCGCCGATGTCCGACGATCTGACGATCTGAGGCAAGGAAAAGCAGTATTTCTTGGATGCTTTGTCCTTGATTCGCTGCTTTCTTTCCGTATATCTCGAAGGCCATGTATGCATCCCCGCGACATATCCTCGGTAGGGCTCTTAGAAGAGGATGGCTTGGAAGAGTGGAATTCCTGGGCAGACGTCTTACCCCCTACCGGCGGGAAACAGGGATCAAATTCTCCCCGACGAGGCCCCCTACTCGCCCTGAGCTGTTTCAATCGGCTAGTGGAACTGGCTAGCGTGTTGAATAAGATTGCCCGTGATGCTGCGACCGGAGCCAACGCACACATGTTTGCACAGCAGCTGGTTATGGAACTTAAGCAATGGGATGATCGCTTACCGCTAGGGTGTCGACTAATCGGTCCCGAGAGTATCTATCCTGAGCGGCACTCTGCATTACTTCCACACCAAACCTACTTAGGGCTAACTTATGTGGCTACTCTACTCTGGCTTTACCTACGGATTGCACCCCAGGAGCTCGGGCTGCCCCGTTCCCAACGCCCCGCCGTCGAGGGCGCAAAGAAAATCCTCTATAGAGCTCTGCCAATGTTGTCTCAACATATGGAAAACTTCCAGGCGTGTGGTCTTCCGCCAGTGTTCGAGTTTACCATAAGGACAATGGCAGAGCAGGCATCTACCCTGCGCAACAGGATCGAGTCCGACATGTTCCCCTTCGGACGATGGGCCGAAGCTCTCTTCCAACGAACAAAGGAACTCGGGCCATCCTGGCCCGTTTACGGCACATTGGCCTCGACTATCGAGCGTTGGTATCGTTCCAAAAGTCTACCAGAATCTGCGTCACCTTCCTTTCACGTCCCAGATTTGGAAAGCACGCCCTTTGGGGGTGGCAATCGTTCTGGTCACAGTACCTTCGACGACCCCATGACCGTGACTGCCACACACCGTCAAAACCCGAACGAGGAGGCGTCTGTGACTTCAGGGTCTCTTCTGGCAACAGCGGAGCCCGATTATACATCTTCCATATTGGGGATCACCATCCCCGTGGATGCACAATATCTAACGCCAAAAGACACGGTCATGGAAAATGCGGATTTTTCCATGCTAGACGCGACTTTCCAAGATCAGCCCCAAACTCAACCGTCTCGTCCGGCCAATACTACACCGACGCTCATAGACAGGCCCGACACAGCGGCCGACCTGGATGCACTATTACCGCCCGTCCCACCCCATCCGCCCACTCCCGACTCATCCGTTTCGAATCCCATGATGCCCGCGAAACCCATAAGCAACGGCCCTCCTCGATCCTCCGGGAACAATCTCAGCATTGGCCACGACAATTCCGCCATGTCGGAGCCGCCCGTTTCTAGTAGAGACATTGATTCCATTTTCAAAGACCTGGCGTATCTTGACACCACGGAGTGGGCCACCAGTCGCGAGGCAGGCTTGAAGGACTTTGGATTCATAGATGACAGCACTTTCCACGCATTCTGCCATGACCCAGACCGACTCGCCGGGTCCCAGCCCTTGGTTCACCCCCCGTCGATCGCAGACATCTGGCCGCCTCCGGGGTTCTTTCCGGAAACGTTTCAAGATTCATCTGAAGATACGATGGAGGGGTGAAGTCTCGAAATCATCGGATAAAAACGCGTCATCCTAGACATCTACTAGTATATATCCCGTTCTCCCAGCATGTCTTGATATGCTATATCATAGTGAGGATTACTCATGTGGGAACCTCCCACTCATATTTTTGATACCCGGGGTTACTGTCATGCATGCCCAGCTTGCATCCTAACCTCACACAATGTTGATTTCAAGTCATGTACATTTCTCAGTTAATTAACATGCTTTTCATTTCCAATTTAAAGCTCTCTTATGGGCAGTTAGAGCTTAATTAGGGAATATACAGCGTACGTTTCAGAATTATTAGTACTCTAAGATCATGGAGACGCTCGGCTTTATTAGATTCTAACTAAACATATTCCAACCTGATCATTTCCAAGCTGTTTCACGGGTCCCTGGAACCGAAAAGGAAAATTAATAAAGGCATACTTAGCTTAAAGAGTGGCCCTCTAATCCAACGGTCCATTTCTACAACATTGTCACTTTTATATAAGCCAATCCGCAACACCAGTTTCTTATCAAGCTGACGTGCTCAAGAATCTGATTTTTTTTTTTTTGTTGTAGCTTTAGTGATGGAGACATACTCGGCAACCTCACTCAACAATATACTTTGCTTAGGAACCAGGGTCGAGGTGCTGTTTCAAGAAAGCTTGGACGCGCGAGCCGCATCCCTCCTATGTAGTAAGTAAGTCTGGGGGGTGTTTCGTACCCCAGATGACTATGTCGGCGAGTGATACAGGCGACGTCTCCGGGCACACTGCAGGACACAATCTTCATCAGCCGTGATCGCGTTGTTGCCATCCGAGTCGTCGACATTTGGTCGATCGATAAACTGTTCCAATCTACCTGCCTGGTCGGTCGGTCCATACACAGTTGTAGATTGGACTCGTGGGAAAAAAAAAAGGCCGTCTCTGTGTCACGTACCCAGGTTTGGTACCTTGTTGTGCAGTACTACTTTCCTTCTTTCCGGCACAGTTGAACAGGTTCAGCCATAGATAGTTAATATATGCGAGCGGGACAAGGTAACAAACTGCCTTCGCAGAACACAATAGCGTTACCATCTAGAAGTGCCGCGTACCGGTGTTGCTTGCTCAAGAGCCACATGGTCTGGATACCCTCCTGGGACATGTGATGGTAGGAGACGGTGGGGGATGACATTAGGGACATTCGGCCACATCTTTCGGTAAGATGGTCGTCTTCCCCTGCCTGCGATGAATGGGACGTTCAGAATTTGCCAGATGATGTGCGCTTCGGGCTCGGTAAAAATGGACCATAGTCTGGGAGCGAATCTCCCCGTGTCGAGGTTCCGGTTCACAAGGCCATTGTCCGTTTCATACGCAGGGTAGCACCCAGTCGCGTCCCCATCTTCTTCCTGTCGTTTTGACAAACTTCGCATTGAGAGAGGGTTTTTGTGCACGTTCTACTCAAACAGTGGCCGGAGCTATTATATGATAATATCATCGGCATTATTATCGTCAGCCCCTATCCCTAGTAGAGTCTGTTGTTATTACTAGAATCATGATTCGAGGAACAAACACGCCAAAGAAAGCAGACCCAACTCCCATAGAACGTGTAACTCCGACCCTTTTAGAACCAGATGTAGGTCATGGACTCGTATATGCTGCGAAAAGAACCCAAAAATGTCAAAGCGCTGTATAGCAAGAAAAAAGCCCCACCGCCAAAAACGTGTATAGATTTACTCAGTCAAGATCCATGTGTGTAATACGCATCAACCCCTTTTCAATAGTAAAGACGAGGAAGGAAGGAGAGAAGAATGGAGGGAGGGAGTGAAAAAGAGAAGAAGGAAAAGAGGAAAAGTGTTGATTGGGGAATCGGGTCGGGTCAGAATCATCGGCGCCATCCGACATTCCATATGACATGGGCAATATCACGGGCCGTGTTGACAGTATCTACAATCCTGTCGATGAGGCCCGTATTGGTCTGCTCGCTGGCGTCAGCTGACAAGGATGGCCGACCATGCCTGCTCAGCTCTTCTTCGTCTTCAGCATTCACAAACCAAGGACGACTTTGATTTTCCGGATCGAGCGGATACTGGCTCGACTCCCAGGTAGGATACAGGCCATTGCCGTTGTCACCAGAATCATCGTCGTCGAGGAAGAAGTCCGCCGACGGGTCCGAGTATTGAAGGGCTCTGGTGGAGCTGGACTGCGATGACGACGTCGAGAGGTAATCAGTCCACCGATCGATTATGGAGCCCGCCGGGGGCTCGGGAGTATCGCCACGGTATTTGAGCGTGGTAGAAGGAAGAGGGGCAATGGTTTTGTTGTCTCCAGTTGAGCTAGTCCGCGGAGGGGTCTTCTCAACGTCTGAGGCTTGCGGAAATATTTGTTTCATCATAACCACCCCTTCGTGCGCAACCGAGTCGTCTCCACCGGGAGTCGACCATTCACCGTCATCTTCGTCTCCTTTGGCCTCGACGGCGATGCACTGCACGACTTCGTCGTTGAAGTGAATATGGCGCCTCTCGCTGGGTGACCCGATTCCAGACGACGCGTTCGTCAGGGTGTCCGCAGGTGAGCCCACGGATGTGTCATCGGTGGCGTAATGGTAGACAGGAGGGCGGTTGCGGCTTAGGGCCGCCTCCTGTGCCTTCAGGATCGCACCGGCATGCTGTAAAAGCGTGTGCTGTGACAAAGAGCGCTGTAAGATGGTCTCAGAGGCTGTCCTCTTTTTCAAGATGGGCTTTTTGTCCACATAGAACGTGGGCGTCTCAAAGCAGCTTGGCGGTGGCGAAGTGGTTGGCTTCTTACCGCCCGAGAATGTCTTCAACGGACCATAAAGCCAGGTTACATCGCAGTCCTTCAGCCTGCAACGACGGGTTAGGACGACAGCTGATCGAGTATAGGGCGCAGAAACTCGCCCGGGGTGATCAAGGCAAGGGGACTAACCAATTGAGGGTTTCAGGGGACACAGTCCCCAGCTCCAGTCTCATCTTCGCCCAAGTTCTCCAAGAAGCATTCTCCAACCTCACGCCGTTCTCATATACGCTTCTGCGGCCGGTCACATAGCGCCAGGAGGCCCAGATGTCCTCCTCTTTCCATTCGTGGGACAGGTAATCCACGTGCCTCGAAGGCTCTTCCTCGATCGAATGGTCGTCTGCCGCCGGGGCCTGTAGCCTCCAACGGTGTATGTCCACCAAGGAGCGTATCGAGCTCACCGAGGAGCATTCGTCTTTGGAAGCACAATCAATTGCGTCGTACGAAGGAAGCACGACATCGTCATCTTGCTCATCGTTGACATTGAGTGATAGACTACTGAGCGTTGTAGGCGATGAAGCGAAGGGACGAGCGGTTGATTGGGTGAAATCAGGCGAGGATAGAATGGACGACGGGGCTGACGAGAGGATGGGGCTTGGACAGTCCCTGGGGGGGAATGCTTGCATGGGAGATTTGACGGAAGGAACATTAGAGCCATCTAGGAAGTATCTTTGGGCGATGGGGCACCGCAGAGGATCGGGCGAAAAGCGCGCATGCTCCTCTGGCGAGGTGGAAAGCACGGCAGCCATGATAACGAGGGCTGCAATCTCATCGGAGGGAGAAGGCCTTGGTCCGAAAGGGTTTCAGCGGCCTCAGACTGGGTCGGGTTAGAAGAGAGGGCAATATCAGGCCGAAAGGGAGGGTAGAAGATGGAGACAAAGACTGAACATGACGCTGTTTCCCGTGGGTAGAGACCAGAGAAGTAGGCGGGGAAGAAGGGGCTAGGTATATAGCAGATAAGATGCGAAGAGACTAACGGGGAAATAATCGAGATAGAGTTCTCCGGAAAGCTCCTCTCGGTAGTAGGGAAATCCTCGCCGTAGTCCGAGCGTGAGACTAAAAGATTATTTTTTTTTCTAGTTTTCTCTTTTTGCTTTGGCTTTCTCACGCCGATGCAGGCGTAAGATAGAGGGATCCACCGTGCAAATCGCGGATGCGTCGCGATGATGAATCGGCGGAAGGCAAGCGGCGTAAAAGCAGGGATGAGGCCAATCAATGTCAATGCATCGAACGCGGACGATAAAGATATGCCTATGGCCGGTAAGGCGGGTCGGGTCACCTTGGTGGCATTCCCCGTCACGGCGTTGGCGAGTTGTGATAGGGAGGTAGGAAGCCGGGGGAGAGGATGGACATCTGGAGGTAGGAGATAAAGAGACGATATGATCTGATGGAGCAACTAGTAGTAGGTGTAGGTAGTTAAGGTAGGGGGAGTGAGGGCAGATGGAACGAATTACTCTTCGGGCCCTAAAAGGCGGTCGGTCGCCACCAGGAGGGATAGGGTGCAGATGGTGGAACTCTACCGTTTTTTTTATCATAAAAGACTTAAGGTACCGTCACCTCATCCGCCTCGACTCCTTCCCGGAACGGCGACAGAGGGAGGTGGCTGCCTCGTCCGTGGGCACTGCACCCTCGCCCCGCTCTAGATTTTCTTATGGTCATTATTATGATTATTATGGTGATCATATCCCCTCTTTTCCCTCGGTTTCCCCTCTCCGCGACCGTGGTGGATGGCGTCGACGACTTCGACATTTCTTTGTAGGGGAATTCCCCACTCGGAAAGTCTAGATTCTCGGGGATCGGATGATAAGAGGGAGGACGGACACCAGCGTCCAGTACACTAACGACTACTACTACTACTACTACTACTACTGTACTACGGTGTACTACGGTGCATCTGCACGGACGTTGCGCTGCACAACAGGTTCTAGTGCCGTTGGATTGGCCAGGCCCGTCCTTGGACCTTCCTCCCTCCTCCCAGGCTCCTTAACAGACACCCTCGCTCACTCACTCACTCACTCACTCACTCACTTGCCTTCCTGGAATCTCATCATACTTAGCAGCTAGTCACACCGTCTGCCTGGAAGGTAGGCATATAAAAATAACCATCAAATTAAATAAAAAATAAAAAAATAAAAAAAAAAGGTACGTCGTAACTATTTATTCGTGATGCTGATGAGCAGAACCTCCCCGCCGCCGTCCCGCAGCACCAAGGGCCTGAGCGTCTACTCAGTAGAAGTTCGATTATTATACTTCCAAGGGGCTAGTTGGCCTACGGGGGAGCCTTCGTACAATCAAATAATTCTCTTGAATTTCGAAATCAGTAATAACAAACGAGGGGAGGTGGCTTCTTGTTTCAGGCCTGCAGCCACTCAATCTTCGCATACAGGACATATTGTCGGCCTACTGCAAAGACGCCCGGGGTCTCGACAAGGTCTTGGAGTGGCAATCCAGGTCAAAGGAACATGCTGCTAGATATCACGATCAAGACGCCGGCGGTGGCAACATCCATGCAATGATTACGTTCACAGCTTGTAAACCACTCAACCATGCTGTTTGTAGGTCCTTGCCCATGGGGGAGGGGAGCTTCGTTGACAGCTCATTGCAAGGAGGCCCATTTTCAAGACTGGGGATTATTTCGTAATGCGATCGCAACCCCTGTTCAACTCTCCCGGAATGTTCCGGAGGCGCAAAGGTCCTTTTGACTTCACTCCCATGGCGAGATTGGCACTGACACTAGATATGCCCATTTGTCTCATCTCAACTTGTCCGATCCGTCTGAGCCGCGATCGATGGGTACAGTACGCGCACAGCATGCGTATGTCAAAGGGCATGGCATATGCAGAGCCCGTGCTCGGGACGACCGTCGCCTCAGGGATTGAAAATCCCAAGCGCACGACAACGACGGAATCGTTTGTTACCGATGCCCGTGCTCCTGTACCGACCCGCGTCCACTGATACCGGCGTGGGCTCCTTCATTGGCTACCATCAACTGTCAGTGGTACTGATGATGATGATGTGATTAGTAGTTTGGAGAGAGCGAAAGGAATCAAGAAACGCAACTCGGAAGCTCGCCTCGTCGAACCCCGGCTTGTATTCTTGCCTAGCAAGCAATCGTGAAATGCCTGGCAGGTAGTCTAATGCAAAGAAACGTTCACCCATTCCTTTGACACAGGGCCAATGGCGAGGGTCTAGAACAGGTTGGCGTCGAGGTTGTTACCTCATCGTATTCAATCAGTAGGGGCTTGGCCGGCGCGTCGGCATCTCCCTATCCCAATAATAGAGTGCTCGATCCCGGGATTGACCAATCCGCTCGCTTGCCCCTCTGATTCATACCCTCGAGATAAGTTCCCGATATCATTGGCTATAAATCACCGCATGGTGAGTACGATCGGCCTAGAGAATGCGTGTCAAGAGTAAACTTACATGATGGTATACGTAGGGGTACGGGCTGGATCCGTGGGAGGAATTGCCACAAAATCCAGCCCGCTCTCTCCTCGTGTCACCGGTTAATCTTCTATCAACCCCGTAAGTCATAGTAACTCTGTAGCCGGACGGCCAGGCGCTGCGTCACGTGATGGCCACCCGTTATCGCGACTCGGCAATACTGCACTTCCGGCCCCGCAGCGTATCGTTATCGGGTGACCCAACCTGCCTCTGTTGCGCCCACCAGAGCTTTTTCGTCCGTCATTTGCGCAGCCCCTAGAAGAGCTTGCAAGCCGAAAAGAGGAACTCACAATGGCCGAGGTGCTACAGCCAAACCCTGCCGAATCCCAGGCAAAGCATGTCGTTTACTGCGGTGGTGAGTCTCGTTAGCCTACGTGACACGACGAACGATATCCCTCATTTCGAATCTCGAAGCCTTACTAAACTTATCGTAAACAGTTTGCACATTGCCTGCAGAGGTATGATTCCTACATCCCGAGACCATCGCCTCACTCGACTTTCTTCGGCGCATAACGAATCCCACAGGCGGTGGCAGGCGGGGGGAGCATGTTCGGCTGACTGGCAAATCACAGTATTGTGAATTCGGTGGCACCGCAAAGAAATGCGAGGAATGGCTGAAAGATAACCACCCGGATATGTACCAGCAACTATATTCCGAGGGTATGTTGAGGGCCGAGGCGGGGGTGATTGAAGAGCAAATAAAGAGAACTAACAAAATGTACAGAAGCCCTTAGTTCGAATCTGTCCAACCTTTCGGTATCTGTCCGTGAGCGTGCTGCCAAAGATGCTGCCAAGAAGGAGGCAAAGGCTGCTTTAGCAGAAGCCCGGGACGCCGAGCGCAAGGCGGCTTCTAAAGTTCTTATCAAACGAGTTGAGCGCAACAAACGCAAGCATGTCAGTGTGATCACCGGGCTAGAGGTATACGGTCTAGAGAACAAGAAGATTGCCAAGGAACTCGGCAAGAAGTTTGCGACTGGCTCTTCAGTGACAAAATCCGCCGCCGGAACCGAGGAGATCACGGTGCAGGGTGATGTGAGCGACGACGTCAAAGACTGGTTGTTGGAGGTGTACGGGAAAGAAATTCCAGAAGCGAATATTGAGCTTATCGAGGACAAAAAGAAGAAGGGGGGAAGCTAATCAAAACATAATAAATCAGGAATGACTGTCCGTGCATAAGCAAGCAAGGAACAGTCCAATGTTTCTTTGACGCGGGGTATCATGACGCTATATGTTACAGATAAATTTGATAGAAACTCGGTGATTTCCGACTTGAAGTTGATGGGCCCCAAGGGAGAACACGGTACAGCCGTGTACGATGCCAATCAGAGCTCTTCCAGAAATTTCAGAGGATCTCGATCGGTCGGCTGCGCATCCACGGCTGCGACATTGGAAGTGGGCGTATTGGCTGACCGAGAAGATTGGCGGTTTTGGACATCTGAATATCGACCATTCAGTCCGGGTGGATACAAGGACCATGAAGGGCCGCCCTTATTCCCATGATGTAGAGGGCGCGACGAGTTGAGGGCTGGTATCGCCGTCGTACCTGGACCTCCAGACGCCGATGACTCCACGCTCCAGCTTTGGGCAACCAAAGCAACAAGCACGGCGACGCACGCGGTTGTCACCACGATCCAGAAAAATCGAAGACCTCGGTTGATTCGTCTTTGGCATTCCACCTCCCTCTTCTCCCAGCAATCAATCCTGTTTCTCATCACTTCAAGCCTTTCATTCAGGGCATCGGCCCTCGTCCTTCCCACCTTCATACGTTGTTCTAAAGCCTCCACTTTTTGTACCTGAGGTCGGAACTCTTTGAACTCCAATATCTGCTTCTGGATTTCCTGGCCCAAGTTCTTGGTCTCCTTCTCAAAGTCATCGAAGAGTGCTGAAGTAGATTCGAATAGTTCTTGAAACGAAGCGATCGTGGAGGTGAGGGCCGCGATCTTCTCTAGTAGATTGTAGTAAGTATAGTCTAGTCGACGAGTGATGTCTGTCGCAAGGGTTCCGATCAATGACAGGGCGGAGCGTAAGAATCTATCAATAGTCGGATCAGAACGGCTCAGGTACACAGATAAGTTTTGATCGGACTTACTTTTCACCAAGGGTCCTTCTCTCGTTTAGCATCTCCAAATCCTCCATCGAACGAATCTCCCGCCCTCTCACCGGGCCAAGTTTGCTATTCTGGTCGATATCATCAAATAAGCTTCCTTTCCTAGCACCAGCGCCGAAGCCTGTAGGGTATTCAGGTCCGTAGCCTGATCGCGTCGATTCCCGCGTGATAGGCCGAAGCAGGGCGTCATCCATGTCGCTCTCTTTCTCTCTACCGCTTGACCATGCCGGCAGCAGGCCTCTTGCAGCAGATGAAGCACTCATCGGGTTCATAATTCGAGGCAGACGGCCATCCCGCGACTTGCTGTGCTTGTGCTTGTGGCGTGTCCTCAGTTTGGTACGCTCTAGACTGCTGGGATCAAAGACCAAATGACGAAATGGGGACTTGTCCCCCGCCGCGTCATGGTGGTCGGCACGAGTACGGTGCTCTTCCAAGCCTTCGCGGTCATGATTGGGGGGCAAAGCCGGTTGCTCCAGTCTGTGGGCATGATCACCCCCGCTATTTACTGCAAACGGTTCGCCGGCGACGGTGGGTTTTTGGCTCCCAGCAGTGGCAGAACCGTGGCTGGGAGGGAAAGGGGCCGTTGATTGCTTGGCTGGGGAAAAGACCGCAGGCAACGACGATCGGGTTGAATGCTCCATTTTAGGGTGTACCGCATAATCAGCCAGAAGTTGTATTATTGTCAATTCTTGATTCCCAGGGCTAAGAGGTAAGGGGAATCCCGATGTTGTCTAGGATGGGGGCCGAGGTTGAGAGGTTGAGGAATGACGCCAAGGCTGGCCATGGCACCTGAGCTAATTTAGTCTGCCTACCCACGCGGTGATCTTGACAATTATATATATTTACATGCTCCGTGTGTCTAATGTATCCCCTTACACGCGCACACAAGAAGACATCTACTTGTATCGCACGGGCGTCCCCACAGGTCTATGGACTCTCACAACGCTCCCTGCAGGTGACATAAATGTAGAATAGAAAACATCAGAACCGTGAGAAAGATGGAGAAATAATGCATCGTATATGGCAAGAAACGTAGAGAAAGAGAGACCATAGCCAACCAACTCCTGTGATCGCCTATGAAGAAACTGTACTGCATGCCTCGATAATCGAGTCCCCGCCCCAAGATCGCATTTGTTGAACCAAAGGGGACAAATAAAGGTTTGAATGTAGAAGCCGGAAGGGGTATGTTTTTCTCTCGTCGGGAGAGAGTCATCTGAAAAAATCATGACAACGGGCCAACGGTAAGTTGGATTAAAAAAGAAAACCAAGAACGCATGGAAGGGGCAAGGACACAGGCCTTGCGCATTTAAGAGTTGAGAAGCTTGTTGCGCTTTTCTCTCCGCTTCAGTCGCTCGACTCTCTTGTGGTGCATCTTCTGTGCCATTTTTTCGTAGCGCTCCTTCTCCTCCTTTGCAGCCCGACGATCTCTGATCCGTTGAATGTGTGCCTACGGAGTATGGTTAGCGAAACCGGCCAGGTCGAACAATTCGCTGATAATGAGAGCCGCCTCCTTACCTTTCTCTCCGCCTCTTTTTCTTCCCTCAATTCTTTTTCATGTTCCTTGACAGCCTCCTGATGCTTGCGTGCCTCCAGCCTCTTCGCGTACGAGGTCATGCCGCTAGTAGGGCGAAACGGCTTCTTGGTGTCATGCCAGTTTTTTCCTGCGGGTCCGAAACAGGTGAAAAATTAGCTAAAATAGGACAATCGTACGGAGTAATGAATCAAGACAGCAGGGAACGTTGTCAAATAAAGTGGGGGGGAAGGGAAAATTTTTCTTTTAATTTCTCACCATTTTTCCGCATGCCTTTCACGGGTTCGGAGGACGACATGTCGGCGTAAGAAATGCAAAAGAAGGGGGGGGGGGAAGGTTGGAGTATGAGACTGGGGGAAGAGAAGATTAAAAAGCTTTCTCTCTGTCTCTGTCCTTTTTTTTTCCCACCTCAAGTCACTCACTCTTTTCCTCTTTTTCTCCGGAAAAAGTTATCTTAGACCGATCAGATAACCGGATCTCGGCAGAAGTGGTGACCCGGCGCCCCCGTTCCGGGCATCAGCGCATGAGGGATTTGCCAGCGTTGATTCTGACGGGTCCTTTTCTTCTGCTAAATTGTCGCAAACCCACCCGCTAACTACTCCCCCTTATCCCGGGCCTCGACCACTGGGAATCTTACAAGCGATGCGCACTTAAATTATTATTTCTTGATTATTGAGTTCACCGTGCGTGGATCGGGCACAACCAGACAAACCCCTCATCGGCACACCGCCCCTCCACAAGGGGAAACCGACCATAAAAGACTTCCTTTCCTCCGCCAGCAGACAGGATCGATACGATGTTCTACCGATAGACTTTTAAATTTCCTTTCCTCCTTTCTTCTTCTGCGCCTCGCTTCCCTTGTCTTGGTACGATTGTCTACATACCTGTCACTTCCTCCTAGATCAATCCAAGAGTCCGGACACTCTCGGCCTCGATGGCGACCACTGAACATGCGATAGCAATCAGTAATGACATGTCGATGGACCTCCCTACCCTCCCCCCTAACCAGGGCATTGAAGCTCTGAAGGATGTGGTGTTTGGTTCAGTAAGCTCAACGAACCTTTGCTTTGCGGAGCTTTTGGAGCTCCCAGGTGATCCCGAACTAACAACCAATTTCTAGGCCGCTGGCATGGCAGGCAAGGTCATAGAGTACCCCTTCGACACCGTCAAAGTACGACTACAATCACAACCGGGTAATCTCCCCCTGCGATACAACGGCCCGCTAGATTGTTTCCGTCAATCGATTCAAGCCGATGGATTCCGTGGACTATACCGGGGCATAAGTGCCCCCATGGCGGGTGCCGCTATAGAAAACAGCTGCCTCTTCTGGAGCTATCGCATGATTCAAGATATACTCAGGGCAACTTGCTACAGCTCGACGGACCCGCTGCCTTTCTCCGCCTTGCTGTTTAGTGGAGCTGCGTCGGGTTCCATCACTTCGCTTGCGTTGACACCCGTCGAACTCATCAAATGTAAGATGCAGGTTCCTGTGGAGGGCACCGGCGGTCAAGCGCCTAGACCGCTCACTCTTATCGCGTCTATATTCCGCCAAGACGGTATCATGGGGTTCTGGCGCGGTCAGATGGGAACCCTCATTCGCGAAACGGGCGGGGGCGCTGCCTGGTTTGGCGGCTACGAGGGGGTATCTGCCATGTTCCGCGCATACTCAGTGCCACCTTCCAAAGGTGAACTGTCGGAAACGGACGAGGCGCGTCTTCCACTGTATCAACAAATGATCGCGGGCGCAGCGGCAGGGATCAGCTACAACTTTCTGTTCTATCCTGCCGATACAATCAAGTCTCGGATGCAAACGGAAGACATCACCCGTTCCACGATCAACGGGAAGCGACAAACTTTTTGGGGCGCTGCCAGGTCTCTCTGGAACCAGCAAGGGATCCGAGCCTTGTATCGAGGCTGCGGGATAACATGCGCACGATCGGCACCAAGCTCAGCGTTCATCTTCACCGTATATGAAGGCTTGCGGAATTACTTCGGATGACCTTTTCCTTTTGCGCATATTTGTTTTACCGTGTCTCTATCTTCCATGTTCCTCTCCTTTTTTATTTCGTTTGTTATGAGATACCTATTGTTTTTGCGTTAGATATAGATGTCGCTTTTGTTTCATTTCTTGATTGAATTTCCTACTTTGGTTTGAGACTTGTTTGGGAAATAATTCATGTTCTCGGCATTTTTTCGTTTGCGTAGAGGTCTTGTCTGTCGAAACTTGGGATAGGAGGAGTGCGCGCGCGGCCTTTGCGATGCGGGGAAAAAGTTTTGGGCTAGCGAATTATCGCTGCACATAAATAGATAAGGAATCTTTCTTGGGACTTTACCTACCCCTCCTTCCAACTCCATTCCGACGCTTCTGAATCTTCCATTCTGTCTTCTATCCTCACGCCAACCAGTTACCCAGTAGTAAGGATGGCTTCTGGTGCTCCGATCCTGTCTGCAGAGGAGCTGCAGACTATATCGTCGAAAGCTATTGCGGCCAAAGCCACCGCGTACTGTGAGTTACCATGGGCTGCATAAAGCAACCGCACAGTCGCTAATCCTCCCGGCAGGCCCTTATTCCCAATTTCGCGTGGGAGCATGCATCCTGACCCAGTCAGGCGAGTACATTTCGGGTGCTAATGTTGAAAATGCCGCATATCCCGTGGGCACATGTGCGGAACGAGTAGCGTTTGGAACGGCCGTTGTAAGCAGCAAGCGCGATTTCAATTCTAGCTGGTTGCACCTTCTCAATCCAGCGGCTTATGATTGTTGTCTCCTTATCCCGGCTAGTACTAACTTGTGTGTACAGGTTGCCGGTCATCGGGCTTTCAAAGCCATTGCCGTTGCGACGGATACAAAGACTGCAGCATCCCCGTGCGGCATGTGCAGACAATTGTATGTAATATTTTCGGCCTTGTTTCCGAATGTTTCTCCCTTCTCCTCTAGTGCCTCTCTTCTTTCCTTTAGGGCTTGGCCCTTGGCCTGGCTAATCTATTTGGGATCCCATGATCAGCATGAGCGAGTTCACTGGCCCTTCTTTCCCGATCTATATGTACGATGGAGAGGGCAACCATGATGTCACGACAATGAACGAGGTAGGAGGCTTTCTTCATCTTACGACCTCTTTCTTCAGACAGGACTTGGGGCGCTAACTGGAGTTGATGATTCTTTGCAGCTCCTCCCCAGATCCTTTGGACCCGGCGACTTTCCCGGTAAAGAAACGCAATAGCCAACCTCGTTGTGAGGAAGCATCTCTCTCCCGGGTTAACTACTTTAGGGGAAAGCCGCTCCAGGCTATGTTACCTAACAGATAGGTTGTAAAGGGGGGTAGATGTTTGAGTGTCCCAGCACAAGCTCGTTTTGTACAGCATCTGCGCCAATGATTGATATAAGAAACAGAACTCGTCACATTCTAACAAGCCAGGCGCACTCATTTTCCTCCAATAACTCCCAGATTTACAAGGTGTTAGCTCGAGATTTTTTTGGGCCTAATCATCCACTGTTGTTACATTCAAACCAAACAGAATATGGTTATCAAGCTATCTCATTTTCTACCTGTCTAACAAACTGTGCCTCCGCTGCCCAAAACACGGAAAAGGGGGAAAAAAGAAAGAAAGAAAAAAAAAAGAAAAAGCAAAGGAGAGACTAGCTGGTAACTAACCCGACAGTGATTGCAAGCGGCGTGCAACAGTATACAAAATGTGATTATCCTCGTAAAATCCTCAACATGTCAAATCGTAGACTTAATGGGAATGCGTAAAAGAAAGGAGCTGTGGGGAGTACAACGATCAATGCACGGACTCATCATCCTCATCGGCATCTTCGACACCGAGAAGCTCATCTTCGTCATCGACAACACTGGTGTAGTCGCCTCGACGAGCTGCGAACGAACCACGGGATGCATATGGCCTGGAATAGCCTCTGGCTCTGCCAAGTCCTATGCGTCCACTCACGCTCCGCCACAAACTCACGGCAAGCAGCGGAAGAGCTCTTGCGACAGCAACCACCCCTGCAATAACCGCGATTGGTACGGTGACCAGGAGAGAGTCTCGCGATACTAGACTTTGAGCAGTGCCGCCAGTTTCCCCGAGGCGAATCTGACCGAACTTGCCATCCCACCGGGTATACACATAATATCCAACTGCACCCGCGACTGCGATGGGGGTAACTATCGCAAAGAATAAACCAACCCCGCTGATGCCATGCTTCTTCTCGTACTCTTCCTCCTTGTCGGGACAGGGTTTCGAAACGACATGATCTAGATTCCTGCCACCCTCACAGGTCGTTTGGGGGATACGCCGATACCCAGTAGGCTCCCAATATTCGATCATATCAGCGTCATTCTTACAGACAGCCATCGCGTCCGGTTTTGGAAGTCCAGGGACAAGGGCACATGTGCCATCGGTCTGGGGTTCATAATTATAGTCACTGCGCCCTGTCAGCTTTCCTCTGAGAGGCAATTAATAACGAGCAACACTCACCATTCGTAATCAGATTCTCTAGTGCACGGACAGTTCATGCCGATCCGGTGAACGTGAGGCTCGCGCCAGTTGTTCCAGCATTGAGCCGAGTGTTTCTTGCGATGGTACTGCTCAACATGGCCAAATATGCAATTTTTCTCCTGGAAAGGATGCTTGGGTTCCCAGATAGAGTAATCTTCGCTCTCATCCTGATTCTCGTCCAATTTGCATGCTCTGGAGCGCAGGGCACTGAAATCGATGTTGATCGTGAGCAGCTTGCTATGTGACTTGTCTTGCAAGGTTCTACCCCAAAGAAGGAAATTCTTTGACGTGTCCGAAGGCACAGTCGAGATATCGTCGATCTGCACGTCCACGTCCGCAAAAACGAATTCCTCCCAGTTACCACCTTCATCGACGCTGTAGAAAAGTGACTTGGTTGGTCTGGACTCCGGGACAATTACAATCACTGAGCCAGAGTCACCATATTCCCACATATACCTCCCTTTCTTCACGGACCTCCAGGATATCCCCCCATCACTTGTCATGAAAGTATCGACTTCGTCACCGCCAGCCAAATGATCACCCACATTACCTACCCCCATCATAAGGCCTATTGCAGAACCGGACGAGAACGTGTCACGTTCATCCCTTCGCTCAGTATAGCCATGAAGGTGGAGTGAACAGTCATTGGTGCCTTTCCCAGTTGAAACAGCACAGCCAAAGTTCTTGCCGTCTGCATCTTTGGATGGAGGAGGAAGCAGCATCCATTGCGCTCCATCGTTATGGGTTATCATCGTCTTCAGCTTCTTCTTTTCGGCATTCTTGGATACCGCATCGACGTTGCCAACCACGTTTACGACTGCCACCCCTTCCAAGCCTTGCATCTTTTCGAAGTCCGCAAAGCCTTCGTGGTTCCGGTTCACGGCACTTAAGCTCAGTACATAGAAGGTGCCGTTGCTATTGCTCTTGATAATGGGCCCGTACTCTGCCCCTTCTATGTTGCTGGCCGTGACGTGCAGAAAGACCGCGTGCGTAGAGCTCTCAAGAACAGTATAGGCAGTCTGAACCGGCACTTGGACATTAGGAGGGAACTGTGCTTCCGCAAAGGTCTTCCCATCAACACTAACGCTTGCCACTAGAGACTCTGCGTTCTCCGAGTTCCGCGATGCTACCACGATAAATTCAGACATAGTGGCGTAGTTGATGACATCCTCGATTTGGACGGTATAGTCAGAAAATTGGTTGGTGGTGGATAAGAGCCGAAGTCGATTCTTCTTGTTCTCATTTTCGTACTGTTCACAGAAGATGATGTTTTCGCTTTCTGGGCGGCCATCTCTGTTTTCAAATTCGCACTTCTGAACATAACGGAGAAGAAGTTTCCATTCACCACCCCGATTTTCGCTGAACCAAGCATCAGAATGGCAATCACCAGAGCCGCAATCCACTGCACCTGTCCAGATCAACCAATCTTTGTATCGAGGATGAAATGAAAGTGGGGAGATGAAGCGCTCTTGAGTCGGCGGAGCCGCTGCTTTGAAAGGCTTGAAGGAGTGCCCGCGATCTACAGTCCAAAAGCCATCTGCACCCTCGCTGAGAAAGAAGGCCGCATCGCTGTTGTAAGGATGAAGAATGACTCTCGTGATCTTCTTTCCCTCTAGGGCTCGCTCCCAGTTCTTGCCATGATCATGCGAAACGTAAAGTTCGTGATCGCTGGTAAGTACGAGGACAGTCTCATCGTCCCCAGAGCTGCTTGACTGACGTTCCATATAATAATATGCAAATTGTCCTGTGTCAAATTCCTTCTTGGTTGCCAAGATGCCGCCCGTCGGAGCGCTGTGCGTTTCATTACAAGGCCGTTCAATATCCTCGTCCAAGTTTTCGCCGCCATCTCGAACACAAGCATTTCCAGGGATAAGTCTCCAGCCGGATGGCCCCAGAAACGTATCGCCTGGCTCCTGACATTTGCCTTCCGGGACCTTTGGTGACTTGGGGAAACAGCCCTGGCCATCCTTGCTGGGCTTGACTTCACATTCGAAGTCACTAGCGGTGCACTTGCATGGCTTAAATATAGGCTCGGGGTCTTTGAACTTTTCATCCACAAAGCAGTCTGCATTGGCCTTTCGGCGCCTGAAAAACTGCTTTTGACCCATGAGACAATCGGGCTCCCCGTTCTCATCCAATCTAGCCGTCCAGTCTTCAAAATCATCTTTTTCGCATTTCCTTTCATGCAATCCGCTGAAATCAATCGAGTAGATGACATGTTTCCTTTTCTTGTGCTCCTTCTCGTTTGAGGTGCCGACAAGAATGAATTTGAGGCTTGTCGAATCCGGGGTTGTCGTGACCATTTCAGGGTAGATTTCATGTTCGAGTTCGACTGATTCCCATTCTTTCCCATGGTCGATCGAGAACCGGATTTTCTTGGCTGATTTGTCTTCACCAACGGCCATTACAACAGCACCCTGATCTCCAAATTCGTACTTATGTGGACCTTCCAGTGCAAAGCGCCACGTCACACCAGCATCATCCGAAACGTAAAGGTCCCCTTTAGTATACTCGCCGAGGTGAGAGCCAGTATTGCCAATACCCATAACCAGGCCAGGGGCTGGGCTTGAAAAAACACGGCCAATGTTCGCATAGGCGGTCACAGAATGGAGATGCAGGTCTTTGTCTTCAACTTTAAGAGGGCCAAACGTCCTTCCGTCATCGAAACTAATCTTACTAGCAAGTTTCTTGTCGGAAGCAGATTCGACCTCTTCCGGGTTCTTCACGACGTTCACTAGCACAATACCTTGGATATTGGCGATTTTCTCAAAGTCAACCGTACCTCCCGAGTCACGGTTCGTATGCTCGATATTGCGAGTAAAATAGGTACCCTCCGAATTGGAGGTAAAAAGTACGCCCATGCCCTGCATGGGGTTGGTCAAAACATCCACCTGAAGGCTATAATTAGTGCTTTCTAACATCGTGTAGGCATCTTCTTCGATACGATGACCGTTGAACTCTGCACGATGCCAATTTTTACTATCGATAGTTGTGTACAAGGCGAGTTCCTCGGTTCCCTTGGATTTGACGGCCGCGACAATGAACTTTTTCACCGCTGCGGTGCTGATGACGCCCAGGACAGGCCGTCCTTCCTGCAGCTTAACCTCAGTGCCTTCGATATCGCTGCCGAAGTAATCGTCCGAGTATATAAGTCTGTTGGCGTGTGAGAAGGGCACTTTCAACCCCGGCACGACACAAAGCGATCGGTTCTCGATCTCCTGTGCTATATCAAAGTTTTCGGCGAATTGGGGATGTCCTATCGCCCAGGCACACCCGCCGATACTTTCCCGCAGAGGCTTAACTGAGGTGAAGTCGTCCGTGGTATAATAGGACTTCACTATGCAGTATCGTCCGGCGCACTCTTCAGTTTGGAATATGACTTTGCTTGTGTCTCGGCCATGGAATACAAGGGGATAATGGTTCACGGCGGCGATCCCTTCGGCTTCGAATGAGGTCCAACTCTTAGCCTGATCGGTTGTGACCCAATGGCGTTTACTCGCACTTATCGCGTAGGCCTTATTTTTATCGAATGGGTGTTGTCGAATGAGAACAACGCTGCCTTCCATTTCGCCATTGTCCCCTTTTACTATTTCCCATTTCTCGCCACCATCGACAGTCTGGAGCAAATTGCCATCTAGCGTATTCAATAGGGCCGTCTCGGTGTCTTCGAAATAGAACAAGGACGCAGGCTGATGGTCAAGCTCGGTCGCGGTGATCTTGGGCTTGTTTGACTTTTTCGTAGCGGCAGGCTGCGTTAGGATTGCAAGTCCAAGGCAGCTCAGCCATAGCCATCGTAAGATCATGGTCGCGAGTTATGCAACATTTGAAGCGATGGACGGAAGGAGCTCTTAAACGGTCGGGCCACGGGGAGCAATTACGATCGAGACAGGTTGCAGATGATCCCGGAGAAGACCAGGTTGTCAGGCAAACTTATCGATGGTGAAACTTGTGTGAAAGATGTGGGAAAATTGTGGTTAGAAAGCTTGTGGGTGACTATGCAGAAGCCTAACTACTTCCCTGGGTCGACAGCTGCGTGGCCTCATAGGTAGCTAACGGTCACGTGCTACCGTGGCTGCTTATCGTCATGCTATGTGCGGAGTACATAACTACTCCCGTTCGCAGCGCAAACCGAGTCTCAGTGCGCAAAAAAGAGGCCACCGGGTTCGTTCTACTGGTACAAAGCAAATAACAAGCAGAAATTCATCATCTTCTTAATTTGGCTTGGTTTGGTTGTTATCATTTCATTTATTAGTGGGGATAAATCATGTTCAAATTTCTTGACACGTGATTGAAAGGAGGATCAGAAGGAAGAAAAGCGCAAGCATGGTATCTAAATTATCTATCTAGTAGTTTCGTCGCCGCAGTGTCCGCCAAATCTTCCTCACTAAACCTCGTTCATTCATACCAGAATCCCATATCAGAGGGTCAAGGTTGCCTGGCGATAGTCCAGTCGATTCCGGAATAGCTGAGTCCGTACGTAGATCAGGTCGTGTCAGTGTCATTTTTAATGTCATCTCGCGATTACCCGGGCTTCTTCGATGGCTGTTATCTGAGCTTAGTAGCCATTGTCGTCGGTTGTTGTTGTTGTTGTTCAAGGGCAAAATTGTTTGTTGGCTTTGAGAATACCTTGTACTCGTAGAGGCTCGAGGACTGTTTTGTTCTTTTCTGGACTCCACACCCGAGAATGCCGTGCCTTCTTCGAAGAATGTCCTATCGTCTGGATTTTGGATTTTCGGTTGCGCGATCTCTCTCACGGGATTCAGCCTCTCTCTTTTCCATGTCGGAAACCCAAACTCAACGGCTTCGTCGAACTTTTGCGGGGATGCCAGGTAGACTCTCAACTTGAGACGGGCCTCTGGGTCCTGGTAATGTTGCGCCGATGGGTCAATGCTCGAGGTAGAAGAACGAGAGTTATGATGAAGTTGGCTTTGGGGGGGATGGGGCTCCGAATCAAGGGTCGGGGTCGTCATATCTGCCTCGGACGCTGCAGAGGACTGGCTGGGATTGGGAGAGCTGTGCACGGTCGACAATGGCCCGAAACCTGAGTTGGATGAATATTCTGTTAAAATTCGGCGGAACGACAGGCTTCTTCTTGTGGGAGATCCCGATGGCGAATCCATAACGTGAGCATGGTACTCTATGGCCAAATCAAGATCTTCATCCTCATCAAGCCTCCCAGTACAAGCAGAGCGAGTGTGGTCCATATCGTTATACAGGTCAACATCAGATGTACCGAAACGAAGGGTAGATGATTGTGAAATCGCAGATGTTTCGGTCAACTCCGACATTCGCCGCCTCTTTCCCAATCTGAAAAGCGCTTCGTCGGCGGCGTCAAAGACCTCGTCCGTGCAACAAATCTGGTGAAGGCGATTCCGCTCTTCATTCGAGAAGCAGCTTTGTTGGATTTTAGGGGGAAGTGAGTGAAAACAGTGCCAGTCCGGACAAGCCGCGAGAAAGGCCGCTTGGGGCATCGACGTGTGATGGGGATTTTTTGAGGTACCCGGGTAGAGTACTTTTTTCAAAGGTCCCTTCTTATGGATAGACTTGTCGCTAGCTGGCAAGCAGGGCCGGTCCCAAAGCAACTGGAATTCCCGGTAAGGCAGCTTGGCGAGGTTTGGCTGGTGATCCAAGCCATGGCAGCAATCACCCTGAGCAAGGCGCAATAATTCAGCGTTCGAGAAAAGCTAACCAAAATCAAAGATAGGGGACAAAGTTAGCGATCACCATAAAGTTTGATGAACTCATGGTATGAGGGGAGTCAGTCCCTAAAAACAAAGCAAGCCTGCGCCATGAGTGATAGTTGATGGACCGGTGCTAGTAGTGCCGGCAATAGCGGGTTCCACTAGATAGTTCCACTTGTTGTCTAAACAGTGGAAACTGCACAAAGAACTTTCCAACCCACACGGGTACGTACACCGTAGTAGTACGGGTTGCGTACGGTGTACGGGCTACGGCATTATAGCTGTCTGGGTCTCTTGCGAATCGCCCAAATGGTATCGACACGAAGTATACTTCTTGCCGATAGCCAAGAAAATGAGCTCGATTCCGCGTTACCACAGCCCAATACATCTCATGGCCCCAACTTCAGGCAGGACAAAGGAAAAGTGGTAAAGGAAGCCAAACTCGGCGGGTACACTCACTTTGCGACGTGCTGCTGGGGGCAAGGACTTGATTACATCTCGCTCCTTTGGGGTGCAAAAGCCCATGGCTGACGTCCTTTCACCTTGTAAATTCGATCAGTCAAGTTGCAACAAGATGTTTTACCGACGAGGTCAAAGCAAGCAAACGCTTATTGTGGCACCTTGAGCAGGATCTTTAAAACCAAAAAAAGAAAAAAAAGGAAGAGGGGAAGAACGAAAAGAATGAAGCAAAGAAAAAGAATGGATGGCCTATTCCTGAAAGACATCAGGAGAGCAAAGGGTCTTAATATGGCCTCTGCGGGCGCAGCTTGCACCTCCCCCCGCCCCCCTACCCCCCCAAAGGCAATGCCTAAGGAGCCATTATTCGCTGGTCAATAGGTTGAGGGGAGATGTGGCGCTCCCCACCTCGGGCCTTCCTTGTGTGATCTTGGATGCAGGAACAAATGGTTGGGTTTCTCGTCACGTCAATGGGATATATAAAAATGCAGGGCCTCGGCACTAGCCTCATCCTTGGCCAATGGGTGGTGGCCAACGGCGCTGACAGCTCATCACCTAGCCGCCAGCCCAAGCCAAGCGGCTACTAGCTTGTTCCCCGAGTCTTGGGAGAAAGATAGCGGGCACATTCCCTTGCCCCTTCTTGGTGGTTCTCACGAGGGATTTGGTATCAAGTTAATTGGCACGCACCGATGCCTCGTAGAGGGCGTTGATTGGGGCTCGAATAGTACCGCCACCACCTTACTCAGTAGCTTCCTGAATAGTTACCCTACCCAAGCAGAACGTCAATAGTTCCCCAGTCGATTGAGATTCGCCTTGGCAGACATGGATTCAAGGTCTGACCTCCTACTCTGTACTGCCTGCCTGCCCCAGGTTAGAAGGTATCACGTAGTCAACGAACAGCAGGCCTAACATGACCCGTACGCAGTATACCCCTATCCATATTATAGAGAAAAGAGAGAAGGAGAGATGCTAGAGATATCTACCTAGACAAAAAAGTAGGCAGTTTCAGGGGGTAACTAGTGACTACCCATCTGGCATTATCATGTATGTAGTCGTGATGAGAGTGGAAGTCTGCTTTCTACAGCGTGTTGAGCACGTTCTGCATGGCGGGCGTGTTGGAATCCTCCCGGCGCGAGACGTACGCACGGACCTCGTGCACGCCGAGACCCTCGGGACTTCCGCCGGGGCTTCGACCGGCGTTGCTGCTTCCAGTCACTCCAGGCCTGCCGCCGGTCCCGCTCGCAGCACTACCGCGGACTTTCTCGCGTAGGGCCTCAGATCCGACGACGAAAAGACTGCCCACCTCTAGCAAAACATCCAGTGCTCCGCTGGGAGCTTTGAGTTGCTCGTCTATGTCCCAAGACTTCAGTAGGTCGTTGTACTGTGTCATATCCTTGGTCACCAGGAGACCTCCCGGCCCGTTGACGGAAAATCGTTTGAAATGCTCGAGTAGCAAGCTGCGAACCCCCAGGGCTATCTCTGTGAGCAATTGGCGGAGGTTGGTGCCACTGGACGGCAGTGACTGCACGATGACACTATGCACTCGAGCTAAGAAGCTACAGATCGAGGCGCAGGTCTAGAGTTCCATTAATCTTTTTTCTATCGATCTGGTCAGGCCGTAGGGAACTTACCGGAGTTTGCAGCTTCTCTAACCAGGCAGCATTATCTCCTTCCTTTGGTCGAAAGTCGTTTTTCTTTTGGCCGGACAAAAGTTTGTTTATCCAGGTCAATGTTGCATCGATGGTCTTCTGCTCGATTGTATTGACTTTGTCCTCAATGCGCACCGTTATTAGGTTTGTCTTTTTCTCCATCTCTCTACGCACGGTGATGCTTCCGACCGCAAGAGGAATAAGTAATGTGTTGACACACATGATCATCAGATTTGCAATTCCGATGGCGTTCCTAACCGCAGAAAGATAGACGAAATCGGGCTCTGCTTTCCCTGATTCTTGGGACGTCGCAGTTTCCAAGGCAGCGTCGAGACAAACTTCGATGTACCCTTCCCCCATCATGGAAAGAAGAAGACCAAGCAGCGCAAGCATATCCTTGGGCGTCTCACTTGTAACACTTAACTCCAACCCTCGGCCAACTCCTTCAGCAAGCCATTTGAGCATGCGCTTAGCGTAGGCTATGCTAGGAAGACCGTCATCTTCAACAAGTTTGACATCGGTGGGCTTCGTGGCATCACCAGACTCTCTTAGTCCTGCCACCTGAAGGAGCATTTTCCTGTGCGTTGGCGAGAATTCAGAGGTTTCAAGGCGGTTAATATAAGTGTCTCGAGCGGAAGAGAGAAGTTCTGTTCCGGACTTAGAGAGGGAAGCCATGAACGTTGTCGCTGCCTTTTTCCTACGGGCGTGGAAAGTGGTAAATCTGAAGAGTAGAGATGTATATAGCTCTTCCAGCGTCTTTTTCTCCCTTTCGATGTAGGAGGACCCAACAAAATACGGCACGAACAAGTCTTCTAGTTGTTGGTCAAGAACCAGCGCCGTCTGAGCGGAAATAGGATCCGGGTTCTCTGTTAAACCATGGGATTTCAAGTCGTCAACAAGGGCACTGATATAGCTGCGAGAGCTTTGAAGGGACCTCAAGAAGGCAAGAGGCGAAATGTCATTTGCCCGCTCCAAAACCATCTCGAGCCTCTGTTGTATAGACTGCTGGAAAACCCGTTGTAGGAACTTGCCGAGAACCTGCTCGTAGTAAGGGAAAGCGCGCTTGATAATGGCAGACTCTTCCTGTACTACAACTTTGACCTCATCCACTAATGACTGGAGGCTGGGTTCCACTTTGAGAGGTT
Organism: Aspergillus sp. S1802E; assembly: GCA_023627535.1. Classification (NCBI taxonomy): domain Eukaryota; kingdom Fungi; phylum Ascomycota; class Eurotiomycetes; order Eurotiales; family Aspergillaceae; genus Aspergillus; species Aspergillus sp. S1802E. The sequence goes on from JAMAHN010000021.1 coordinate 655,688, forward strand.
CGGCGTCAGGGTCTGCCAATTTTTCCCAAGATTCGGGATCACCTGCCACTTCTTCAGTAACAAGCTGGCTGCGGTCAATGAAAAACTGATGCTGGTTGACGAACAATGCGATGACGCTGGCACCGCCACTGAAATCTTGCAGCACAGTCGCACAATCCCGCATGCCTTCGAAGTTTGCCTTGCGATAGAAATCGTCGAACTGTTTCAGAAGGTCTTTTTCCAAGGTCTCCGAGAATTTTTCAATGACTTCCCTAGTGTTTCGTCTGACGCTGTCAATTCCTTCTGTTGGACTTTGTTCCCCGCTTCCATTTCCATGAGACTTGCTGTTATTCCCTCCAGATTCATTCCAGCTGTGGGGATCAAGTCGTTGGCTTATTCTCAGCAATTGACGTGCAATCTGTGCTGAGCGCACCTTGGCCTCGCCGGTCCCAGATCTTCTGAGGTTCTCCAGTAGTGTTATTTCTCCCCTGTTGCTGACGCCTTCCCAGCACTGGAGTAAAAAGTATGCATCCAGTGCTCGTCGTCGTTGCCTGTCAAGCTCTTCTAGTCGTCGTCCCGTTTCCACGGCCATGTTCCCGGTAGCCTCAGCATGGTCGGCGCCCGCGATCTGTGCCCCTGCTCCGTTGAGCGAGGTGTCCAACTGCTGGAACGACCCAATCGTCTGTTTTAGCTTCCTTCCCAGTGTATTGAGGTTTTGCGAGTGCTGCGCCTCCGCCCTGCGTACTGCAGCAGATAGCTCATTCTCTCTTATCTCGAGGTCGCCAGATAATTCGCCTAGCCGTTGCTGGGCGTGCTCGAAGGTACGGATAAGTGGCTTGGGGTCAAATAATTGGTTTGCGCTGCTAGGCCCACCGATGGATCGACGATTTGATGCCGCGGTGTCAGAAAGCGTCTCGATAAATTCTTTGACAATGAAGTCGCGATTCGAGAAGTCCTCCAACGTGAAGCTGGGGCCTTTGGGAAAGACGGATCGAGATGCGGGAGTCGCTTGAGAAGTCATGGACACTGTGTCCGGCATCCTTGCAATAGCTGGTGGCAGCCTTCCACCTTCATTGAGATGAGAAGTAGATAGCGAGTTTATGGCAACTCCGCGACGGGGAGCTCACATGCGTTGCAGTTACGGAGTACTCGAATGGGCGGAAGGGAGGCCAGTTATGCATAGTCCGTGGCTCGGAGTACTAAAGTGGGCCAGAATTCCAAGGGAGTCCGGCCGGCGACTTAGGTTGCTGATGAACTCACCAGTCAACCATAGATCATCTCTCTGCTACTTCCTAGGCTCCTATTGAATCATGAAGGCCTATAGTTGATTTAGTGTTTACCAGGGAGCAAGTCAGGATGGAAGTAGGTATGCACATAATTTCATGGTGGTTAATTATACACTGTACGGAGTATGTTGATGTACATACAGTATGTATATAAATACCAAGATAATTACTGTAGGATTACATACGTACAGCGTCATGCAAGGTACTGTACATACAGTAGAATCAATGTTCCGGTTCCGGCCCCTGGTGGCTGCGGTGATGTGTTTTCCTTTCAGACGTATGTATGTACAGTACATACCGGAGTACCTCAACCATACCTTGTTTTACATTTCTAGGTAATACCTACCTAGATAACTATGTGGTACCGGCATTATCTACCTACGTAATCAGCTACCTATACGTACTCCGTACCTAAGGCAGGTATGATTGGTGCCTATGTATTATAACTAATTATCACCTGCCCACCCATTCAAGCTTCCTACAAACCATTGTTTTCTTGTCGCGATTAAGCAACCATGATTTCACAACGCGATAAGCAAATTTTCAGAGACGATAGTCGCGCAAGGGGGACAAGGCTCAGTGCTGCTGAGCGTGAGAGCCTACTCAAGCCCTATTTGCCAGAGCCGTCGGATCTACCACGTCGACCTCAACGGCGAAAGAAGGCAACAATCCGAAAAACCCCTATCCGCACATTCCTCAAGTCGCAATTACACCATCTAATTTACTCCGTCATCCATATCATCTTTGGAATCGCTGTGCGTCTGATTCAGGTTTATCATGCGGTTTCGGATCGCATTCTTGCTGTGGTATATCACCATCACCGCACACCTGAGTTGATCCGAAAAGACGTAAAAAACCTGGACCGCCTCCCAGAGCATCTAAGCGTGATACTGTCGCTTCGGGCTGGGGATGATGCTCTTGCCATTTTGATGAATGAAGTAGCAGAACTGGCCGCCTGGAGCGTTAGTGCTGGCATTCCCGTACTGAGTGTATATGAGAAAAATGGTGCGTTGGATCCAGATCGTCTCAACGAATGCAACATGAACATACCAAGATCAACATCTCTTTGAAATCTAACTGCTTCTTCAGGAATTCTGAAATCATGCATTCCCAGCTTGAACCAGGTCATTTTGGCCAAGCTATCCTCATACTATGGCTCCCCAGCTCAACAACCGACATTGCGACTCTTTGCTCCCCACCATCCCATCCATCAAGATAATTCGTCTACTCCCAAGTATAATCCGGATACACTCACAATACTCCTTCTTTCTGCTACCGACGGCCGAGAGACCTTTGTGGATCTCACCAAAACTCTGGCTGAAATGTCCCAGAACGGCAAACTATCGCCTGAAGACATCACCATAGACCTGGTGGACGCAGAGATTAGTGAGATTACGACGCAGCCTTCCCAGGTTACAACATCGGGTCTGGGCGGGAGCAAAGTAATTTCCAATCCTGTTTCTGTGAAGCCTGAGCCAGACCTGCTTCTAGTATTCGGCCCTTACCTGAAACTTGACGGCTATCCACCCTGGCATATTCGTCTCACAGAAATGTTTTGTACCGGAGATAAGAGCAGCACCATTACCGGCTCTGGCGAGGCCGTCGAGTATCAAAGTTTCTGTCGGGGTCTATGGCATTTTGCAGGAGCTCAAATGAGATTCGGGCGATGATAGTTTATGGATATTCAAGAGACATTTATTACAAAATCAATATCATGAGATTAACCCCTTATCCTGACAACCAGTACTTAAGTCAAGGTAAAACAGCGCCATCAGACAAGGTTGCAAGGGGAAATACCAAGCGTAGCCTATAAGAAGTAGTATCGACCATTGTCTCTGCTTGTGTTGTTTTATGTCGATGGATGGTTTTAAAGAAAGAGAACAATTGCTCATTTGGTTTGATGTCCTGCCACTTAACGGTGTATCGTACTAGCCTCTCCATTGACGTGAACAAATTCAATCGATAAGGCTTTTTGTTGACTGTTTTCCCTCTACCATTCGGCAGGGCACGACTGCAAGAAATTAGAGGCAACAGATTTGATTTCAGATGTTGCCGGAGACAGCTTAACGCAACCCACCAAGGGAGAGAGGAAAGGGGATCAATTGTTCGTAACTATATACATTTGGATACTAAAGCTCCAGGCCCCTATTCGCTACAATCCACCGTCAACAACTGCACTGCAAGCATTTACCCGTTGAATGTGTGTATTAAATCCGACTCAATGTCCAACCAAGTTGACACGAGCACCCTTATGCCAGACCTGTAACTCTGACCTCCGAAAACAAACTGTCTAGTGAGGTAAACAGCTTCTTGCACAATCGAGGCATTTCACTACCTCTGTTCCTGTTTCAGTCACATTCTCGACAGCACAGCGAGAGCAGATCTTCCTGGGTTGGGTGGAGCATGGTTTATTGCCATAATTGCCTTCATGAATCATGATAGAGGAATCACGACATGAATAAGTTTCCTCAAATAAGTGACCCAAACCAATGCAATCGACCGCCTCACATTGGCGAAGGCAGATATAGCAACTTCGCTGGCCACATATACTACAATCTGTATATGCTTCAATTAATTCCCGGGTTGTAGGTTTCCTGTAGCAGATATGGCATGGGCGTAACAACGACGCAGGTGTGCACGGGCTTTGCTGGCATGAGCTGGAACTCGCAAGAGTATTCTTTGGGGAGATAGAGGGGGATTTCGAGATCGCCGAGAAGCATATTTGTGGTGTAAAGGCACCTGTTTGCGCCATCTGTCCTGGTAGTGATTGACTCCATATACCTGGCAATGGCTGGGTTTGTTGTGGGCAGCAGTAGAGCTGTTGGGGAAGTCGTCGTTTTCGTGGAAGGCACCATGGATGATAGGTTGAGAGCCCCGTCAACGATTCCGAATGACGATCTAAGCTATGCACCGGAAGTTGAATGGATTGATCACTGTTGGGATTTCAAAAGCAAGTGAATTAGTGGTACGGATTATTGTCTAGGGTAACTGTGTCCTGTACAGCAAATTAAAGGTGGAAAAACGCGACGAAAAATAAGAACAAAGTGTCAAGGAACCAGCACAAGAAAATCAATGCTTACTTACGCAGTAGTCAGGTTTACCATATCAGGTTGAACTAAAGTTCTTTTCCGTTTTTTGGAGCTGAGATGTAAGCTAGAAGCACCACGGTTCTCTGACATGTTTATTAGCATATGATGGAATGACCAGCATTATCACGTTGGATGTTTATCATGTAGCAAGGTTGAAGGGTGATTAAGGAAGGCGGTAGGTAGTACATATATACATGGTAAGATACCGTACGGTACATACAACCTTAGCTGAAGTCTTTGTTTTACGTACCTTGTTGAATACCTTGTCCCTAAGGTAGTATACAGCTTCCTCTGGAGGCACCTTATGTACTGTAGAGTACATAGCAATGCTAAGGCTAATTTTGGCATGTACAGAGCTCAGATCCGCGCAGCGATATTACATTTAGTATACTACGCCGTATCGTCCACCGAGATGCACGGTGGCTAGTTAGTACACCATAACTATTCCGTAGACAGTAGTTTACTAGTTGGAGTTTAATTCCCCTGGTCCCGCTCAGCTGTGAGCTCCACATGCTGGTCTTGGCAATCAGCCACGGAGTTCGTTTGGATTGGGGTCGCACTAAGTTACGGAGTAAGCGCTGCTCTCCTGTGCCACCACCTTCTCCGTACCTACTCCGTAAGTGCCTACCAGAGTGCTGCATACTTCTCTGTCTTGATCCTTACTGCCATGGGTATATCGTATGTACACATCGCCCAGGAATACACTTACACTCACATGCACACACAATCTCTTGCTGAATAAATCTTTGGCTAGAACAATTACATTCATTGGACTTTCCACAATTTCACAGCAGTTGCATCATACAGCGTTTACTTATTGGCGTTGGCCTAGATGAGAGGCTCTGTGAAATCGTTAATGCTCACATAGCAAGTGCGAAACTTTTCATCATGGACAACGTTTCTGAAATTGTCGAAAGACTTGGCAGTGACGAAGACGCCGTCCGGAAAATGGCCGTCTTCAAATTGCAGAGTCTTATTGGGGATCCTTCATTTGCAGACGTCTTTATCATGGAAGGTGGACTGGCCAAGCTACGATTCCTCACTTTACATACAAGTGGAAATACCCTGGCTTATAGCCTAACCAGCTTGGCTAGACTGCTTGAGGTAGACAAAGGGTGGGATTTCATAGATCAGGAGGTAGTCGAGAGGGTACGTGCTTTTAAGATAAACAACAGTCGTCCAATCTGTCCTATGCACACTCATGTACTGACACAATGCCTGATCGTCTCTAGATTGTCGAGCTCATCGTAACTCACCCACTCGTTAACATCTTGCGCGGCGCAATGTCTATACTGGTCTCGATTGTATCACACCCTCATACTGGAAGTCGCCTATCACAAAGCGGCACCTTTGGCTCTCATGCTCTGAATCCTGCCATCGCCGCCTATCCGCAGTTTCTGGAAATGCTTGTCAGTCGATTATCGTCGGCTGACCATGCCCTGTGTGCTAATGCGCTTCAACTGATAAACTCGCTCATGCGCGATTCCATTACGAACGACTCAGAACTACAATGGCCGAAATTTATACAGAAATTACAAGATCTGGGAGTCATCAAGGCCGTTTATGCACTCATGCAAGGCACAAGTTTGCAAGATCACGCCCACCCTCTAATAGAGTTTCAATCCCTCACCAAAGTCCTTCTGAGAAAATGGCGAGATATTCCTCTGGATATGGAGAATGCCGAGCACAGGAGAGCGCTAAAGGGGATACATCTGGCTAGTCAACCAGAGAGGAATCTGGATAAAGGGGGCGATGGTGTAGTCGACATGCGGCGGTCCAAGAAGCACAACACGGACAAGTGGAGACGGCTTGGATTTGAGTCAGAAAGTCCAGTCACGCAGTTCGAAAAAACGGGCTTCTTAGGAATGATGGATCTCGCCGATTACGTTAGAAGCAATCAGGATGAATTTCAAAAAATGCTCCTAGAGCAGTCGACCAAGCCATTTCAGGAACGGTGTCCGATAGCTCGAGCTTCTTTATCTGTCACCTCCATCTTGTACGAGCATTTTGAAGTGGACAAATCCGACATAGAAGATGCCAAAAGCTATCTGATCTTGGAATCTCGCTCAAACCTTGACAAATTGTTTAACCCTCTACTGCTGCATTGGACTCGACTTCATGTTGCGGGGGTACATGCATTTTTTCGATTATGGAAGGCCACTGGAGCGGAGGTCGAAGACTATGACAAAATCGTCGAACTTGTTCGTATTCTTGTCGAATCTGCTGTCGGTGGGGCGTCTCGAACAAAAGATGTGCAGGATGTTGAGGAGGAGCTTGCTGATTTTGAGTATAATCGCCTCCGTGAGCTGCAGATGGAATTGTTGGAGCTCACTTATGAAGACGCGTGGGGCCAGCATCTACGACAGGTGCGGGAGGAATTGCACAATGAGGTCCTGCAATTCATCAAAGAACAAAGGATTCGGTGTCTGTTACAAGGCAATTGGTTCCCGAACGAGGTGGCCTCCAAGTCAGACATAAGTGTGCCAAAAGAGCACTCATGGAAATTCGTCCAACTTTCACATAATCGGCGGTTTTTACATTATGGTGATTTTGACTCGAGAGGAAACAACAACCCCGAGCTTGATACTCTGCCTGAGAAGAGTAAGGCCCCTTGAATAGGTACTCTCTAGCTGCGTCGTTCATTTTACTAACAAAACAATTCGTCCTTACCAATAGTCGACCTGTCGGTTGTGTCTTCAGTGGTCTCCAACGTGTCAGCGTCATCCAACCACTCGTCATCTTCAACTATAAAAAGCATGTTGCAACATCCTTCCACGAAAATCACTATTCATGGGTATATGCAATCCCATCCAATGCCGGGCGAATCTAAGAAAACAAGCAGCCACGATCCTTCCATCAGTAGAGCAACACAGGGCGAGATTGTGTTGCTGGGCCTGCGTCCTCAGTCCCCTAGTATCGCTTCTGAGTGGCTCGATGGCTTGCTCATGCTTCTCGGCCAACAGCCCATCACCTCAGAAACGGGCAAATTGGTGAAGTCAGTGAGTGATTATGGGCTAAAAATTCGTCTATTGAATATCAGGTTCGACGACGCCGTTTTTGCAGGCGAAGCTCCTAGCGTTCCGTCTCGTGAAGGTCTAGATGACGACTATTACTATGACCTTTTCGGGGGCAGCTAATTCGTATCCGTTTGCTGTTCAAATCGCATCCACGGACTTCCTCGTCTATCATATATGTAACACAACGCACTTTTCTTGTTTATGACAAGACGGCTAAATACCACTCGGGCAGGCATGAGCCTGCTCAACTTACTTCTCTCAATATCGTGCGGTTAGGACGTCTGAAATCCATATAGGAACTGGAAATATCCCATCCAAGGCATTGTAATCAGGGCAGAAGAGACCAGATCAAGGGCAATATGTAGGTAACGAATGCACCGTACGGAGTACTGATATAGGTACCGGTACATGTATGTATATACAGTTGTACAGCCTTACAGTACCTAAGATAGCATCAGGAATCCAAACTATGTACAGTAATATACATACATACAGTACCTAAATAAAGTACGCTGTAGATGCTACATTCATGGATATATAACATACAAACTGATGTAATTCGTACACGACATAACTAAGTATTAATTTCACCAAGGTATGTATGTACTCTACATACATAGTTACCTTACGTAGCTGTATTCGGCCATTTTCCGCTCCGTAGTTACCTCCGAGACTCCGACCGATCTACCTCGATTACCTCGACTGCCTAACTAACTACCTTCCTAGTAGTTATCTACACACCTACTATTCTATACCATTTGCTATCTTACCTATTGCAGCATCTTGAAGACGAGGCACAATACACCTCCAGGTCATGCTACAGGCGCTGCTATCCTCGACAATGCAAGCAGTTTTCCCTGGTGGTTTCTCTTACTGATTATGGCCTCCCGTGCGACAAAACGGCAGCGCACACTGACAAGCTACTCAGCAGGTACCGATAAAGCCCAAGTTGAACATGACAATACTGGCTTTCAGCGGCCAATAGAACCTAACTCGTCTTTGGAATATAAACACGGCCGTGCGTCATGGCACTCAAACTTGTCTTCGTCACCTCAAATTGGCCCTTGCTCTGCAGTAGCCAGCGAGGATGCCACTGCCTCTTCTGCCCTTTCCCCGGTGGATGAAGGGGGAACGCAAGCGCTCTCTACAGCTAATCAATTAACTCGCAGGTCCCGAGAAACTGTGGGAGCTCCTAATGCAGAGCGATCTTTTCGGGTGCCTGAATCAACCTCCGCTAAATCTGGCGGCAGTGTTGATGAGGACATAGTCGATGATTATGACTCCTGCGACGAATTATTCACTAAGCATTTCTCCGGCCAGAATCTCGCAGATCGAAAGTCTAAGTCGAAGCCATTCCGTCGCAGTGAGACCTCAAATATCACGTCGATCAAAAATAGAAGCCGTTCGGAGAGATCTACGACCCGCTCGAAACGTTTCATTCTGCCACCCGAGCCTACCGAAAGGGATAATATTGCACTCTTCGATAACCGCGGCAACGGTAGTATACCTTGGGCGCAGCGATTTCAACCGCTCAATCTAGAGGAACTGGCCGTCCACAAGAAGAAAGTGTCCGATGTGCGGCATTGGCTGGAAGCTTCTTTTATGGGGACTGATAGAAGTGTACGTCTTACTTGCTGCTCCACCTATGTTTTTATTTGATTTCTTCCGACGCTTTTCCTCAAGTCGGACCATATGATCCTCATTAATGAAACAAGAGGCTTCTTGTTCTCCGGGGCCCTGCAGGCAGCGGTAAAACTACGACGATATCATTACTATCAAAAACGTTGGATTTTGACATCCTAGAATGGAAGAATCCCCTGGTCTCTCAATCTCCGTCTAGGGGATCCGTGTCAGTTTCTTCCCGATTCGATGATTTTCTTGGGCGTTGTCATGAATTCAAAGGACTCGATCTGAGTGAAGATAGAGGTGTTCCTCAAGCTGGAGCGGGCGCTGACCCCGGTCGCCGTCCTCGACGCATTGTTCTCATAGAGGAATTCCCTACTCTTTCAAATACATGGTCTTCCTCTCTTGCTGCTTTTAGACTTTCGCTCCACCGTTACCTTGCTATGGCAGTACCATCAACAATGAAACCTCATGGCCGGGGGCCAAACTACAACGAGGTCCCTCCAATAGTGATCATTGTATCGGAGGCGCTTCTGAATTTTTCGTCTGAAACTCTCACGGTCAATCGTTTACTCGGGCCTGAGGTTTGCAACCATCACCATACGACTGTTATCGACTTCAACAGTATTGCTCCCACAATCATGCACAAGGCTCTCAAGGACGTTTTGCTGAAGCAGTCTCGCCACTCCAAAAATTTTCGATTTCCAAGGGCAGCCATGCTACACAATATCTCCAAGGTTGGAGACATTCGAAGTGCTATCTCTTCCTTGGAGTTTCTTTGTCGAAAGACTGAAGGCATTGGGGAATCGGTAAAAAGAACCTCGAGGGCATCAAAGAAATCCCAGGACTCCGGAGAATTGACGCCCACCGAAAAAGAAACATTGAATTTGGTTACCCATAGAGAAGCCAGTCTAGGCATATTCCATGCCGTTGGAAAGATTGTATACAATAAACGAGAGGACAAAAACATTGCAGCAGATATTGACAGCCTGGCTGCAACCCCCGACTATCTCAGCCGCCATGACCGGGGAAAGGTACCTCAAGTTTCTGTCAATGAACTCGTTGATGCGACGGGAACCGATGTCCAAACATTTATTTGTGCCCTTCATGAAAACTATGTTCCGTCTTGTAACGGCTCTTCTTTTACAGAATGCCTTGGTGGGTGCATAGAGGCATTGTCTGATAGCGATGCTCTGTGCTTTAATCCTGATCGTACTCGCAAGTCATGGGCGTGGTCTAGGACTGGTATTAGTGGCGCCAATGCCAGTACCGATGTGATTCGACAGCAGGATATCAGTTACCAGGTTGCTACTCGGGGCCTTTTATACTCACTTCCTTACCCTGTAAAGCGACAGGCGACAACGGATGGTCGAGCAAATGAGGCGCATAAACTGTTGTTCCCGGCATCATTGCGCCTATCATACGACACAGAGGAAGTGGAAAGTCTTGTGAACTTGTGGCTGAACAAAGTGCTTCATCAGTCCACTCAATCAACATCAGGGCCTCTGAGGGGGTTACACATTTCTCCTGGCCTGGGAAAGCACGATGGAGATACTTGTGCTAGAACCATGGGGAATTGCAACGGTGCACAACGACCCATCGTGACCATGGTGTCACGTAGTGACATGCTACTTTACCAGCTGCCATATATGGCCAGAATGCCTCGGAACAAGCAATCTTTGCCAGAGCTTAAGAAGCTTGTTGAATTGCCAGGACTGAATTCAGGGTATGAGGCTCCGGATGATCGAGTTGATTTTCCCAATCTTCGGACGTCGAATGGGGTTTCATCAACAATGCTCTCACATGAGGAGTATGCCGACGGGGCTGAGGAGGGTGGCCTTTTATTGAGCGACGAGGACATAGTTGATGATTAATATATGTACACCCATGTATCGAGATTACAGAAATACATAACATGGTACTATACGTTGGATACACACGCGTATGAACACGTAAGATTTGTATGTATGTACGGTACCTACACGGCTAGTACCTTGCAGACCACCTAGCGGACGGGGGCTCCCACGCCGTGCTCCGTCTCCGTAAGATCCTACCTTTCCAGTTCTGTTCACTCTTCCAATATCTCTCCTTTGTACAGTACATCTGCCCCTGAGAGTCTCCTGCTTTCGATTCTCTCCCAGGGTTGCCGGTCCTCGTCTATTTGCAACATCCCGCTGCTCTTTCCCATTCTTGGCAACCATCCGAAAATCATGTCGGCGGGCAATCGCATCACACGGAGACAGAGGGTCGACAACTCCAGCGGCAGGACTGGCAATAGAGATGCTGTCTCCGTCAAGTTCCGGGCAGCAGAAGAGCTTTCCAGTGAGATCGAAGATTCAAGAGACAAAAATGAGGGCCGAAGAGAAGCCAGGCCAAGCTTGGGCGGTATCATAAGCGCTATAACACTTGTGAACTTCCCCGACTGGACGAATATAGTTCTCATGGTTTCACTGATATTTGGCGGCTGCTGTGCTAACGTGGGTTCCACTTGTGTACGCGAAGTAGTCAAACAGTAGTATGACGCTAATGACATGAATCAGGTATTTGCCCTGGAGGCCATTGTCAAGTGAGTTATATTTGCAACTCAACGCGCAGCAACGTCTTTAGCTTACTGATGTGTTTCTAGAGATCAGCCTTCGTCAGGTATATACAGTCCCAACCCCTTTAGATTCGATACTATCTTGACGGTTGACTTCTTTTGTTTGAAGGTCCTTTAATAACTTTTGCTCAGTTTATACTGACTGCACTGTTTACCTTGCCTAGTTTTATGTCGCTGTCTGCTGGGCCCCGATCTTTATTTCTTGGTCCGAGGGCTATCCCCTTGAGATCGTGGTTTATATATACGGCCTTCTTTGTGACCGTGAATCTGCTCAACAATTGGGCCTTTGCTTACAAAATCTCTGTGCCATTGCATATAATACTCAGATCTGGGGGGCCGGTTGCATCTATGATTGTTGGTTATCTCTTCAATTCTAAAAGATATTCACAAGGCCAAGTCATATCCGTGGTGATGCTTACCTTGGGCGTTGTCACTGCAGCATTAGCAGATGCTCATGCTAAGGGCCAGTCTATTGGGATCGGAAACGAAGGCAGCGACGTCAAGTTCACTAGAACCTTGATCGGTTTCACCATCCTTGCTCTTGCAATGATCCTCTCTGCTTTCCAGGGGATTTATGCAGACCGTTTGTACGAAAGTTACGGCAGGAGCCATTGGAAAGAGGCTCTCTTTTACTCGCATACGCTTTCGTTACCACTATTCATACCAACATATTCGCATCTGCTGAGCCAATGGCATGCCCTCTTCTTATCGCCCCCGTTGCTTTCCAAAGTGTCCACATTTATGGCGGAGGGTGGCCCTTCAAATTCCACCATCTACAAAGTCGGAAATCTTGCTGCCACAACATTGCCTTTCGGAACCAGCGCAGGACCCTTTCTAGGAGCTCTTAGAGACTCTCACCTAATTCCATTCTTGGCCTTGGTTCCAATGCGGATGGTCTACCTCCTGATGAATGCATTGACACAATATCTTTGCATTCGTGGGGTTCATTACCTCTCGGCAAAATCGTCTTCCCTAACTGTTACTATAGTACTGAATATTCGAAAATTGCTCTCGCTTGTATTGTCAATCTATCTGTTTGGCAATGACCCTGCGCTGGGTGTGCTCATCGGTGGCCTTCTTGTCTTCTCAGGGGGCGCATTGTATGGTTTCGAGGGTGCGCGGCTGAGGAGAAACATCAAAAATTATTAGCATTGTTCTGAAACTCGGCTCATATAACAATCTTCCCGGTCCTTGTATTCGGTATTGATGAAGCGCCAGGCTTAGCCGTCGAGCTCGTCATATACAAGGGCTAGTTAGGAGTGTTGGTCGCGATTTCAGCGAGCATATTCAGCAAAGAGCTGTCCTGGTCATTTGGGACCACGCTACAAACAAATCGCCATGCTACATTTACTAGAAAAGATCCTCGGATTTCGCCTGGCAGCTTATTAAAACATAAAGCTATCTGATTCGCATCCTTCGCAAATAGATGGTGTTCTAGTATAGTTACAAGGGTACCCATGTGTCCATATGAATGGTGACACCATTGAGGGCCTAACCGGTCTGGCGCGGCTTGTAGAACTACAAGACTTCGCCCACTATTCTGGCTGCTTCCTTGTAGGTGTCCAAAAGCTTTTCGCACTTCTCCCTTTCCGCTTTGATACCGTCATCCTCGTAAAGCAATTCTCCAAACAGATCTTCCTTGTAAAGTTCACTCACTAGCCTGTTTTGCACTACATCCTTGCTATGATTGACAAGAAGATGCATGATAGCTTTCGGGACCTGGTCGGCAATCGTTTCTCTTACAATGTTGAAATACGAAGATATCAGCCGGCGGATCAATTCAGTCTCCAAGAGTTCGCGATCAGAAAGAGCCGGCTCGGAGTTTTCCTTTCCGATAAATAATTGGTTAGCCATCATGACAAACAAGACAGTTGGCGATAGTTGTATCTTACCAACGAGTGGGGTTCACCACCGTATTCCGGTAGAGGTGCAAATTCTTCTGGAGGCATAAGTGGGGAGCGTATTTCGGTACGCCGGATGTTTTGAATGTGGCTGGAGTCCGTTTGATGGTGATGTTGCTTGCTATGGGTCGGAGGCTGAGAAATCGCACTAGGAGACTGTGTGCCATCCTTGCCAAAGAAGTAATTGAGGAAGGAATCACGAGTCGAATTAGTAGCTCCAAAAACGGCGTGAGGGCTCGAGTGTACACCATTCAGAGTTGCGGCAATACCAGTTTCAGGTGGCTTGTTCAGATGAGGAGATTGGCTTCTTGTCCCTCTTGAGGACTGGTTTTTGGATGGGACACTTTGCATTTTCCCATCAACCTGTTGCTGCTCTTCATCCTCCGGCGATGCGGATGAACCGCCATTAAGACCTCCTAGTTCCTTCAATCGCCGTTTCTCCCGTTTTTTTCTATCCTCGGCCAATGCAGCCCTACGTTCCTCTTCCTGTTTGTTTTGGATGATGGAAGACATCGCTGCTGCGGCTCCAAGAAAGTTCGGATGGTTCGTGTTGATGTAAGCCCTTTGAATGGATATCAGAGATTCCACGTATGCTGAACAGGGCCCCAGGCGTTCACGGAGAAGATCAGAAACAACTTCGATAAGTTTTCCTTGAAGGCGAGGAAATCGTAGAAGTTCCTGTGAGCCACAGGTATGACAAATCTTGATGAGCTCCTCATAGACAAGCTCCACACACCGCTGACTAGGGGCTTCCAGCATTTTGATTTGGGGCTTCACGAGCAAATCGAACGCAAGCTCTGGGACAAACAAACTGGGTCTAGGCCCAGTTGAATTTCTGATTGCGGTTCTGATATCGGGCACGGATAGATTGTGGATTGGGTCGATCGTTTCAAGTGAATTTCCAAATACCGAATTAAAGATGTAGTAGATTCTGGCCCCTCCGCAAAGTTCCTTCGTAGAAATCTCAGAGGAAGTCCCGTCAATTGAAGATATGAAGGACGAGGCGAAACGAGTCATCAATTGTAGTATCAGTGACCCACGATGTTCCTTTCCGCTGAATTGTTTATTACCGTAGCTGGCGAGTTCCTGCTGTGTTTGTCCCATGAGAGTATTCAAACGCGCTTTAATGTCCGGCAAGCGATCACGAATGTGAGCCATCAAAGTGGTGTTCAGTGTTTTCGCGAGGTACTGTGTCCCACACCGATTGGCCATATTCCGGTAAGCAGGGTGATGTCGGAAGAATTCTACTTCAGCTTGCAACGCATCGGACAGCGACTTCCCGGATTGAATATCTTGCTGTGATCGATTGACGACTCCGATGAACCCAAGTTTCAAAGGGTAGACACGGCCAGACAAAATATCCATAGCGTTGGTGCCATGGTCCATCAAGTCCAACTTCGTCAATACCCCGATGGTTCTCCGGCCCATGGGGTCCACCTGGCGGGCAAGTTTGAGCGCTTCGGAGTTCACAAGGTCAACATTGGCCGGGGAAACCGCTAGAATTATACTATTTGGCTTTGCGATGTATTCCAATATTAAGGCTCGGGTCTGCTTCTCGATATCTGACGGCTGATCCCCGATAGGAACCTTCGTTAGTCCCGGCAGGTCAACCATAGTGAGATTGAGCACATGAGGCGAGAATATTTTCAGGTTAATCGGTTGCCTGTTGATGCCTTTGTTGCTTCCAGCTATCCGCGCTGTCTCGGCTTCGATTTCTTGCTTCACGAGAGCGAAGTCTTCAAACTTTCGACCAGGAATATGATGAAACTCTCCCCACTCATGCTGTCCAGCCACACTAGCAGCTGTGTGAGGCACGTGGATTTCATCGCTGTCGGGTTTGTCATGGCGCTCGCTAGGGATATTTATGAGTTGAAGAATCAAAGGCCGTCTAGTAACAATACCACTCCCTCTCGGCAAAAAGTCTCTTCCGACAATGTTCTCGAGCACAGACGATTTACCAGATGATTGGGAGCCTACCACAACCTGAAGTGTGAGTTAGCATGAGCTGGCCGAATTCATCATTAGACGTCATAGGAAAAGACTTGCAATTTGAGGTAAATCAAGAGAATCGTTGCCAATTGTATTGAAAACAAGATCTTGTAGTTTGTTGACAGTCACGAGCAGATCCTCACTCAATGACGCCATATTGGTCAAAAAATAATGGTTGGATCTAAAGCTCGCGAAACGGGGTTTATGGCAGGCAATATATAGTGGAGTTTAGGGCCTGGTTTCGATCGGCAAGAAAGCGAAAAAAAAAAAAAAAGATGATTGTAGGAAGCAAGGGAGAATGGTTTTCAGGTAGAAAGACACCCTTGGTTATCCTGCATGTAGCATGAGTAATGTTGTTCCATGCATTAGTGCTCGCCTTGCGTATTTTGAGATTGGAGTTAAAGATGGAATCCCGAAGATCATGTGACAGTCTGGGCACGTGTAGCTCACTTACATAATCATTTTGCACTCCAACAACTACATCATACCTAGTTAACTTAAAACCAGCTTACACGTACGTACAGGCCTGTAGACATAATGTTGAATTATAGACCCAACCTGCTTCGAAAACTAACTACCAACCTACTCCCTGTTTAGTGTTCATTTTCTTGTACCTCCAGTTCTCTTCGGACTTATTCCGGTCCTTCCCTTCATTTTCTGGCTCCTATTGTATACGCAATTGGTCTAATTACAGAAATCGGGTTGACTTGAGCGGGCATCACTCGCTGCCCAACAAGCTATGCCAACCACTTTATCTTAATGTGAACTGTATTTGTGAATTATAACAGCTACACTACAACCTGACGAGGCCCACAACCTCATTTCGCAATTTGAACGTAATTGGCAGGGAAAAGTCCCTTTTTGCCGTGGAACTCACCAAACCACCAATCATCATCCGGGAATTCCTAGAGCCATAATTAATAACGATTGATTGGAACAACAAATCGGACAAGAAGGGGGGCCATGGACAATAATGGACTCAATATGTGGACGCGAAACAGAATATCACTTACAATGTTGGTAATTTGAGCGCCTTCAGGGAAACTAAGTTCATTGTCCTCTGCAGCCTCATAATCATACAATGCCACTGCACTCGGTGCAAGAGTTGAATTGGCCACGGAAGGCACGGCCGCAGTCGAATCAGTATTAGAGACCGACTTATCTGCACCATGTATGTCTTGGACATCCGATGGGTTGTCGCTCTGCTGGCCATGCTCAACAATTTCGACGTAATTGCTTGGGAAAAGACCTCTTTCGCCGCGGACATTAGACCCCAGCCACCAGTCCTTATCAACCATGTCGATATCAACAACTTGTTCTCCCTCCCGAAGTTCAAGCTCATTATCCTCTGCCTTGTCATAATCGTACTGGGCAATGGCCTGGATGCCTTCTTTGTGATGAAGGTTCTCCGGAGGTGCTTGGCTTCTTTGCTGGGCGACATCTTGCAAATCATCCTCAGGAGCATACTGATTCGAGGTGGTATGCTGCATCTCGTCTGATTGACTGACGGAAGAATTGACACCTTGTTCGGCCTGGGGTTCGGTCGCTTCTCTGCTAACTGGCATGGCAACACGAATGGGCGAGGCTTCGCGTGCCGGAGGGGATGGGCTGCGGGGACTGGCTTGCTCAGGTGCCCCGGGAACAAGTTGACCATTGTCGGGATTATGTGCCTGTTGCTGAACAGGCTCGGACACCAGTTCGGGAGTGGGTATGGGACGCTTTGCCTCTTGAATGGGGCTAGGATCTTGTTCCACCGACTCTACGGCAGTATCGACGTGAGAAGCAGCAGCAGCAGCAGCAGCAGCAGTAGTATCTTCTTGTTGCAGGAAAGACCGAGGTTCGGTTTCAAAACTGTCGCCTCTGTTCACCGCAGCATCATGAGAGGTACTACTGCCGACGGTCTGTCCGGCATGCGTTGTCTGGACAGGATCAGAAGGCTTGACACTAGAGGAACTTTTCCATTCCTCGTTTCCACCAGTCTCTCTGTTCACAGGAGTTTCGTAGGCGGAATCCTCGCCACGCTCTCTGGCCTTCTTTTCTGCCCAGAGTTGGGCGGGGGTTTTCCCTCCTTGGTCGGCAAATGTTCTGCTTGCTCCATGCAAAGGTGACGAGGTTGGTTTTGACATGGAATCATTGGGAAGAGGCGGCTTCGTTCCGGTAAATGCTGGTGTGGTCCCAAATTTGTTTGAAACCTTGGGCTTCGGCAAGCTGGTAAGCCTCTCAGAATTTTGTTCAGAGAGTGCTTTGGGGGTAACGATAGGGGGATTCGATGGTGTAGTGAATTTGTTATCGGACGCCACAGGGTATTCTTTCGGGGTTTGCGCCTTGGAACGAATTGCAGCGATGTCAACCTTTCCAACGGGCTCATAGGCGCCTTTGACCGGCTCTGGACGGTCATCCTGGAGATTTCCGGTCTCGCGGGCTTGTCTCCTTATAGCCGCGATGTCTACTTTTCCCACAGGCTGATAGCCGCCCTTGACAACGTTGCTAGAGTTGCCAGTAGCGGGACCGGTGCCTCCGCTAGTAGATTCTTTCTCTGATTTAAGCTCGTCCATATTAACTTTGGTGGGCTTATAGGCTGGCTGAACCTTTTCGAGTTGCGTTCGTGTGACCGGAGGTGCATCAGGGCCCCAACCATCATCTGAGTTTGTCCTGTCTGTCAGACCACGCAGTGGGACAGCTGGTGTCTTGTTCAGGGCAGTGCCACCTGATCGAGACGGTGTGAAGACAGGCTTGGTGGATACCGGTGGCTTCGGGGTGGTAGAGATTGATTGATCATTCTCCGAGGTGTATTTGGCACCCGACGCATCGCTGACTTTCTTAACGATTCCTTCGACGGTCAAATCGGCATCCGAGCGCGCCGTTATCTGGACATGATAGCCCTGGGAGACGCGATCTTAGTAAGATGATACATTCGAAATGTCAACACTAAAACAGCTTACATGTAAGAATTTTGAGACTGCAGACAGGTGACTTGTGAAGTACCCTTTAGTTCTCTCGGGGACCCCCTCCCCACACCATGCAATAAGCACGTTCTTGGGTAGTCCCGTATTGGGATCAGTCACCTTAGCAAAGGCGAACTGGATCTTGCCCTCAGAAAACTCATCGATGAGGTCCACCAATTCACCCTCTTGAGATAATTCCATTAGTTGTTCATCTCCGGAATTAGGCTGCTTAGAATCACGGGGGCAATTCGGCACTAACCTCCAGAGTTCTGAACTTTTAGAACACTCTCTTTATTGCCCGCATCTGGCTGGAAGGCGTTGATAAGGGGAGTAGAGACCGAAAATACGGCCCATTGGCTATATGTCGGAGAACTTGCGGGAAGAGACGAGTTGACCACAGTTTGATAACTCTTGGATATGGAGGGCCCATTCGACGACAAGTTGAGTGTTGTCATGTTGCCAACTTGAAGCGTGGGAGTTGATGTTATGAATGTATGAGCGCCTAGAGCAATCTATAGATTGGTTGTAGATTGTAGGGTTGGAGACAGTCGGACGGTTCTCACTGTTGGGCAAAGGATAAAGCACGGTGTTGCAATGGCCTGTTGTGTATGCTATGATTGATTTCAGTCTGCCTAACGGAACACCTAACTAGCAGTTAGTTAGTTAGTTACGTAGCAGCTAACTAACTAGTTAACTAGTTGACTAGTACGTCTTACCTAATATGACCGCGCGTATCTAACTTACTCCGTTGTCCGAGCCGGGTTTGGTTTAGGTTTTGATTGTTCTCGTATGATCCCGAGGAAAGAAAGGAGGAGGGGGTGAACTGGATAGGTTAACAAGGTCGAATGAGCCGTTTGTTGGGGGGGGTGAAGGGAAGAGTGCATGAATGCCTCTTTGCATAGGTATGTGTATGTACCACATGTACGGTATAGGTGCTTTAGTTATAGCTTACGCATGACAGATACACATACATATGTACACCGCATGTACATACTAGGTAGGCGGTCGACTGACAAAATTTGACCGCTTTCTATGTGGTTGCAGCTACACCGGTGCAGTCCTGATAATAACTAACAATAACCCCGAGGGCCTTGGCAAGACACTGCTCCCAGCTTGGTGCCAACTGCCAACGCAAGCTCAGGCCTTGTTACAATTTTCTCAACAAATGCTCCCCGCGATGACGCTTGAGAATGATGAACTCGAAAATGCGCCTAGTACCTCAAATATCCCGGAAGTGGAAGACTCACCTTCCGGAGAGATTCTCCCAAGGGATAGGCAGCTGAAAACTCCAACCTACGATTACGCTTATGAAAAATCAATGAGTCACGCTGAAGCAAAGCTTTTTTATCAACAGCACCAGTTTGCCTCTCGGAGTGCTGATGGTGAATATTCCCAGGTCGCGGTGCCTCCAGGTTCTCTTCCCTCAGCTTCGCAAGCAGACGATGCGGCATGTGACATTCCAGCTCTCAAGCATAATGACAGTTCAAGTCACTTGATTCATGCCGATACTACTGATTTGGCTGGGCAGCGTTCGACTGGTGATCCGTGGAGTTCATTCTCGGATACGCAGGGTGTCGATTTACATGAAGAGTATTCTGAGAACATCATTTCCAGCACGGAGCAAGTTTCCAGACCTCATACAATGTCTCATGAGGGTTCTGGTGATCTTGGGGCCAATGCTCCCGGAACAGATGCGACCCGCCCTATATACGAAGGACTGGGAAACATGGAAAGCATGGTGAATATTACATCAAACAGCAACACTGTGGCATCGGAACTGAATGTTATATGCCGCAAAATTAAGGGCTTGTTGGAGCGACGGTCCCAGTATATTCAGCTGTCCTTGCAAAGTTCTCAGGATAACCCCAAAGACCGTCCTGGGTGGGACGTTTACCCACCCCCCCCAGAGCCGGCCTGGGAAAACGACAAAGACACCGGCAAATTCAATGATCATACGCACACTGAGCAGAAAAGAAGAAAGATGGGCCAGGATGTTGGCGAAGATTTCGACATAGCCGACTGTCTGCCTCTGCCCGGGGAATCATCGTGGGTTTTCAAGTTGGATGAAAACAGCGTGTATCAAGTCTACGAAACCAACGTTGCTGTTGATTTAAGCCAACCGATTGTTGAAATTCCTTCGTTGCGGGATTTTTATATGGACCTTGATGCGATCATAGACGTATCCTCTGACGGGCCGGCAAAGAGCTTTGCTTTTAAACGACTATCCTATCTGGAAGGGAAGTTTCAACTGTATACGCTATTGAATGAGTACCAAGAAATAGCCGATAGCAAGAAGGTTCCTCACAGGGATTTCTACAATGTCCGCAAGGTGGACACGCATGTCCATCACTCGGCTTGTATGAATCAAAAGCACCTTCTTCGATTCATCAAAAGCAAGATGAAAAAGTCTCCTGATGAAGTTGTCTTATTCAGAGATGGAAAACACCTTACCCTAAAAGAAGTCTTTGAAAGTATCAACCTCACCGCATACGATTTGAGTATCGACACCCTTGACATGCACGTAAGTTGTTCATCTCTTGGCCAGTCACCTTGTAACTAAGAGGCTTGCAGGCGCACACCGATTCCTTCCATCGTTTCGATAAGTTCAACCTGAAGTATAACCCGGTGGGCGAATCCAGATTAAGAGAAATTTTTCTCAAAACAGACAACTACATTAAAGGAAGATACTTGGCGGAGATAACCAAAGAAGTCATAGCCGACTTAGAATCAAGCAAGTATCAAATGGTGGAATGGCGCATCTCAATTTACGGGCGATCTATTCAGGAATGGGACAAACTTGCAGCGTGGGTGGTTGACAATAAGTTGTTTTCCCCGAATGTTCGCTGGCTTATCCAAGTTCCTCGACTCTATGACGTTTACAAATCGAGCGGTATGATGGAAAACTTCGAGCAAGTGATAAGGAATGTCTTCCAGCCACTGTTCGAAGTGACGAAAGACCCCAGCAGCCATCCAAAACTCCACATATTTTTGCAGCGTGTTGTCGGATTTGACAGCGTTGACGATGAGAGCAAAGCGGAGCGTCGGCTATACAGGAAGTATCCAATTCCAAAGGAATGGAATACAAAGCAGAATCCGCCTTATAGTTATTGGGTCTACTTCATGTTTGCAAACATTGCATCTCTGAACACATGGAGAAAGCAGCGTGGGTTTAACACGTTCGTGTTGAGACCACATTGTGGTGAAGCTGGCGATCCTGATCATCTTGCGGTTGGGTTTCTTTGCTGCCATAGCATTAGTCATGGCATTCTGCTTAGGAAGGTCCCTTTGCTCCAGTATCTCTTTTATTTGGATCGAATCGGAATCGCCATGTCGCCGCTCAGCAATAACGCCTTGTTTTTGACGTATGACAAAAATCCATGTGCTAATTTTTTCAGACGTGGCCTGAATGTATCATTGTCTACAGACGACCCGTTGCAATTCGCTTTTACGAAGGAACCATTGATTGAGGAGTATTCGGTGGCCGCGCAAATCTACAAGTTTAGCGCTGTGGACATGTGTGAACTTGCAAAGCATTCGGTCGAGCAGAGTGGTTTTGAGTTATCATTAAAGCAAAGATGGCTTGGTTCCAACTGCTCTTTACCCGGCGTTTCTGGGAATAATGTTGCCAAGAGCAATGTCCCAGATATCCGCGAGGAATTCCGACATGAAACGCTTGTTGGAGAACTACAGCTGTGCGCAACCCTTCGAAAATTAGGATGAAAGAAAATTCATTTGCTAACGCAACATTAGCATTGGGAAATATTCCCTATCGCCTCCGACTACGTCTTTTCCCGCAGATACTAAAAGCCATTCAAAGGAACAAATGCCGGAGGGTTACCCGCTTGCAGCTTCCCTGTGTATTCCCAAATCTCCGGAGTTGTCTTTTAGCCCGCTCAAACCCTCCCTCAAAGCTTCTCACCCGACTGAACATGTATTAGCTGAGTCTTCCGCTTCTACGCGCTCGCAGGATGGGAGTGGCCAACCCGATATACCAGGCACCGGCGCTCAGTCCGTGACGGTGACTGCAACCCGGCCAGATGCCTTCTCAGAACAGAAGATCTTCCCGGGTCTTGTGCACGAGAGGGCAAACAGAGGAAATGTTCCAAGTCAGCTGTACGAGGAAAGTGTTCAGTCTCACAGCGATGGCTGCTCACACAATTGCTCGGATTAGTCCTAGGCGTATAACAAATAGCCTGCTGATACCAGGGTGAATTAGATATGATATCCTTTGAACCTTGCAAAAGGAAGAGAGCTACATGGAGGGCCATGATGCCCGGCAGATATTTGAATTTGGCAGCGAGCTGCCCAGCAGCCATTCATTCATTAGTAGCTATCAAGCGGGATAGGGGCAACGGGAATCAGCTTGGCACATGTGACTACATATACCCTATGTCTTCCTAGGAAGCCAGCATCCTTAGAAATGTCACCCAGGTTAACCTAAACTGCCCAGCTTCCCCTCCTCTCGCGTACACCCCATTTCTCATGGTTGCCATCCTCTTCTGGAACACGTGGGCGTTCATTAACCCATTCGTGTATGTACAAGCGCAATGCACGCCATCGCCGGCAACTATTGCTTGTCTTGTCTCTCTTTATTCCCTGTTCTTCATTGAAAACAAACCCTTTGGCATCTGTGTCTATGTCATCTTGCCTGATTTCCGCTACAGAAATGCCAGAGACCTTGCTGAGTTCATGGTCATAATAGCGAGCAACGCACGGATATCCTAGCGATAAGTAGTTATAAATTTGGGTCACAAAATCATCGGAGGGGTAAGGTTCGACATTCTCCTTATTCATGGCAGTATGTCGCAAGTCAACCTTTTTTGACGTAGCTAGCGAATCTTCGGTCCCGAGATCTTCGATTATGGATGTTGAGAACTTGTTGGTGGGCAGCGGTATGGTCTCTTGCATAGTGTTGATCGGAACGTGCTTTATTTCAGCGCGTCTGGTATTCCGGCAGGTTCCCATCCAAAGACCTTCATTTGCACGACCATTTTGATGCGGCAACGCATGCCAGAGACCAGGGTTGTTGTGGGTTATGTGAGTTGGTTCAACTGAACTACCACTTTCATATATTGTTGTCTCTGGTGATGAACTCTGGGGAAATATGAGGTCGGTTCCAAGCATGGGTGGGCTTGCAAGGCGTGCATTCCCCACTGGATTTCCAACGACTTCAGCATTCATTGATCGGCCATGACTAGCTGAGGGCCGATTCAAGGATTCTGACCGCGGAAGGAAGTTCGCATCGGTTCCAATCTTGACAGATGGTTTTATCCCCGCCCTCTGCTTGTAACTCCGCAGGTATTCAAGCTCTGAGGATGGATCTGCGGCTGAAATTCGACGTGCATCCAAGTTATGCAGCTGCCCGGGGATAGGTAAGCCATCATCAGGTGAGCAGTCCTCCTCATCATTATCAATAGCAAAGTGATCTACGGGCTGGTAGACCTGTTCATTTGGGAAGGCTGCTAGGGCCTGCTCTTTCAACTGACGTTCTGCTGCTTGTGCTGCGAGTGATAGTAAGTAACTTGAAATTTCTTCATCGCAACTCTCTCGACGAGCTTGATTGTTACTGGAACCTTCTCTGGCTAGCTTTCTCGATGGCGGAGGAGGTGAACTATCCAGTTCCGACTCGTCAGACGATCCACTGCAGCTTGATGGAATTGCAGGTAGGTCCGGGACCCGAAATGAATGTCTTCTCGTCTCATAACGCCGCTGAAGGTTGTAATATGAAAACGAAGACTCAGGTGTCGTAGAGAAGTCATGTTTCTGTGAAATGCTGTTCTTGTCGAGGCGCTGTAGGCTCTCCGATCGAGCTTGTAGTAGGCAGTTCGAAGCATTAAGTGAGCGTGATCCCCCTCGAACCGACCGGCTAGCAGTTTCCACAAGCATGGGCGTGAACCTTCTTCGTTGCCGTGTCTGGGACTCGTCTCGGACCAATGTGTCTGGCTGACAACACGCACCCTTCCATGCCAGTTCTACTGTTCGGGGAGTATGCATCCCCATAGCATTTTGTCTCGGTACAATGTGGTTTCGTGTGCCTTGGTGTTTCTGCTCTGTGACATGTGCTATATTCTCGCTTTCATTCGTGCCGGTCATGGAAGGTGGCGTATGATGCTCTTGTTCCGCTGTGGGTACGTTGTGATTTGCAGTCAACTTGCTAGCTGTGTGATATTTTGGACCCCTAAGGCGTTCAAGTGGGAGGTCTGTCGAGCTGCGTGAGGACACCTCGATGGGTTCTGGCAAAAACCTTCTTGGTTTTTTGGGCGAATCCATCTCGTTGGGCATTTTGGTCCTCAAACCATGAGCGTGCTGAAGGGTATAGATTTGTTCAATTTGTCTAGTATGTCCACTCTCCCTTTTCGATAAGTGTGCTGCTTGCTTTCAGGTAGAATTCCCAGGGGTGGGGGGAGAAATACTATGTCTTGGATAAACACAATGTGAAAATGAGGGGTCCTGTTCTTGTCTCTGTGGATTGCGTTGAGGTTCCAGTCGTATTATCTGGTTACTAATGATTAGTGCATTAGCTCAATCTGCGGCAAGCTCTTGTGCCAGTGGTAATAGGACAGTAGCAGGAGCAGTAGGAGCAGGAGCAATAGTAGGAGCGGGAGTGGGAGCAGGAGCAGTAATAAGGTAGTAGCAGCGGCTGTCCTTGGTAACTTACTAGATTTAAAGTGTCCGACCGTAATGGACGGTGACTATACTTTACAAATTTCGAAGTTCAATGATTGTAGTTAGTAAAAAGGCTACGTATTCCTTCATGTTCAAGAGTCGAAGATACGGAGTATTTGCGCCAAGCTTTTAATGGCTACTCGGAACAGTTGCTGAGATTGTATCATAATTGCCCCGTGACCGTCAAACACCCGCTTTTATCCTATGCAACATCACATCCTCGGTCCTTCGCACCCCCAATGCCACCTCCAACCAACCTTGTGGTCTTGCTAGATGCAATCAACGATATCTAGTAAATCTGTCTGCGGCTGCCACCGGTGATGATCTACACGGCACATGCCTTGAGGGTTGAATGTAGTCAGCTTGAACCAAATAACCAACTGGATTCCTGTCCGTCTTCGAATTCTGTGAGGACACCAGGTCGCCAGGTGCATGCTTGTCCTCCCTCGAACTAAGGTCGATTGCTATCCCACCACTCCTGTTCTCGAAGCGTCTTTTGAGCATGTACCAAAGAATCGACCTATACATCGTTACTTGACTTGTATCAGCCCTACGAAGACACTCCTGGTCGCTGCTTCAACCCTATAGCCGCGATAGCTACTTTGATCTCACTATAAACAACCCCGCCATAACATTCCTCTAGTTCAAGATGTCTTCCCCCTCGTCAACGACATCATCTCCAAGCCCGACCAACTCAGACCACAGTGGAAGTGACAGTGGCTCAAGCCCTACAAGCTCACCTCTGTTGTTCTTCGTGGCTCTCGGATTTGGAGTTGTGTTCACTAATCTCTGGTATGTGCCTTGCCAACTCTTTCATGAATGGATTGGGCTCTAAACTTTTGCTGAAGGATCATTGTTGGAGTGAAATATTGTTTTCGCTACAATCAACGCAATCGCCAGCTACGCAATGAGGAGACCGGCGAACCTATAGACTTGGTGGCCATACCTAGGCCGCACAGGCGAAGAAGGGAGAAGAAGTTAATGACCATGGATGAAGTTAATGATCGGTTTCCATTAATCAAGTATAAAGCGTGGAGGTCTTCGCGCGCCGATGATGGCCTTCCAACAGCAGGTGGTATATCGGCATGGAGTAACACATCTCAGAGCCTAAAGGAAGGTGATGTTAAATTATCAGTCACTGCAGGTGTGCCATGCTCGGAGTTTAACCCGGAAGAGAGCCGCCACGATTTGTCCGCTTCGCAGTCTGCCCTTGCAAAGTTTACGGAGCTCAAACAGCCTCGCCTAGAAGACAAAACAGAAAATGACCTGCAGCCTACAGGGCAGGAAATCTCCGATCCCAGTACAAGACCGAATCTCATCAACGCAGAGGGACCAGGGTACGAAAATAGTTCAGAATGTCGTGGCCATGACATAGAGAACCAAATATGCACTTCAGCGCCCGTCGAGCTTTTACATGACCCCGGCGACTCCTGTGCGATTTGCCTTGACATGATTGAGGAGGATGACGACATACGTGGGCTGACGTGCGGGCATGCTTTTCACGCCTCCTGTGTTGATCCGTGGTTGACTTGCCGTAAGGCTTGCTGCCCTTTATGCAAGGCTGATTACTATATTCCCAAATCCCGATCTGATCCTTCTGCTCCGACAACAAATACAGAGCGTGTAGATCGCCGTATCGCTGGTCGGGTGCCGGCTGTCAACCCACCAGAGGCTGTGTTTATAGGAGGGCGCGTGGGTGCTAGCCGGGCTAGGGTTCCATTGGCACATCGTCATCATTCACCTGAAGGGACTAATCAGTCTCGCTCGGCAGTATGGCCTTTTTGGCGTTGGCAAAGTTCACATACTCGTGATGCGGGGGTGCCGTTCGAAACACAGGCAAATCATCGGGGGCAGCGGGGTTGGAGACCGAGGCTGTTTTTCCCTCGTTCATTCCAATTTCCTACTTTTTCGCATCCTAATCGAAATGGCGCAACAGAGGACCACACGCCGGACGAACTAGAATCAGGCACTGTTGGCCATACCGGATCTTAGCAGAATTCAGAGTATACGATCTATGACACGTTCTGCCATAAATTTTAATTAGTAAATATTGCCGTATAATTGACTACTGGTATGCAAGGCTGATTATTGTTGATTCATTCTAATGGAATTTTGAGTGGTGCAGGCAGTGATACCGTGATTATATCTGAGTTAATCTATTAGTAGCAACTATGGAGTTTTCAGTTAACTGTGTTGGAACGAGGTATTAGAAACAGTAAAGTTGATCAGATATTGAATGAATTAAAGTTTAATTATTCTAATAATGATCTATCTATATAAAAAGAGAAGTCTCTTTAAATGGAATGCAGTACCTTAAGTGTCACCAGAGGCCTTTGGAACAGCGGTACCGAAGCCTCCGACAGCCCTGCAGCTTGACTAGCTCAATAATGATGTGGTAAATAGCTCAAATAGAGAAATAAGCAATTAATTATATTAATTATCTTTCTTTATATAGTAATTTGATTAAATAATCATTTCAGAATTAAGCAATTAATTTTTTATAATTTATAAACATTTTTCTATTTATATCTGTCACGTGAAATGGTCACGTGGTGTTCATATAATTCAAGTGCCTCAGACAGAAAAAAGTGAAGAAATTGATAAAAAATAAATAAATTCTTATTGAATTAGGTTAAATTGATCTTGTTGCATTCCGCTACCATGAGCTTGGTGGAGGATCAGTGGTGCGGTTTATGTTATTATGGTCTGCCCTATTGCGGTTATGAACTTATGATCTGTATAGATATCTCTAACATCTCTCTTTTAAGTAAATTAATTTAGCTGTTTCTTTTTTTTAGTAATATCTTATTACTAATAAATATAATCGATTTTATTTAGCTGTCTACTTACGTATTAAATTAATAATATATTTATTAAGATCTAAGAGCTTTTTAATTCAATTATGTTATTTAATAATCTGTATATTAAATAGAACTTTATAAAACGTATATATTTTATTTATTTTATTACTTATTTAATATAAATTTTTAATTTTTTTATTCTTTTCTGTAAATTATTAATTTCTATTTTTGTTGATTGATTTACTGCCTCCTATCACCGCCTGCCTCGAATGGCTAGGCTTGCCAGAGCCTGCCCTCTGAGCCACTAGCCTGTCAGGAACCTTCCGGTAGACTTCCGCATAACCCAACTTTCGACCCATTCTTGGCATTGCCCGACCCAGTTTCGACCCAACTTTATGCATAAGAATACATTAAAAATGCCAAGACCTTCCTATTTAGTCCTATTTATGCATATTTATGTAAAAAGTTGGGTTGAAACTGGGTTAAAAGTTGGGTTTTGGGTCGAGATCTTTGACCCAAGTTGGGTTATGCGGAAGTCTACCTTCCGGCTTGTTCCCAGGAACTTGCCGGTAGGATCCCTCCGCATGGAACTTCCCGCCAGGAATCTCCCGACTCCTGGCAGTCATGTTGGTAGTAGGCAGTATCATAAATAGGGGCTTCTGCCCACACCCAGCTGCTGCATCCCATGCAGCTTATTCTTTGCTAATACATACCTATATTCAACGGTTTATGTTCCTTACATAGCCCTACCTCAGCTCAAAAACATTTTTCTGCTTCTTTTTCGCGCACTTCTGAGCGCTTCAAACCACCTTCATTTATTTAAGATTGCTTATCTCGCTTTAAAATAATTAATATCTGCTATATTCAGCTTAATATTACTAAAGATTATAAATTAAAGCTGTATTTACTATTTTATTCTACTTTTTTAATATATAAATTATACAATCAAGTACTATCTTATTAACTATTTAAATTAACTGATTATATTCAATTGTTTTAAGATTATTTTATATTAAAATAGTACTATTTTAAGCTAAAATAGGCTTAGCGCAGTATTATAAATTTTAAAAACATTAATTTTTATTATTTATTTATTATTTTATACATTAAAAATATCTATAAGAGGCTAAATTATGTGACGGTCTACAAAGGAGCTGATAAAAGGCAAGTTTGTTTATGACTCGTAGTCAAGCAATTTTTCTATGGAGAAAAAAGAAACTATCTAATAGAAAAATCTAAGATCCTTATATGCTAACAAGATCTAATTAGATATAGAAGTCTTTTATTTATTAATTAGCATTTTTTATTAAAATATTAAGACTTTTTATAAAACTAACTAAAATATCTTCTTACTTGACCGGAACTTTTTCTAAGATTTTCTAAGTAAACAGTTGATTATATTATATATTTAGTTAAATTAAAGTATAATATTATCTTTTCTTCTAAAAAGGCTGGTCCTACAGCCTTATAATTTTATAATATTAAATCGATAAGTTATTATTATTATATTCATTTAGAAATTTATTATTAGTCGCTATAGCGAGCCAGTTAGCAAGTTATTATAGTAAATCTAACTTATTTAAATATTAATTATAGAATTCTTGTAGTTTTAATAGCGTGTTATAAAAATTAGAAATAGAATATTATATAAAATCTAATAAATAATCTTTTTACTAAACGCGATAATATAACTTCTTATTATATATTTAAAATATAAGAATTTTCTTAATTAGCTATTTTAATTTATCTTAAAATTTAATTAGAGGCTCGGAATCATAAATCTAGCTAGTTATAAATAAAAGATTAGTTATTTTTTAGATTTTCTTAAATGTAAAAATTAGATATATTTGCAATATAGAAGACAGTTTTAATTTAAAAGTATATTTAATTTATTTAATAACTTTATACGAACTAGTCTATTAATTTTTAAATTTATAATTTAGCTGATCTAGATTCTAGTTCTTTATAATAATATATACTAAATTATTAATTGTAAAGTTTATTAGTCTCTAATATTTATTTGCTTATTACTTTATTTTAGTTTAAATAAATTTAATCTGATCTTTAGTATAATTTTAAATCTATTCTAACTTATAAGCTGTTTATTAGACTTTAATTTAATTTTACAGTTTATTGCGAAACTTAAAGAATATAGTTTAATTAAAAGAAATTTGCAGTTTATAGTTATATTTTATTTAAAAAGCAATAAATTAGTTAACTTATATTTAAGAATAATATAAGTAAAGTTTATAGCTAAGAGCAGCTTAGATCAGTTATTCTAATAATATATTATAAATAAATAAAGTTTTTAAGTAAAATATTAATTTATAATTTTTATATAATTATTTATTAAGAGCTTTTACCCAGAGATCAGCTTTTATTTTATTTATAATTTTAAATAAAGTTTTTCTTAAAAGATAAAGATAAACTAATTATTTTAATTTAAAAGAATAAAATTTAATAATTTAATTTATTAATATATATATTTAAGAAAGAGCTGAGCTATTCTTACTACAGTTATATTCTTATAATAAGAGATAAAGATTATATATTTTATTAACTAATCTATAATTATATACACTTTATTATAATTGTATCTATTTTTAGAGTAAAATCAGAAATCTATAAAAATATATTCTTATGAGCAATTAGAGATATTAAAGAATTAAAAAAACTTTAATAGTAAGTCTTACTAAATATTTATTTTATTGTAAATTAAATAATTTACTATATAATGCTAAATATTATATTGCTAATATAATTATTAATATTAATTTTTTATTAAAGTTTTTATTTTTGTACGGCTAGAGTATGCCATAAAAAGTTATTAATAAATTATATTTAGAAGATAAATATAAAAATTATTTTTTTAGTATTACTAGCTAATTTTAATATAATAAGAGTCTATTTTAAAATATTTATTTAAATCTTTCTTTTACTGCAGCAGTTCATTATTTATTAAAATTAATTAAAATATAATTTATTTAAAGCACTCGATTAACTAGTTAAATATTATCTATTTTTAGAAATAAAAGTATTATTATATTTTTTTAAAATCGAATGTCTTTCTTAAGCTAATTTAGTCTTAATAAAGTAAAAATTTATAGCTTTATTTTATAAAGTTTTTTTTAGATCTAAAAAGAGTATCTGCTATAGTATTTTAAAATTCTAATCTATATTTAATAATAAAATAGAATTAGAAAAAAAATTTTAATTATTAGATCTAACATCTATTAAGCTTTTTAGTAATTATAAAATATTTAAGTATATAATAATCTATCTAAATCTTAATTAATTAAGAGCTTTAAAGTTCTTCTAGTTCTATTCTTTAAAATTTTAACGATTAAATAATTACTAATAGCTTTTTATTATAAATATTATAGTTTAGCTCAGTATTAAATATACTTTTAAAAAAATAGATAATTAGATATTTTTTTTTAAAGAATTAAGAGAATATATTTATAATTATAAGATTAAAGATATCAGTTTTGAGCCGTAAAAGCAATATTAGATTATAATAATACAGAAATAATATAAATGTTAAGAGCTTTTTAAACTAATTAAATGCTTTTTAATATTAAGAAATCTATTTAAAAAAGATAAACTTTTTAATAAGAGTATATAATAATTTAATAATCCTATTATAGACTTTTATAAACTAACAATAAAAGTTATAAAATCTAAAAAATAACTATACTCTCTAAATTGTAATTAAAACTTTCCAGCTAAAAATTACTATAATTTTTTTTAGATCTATTTTAATTTTTTTTTAAAATTAGAATAAAGTCTAAGAACTTTATCTATTTAATACTAAACTTGCATTTATAAATTATTATTTATAAATTTATCTTATAAAGTTAGCGTAGCATTTTTTATATATAAGCTTTATATTCGAGTTTATCTTTACTAAAGATTAAAATATTATTTATATAGATAGTTATATATTTGTTAACTAAATTAATAAAGATATTATTTATAAACTACTAGAATGCGACAGATCTATTAAATTATTTAAAAAGTAGTATTTAATATTTGTAAAAGCTATATTTAGTCCGAAATATAGTTAAATTTATAAAATTAGAATATATTTTAATTTAGTAAAAATTTTATTAAATATCTAGCTTTATAAAGATCTTAATATAGTTTAAGCAATTTAAAAGTTTATCTATAAGAGATAAAAGATAGTAATTCTTTTTTATAATTAAGTTTAGTTTCTAATAATTTATATAGAATTGCAGATTTTTTCTAGATTTTATAGTTATAAATATAGGTAAGTTAAATAGAGTTAAACTAAAAATAATAAATCTTTTTTATAAATTTTCTATTAAATAGATTTTAATTGCTTTTAACTCTACTATTAATTACTAATATAAAGAATTATATTTTAGCATGTTTTTCTTTATAAGCTCGATTCTATAATTATTTTTTTATTTTAAAGATAGAATATCGGATGCTAATTTTAGAAAGATATTTATAAATTTATAATATGTTTTAGAAATTTACTTTTTTAGCTGTTTAATCTCTAGTTATTATTTTAAAGCAGTCTTTTTCTTAATAATCTTATTAATCTACGTAAATAAAATAATAAAGCATTTTAATTTATTCAGATAAACTTAATATACTAAAATATTAATTTTATAAATATCAATTTTTAATAAATTTTTTTTAACTTTAGTTCTTTTTTAAAAGTTCTTTAAAACTATTTTAAAGTCTTTTTAAGTATTTGTAAATGCTCGCTCTATTTAATATAGATTTTTCTAAAGATTCTCTTAATATGTATAAAATTAATTACTGCAAATATATATCTCTTATTAATTAAATTTATAATCTAGTTATTAATTTCTGCGTACTATATTTTTCTAATATTTAAGATTAATCTTAGAACGTTATAGTATAACTTTAGATATCGGAATTATTTATTAAATTTATATTTCTTTTTTTAAAATAGTATTTATAGATTATAACAGTTAATTATAATAACAGTCTAGAAAAATATAATAAACTTATAATTATTTCTTTTTTAAAATTATATTATTTTAACTTAAATCTACAATTAAAAAGAAAAGCTTTTATATTTAATAGTCAATAATTAAAGTTAATATAATAGTATAAGTAATTTTTTCTTTTTTTTAGCTATTATAGCCTTTGATCGACACGCTATTAAATAATAATATAATATAAAAATTAAAATGTTTTACAAGTAATATTATAAAACTATAATTTAAAAAATTAAGACTATTTACTTCGATATTAATTAAGACTTATATAAAAACTGAATATCTATGTAAGGCTCTCGCGACATGTACTTAGCTATAGAAGCCATTCGCGAATGACTTAGCCGCGGGCTGAGTCATTATATACACAAGTTACCTTCGCGGAAGAACAGAGTTCTATTCTTTAGCGTTAATCTATAATATTAATCTTATTTTTAAAATATGATCTCGCGATATCTCTTTTTTAGTTATTTTTATCTTTTACACCTATTGTAAATCTCTAAAAAATCTAAAATTCTTATAATTTTAACACTTAACTTCGCAATACGTCCGTTAGAGATAATAAGATTAAGAAAAACTATATATTAGCAAACTAAGTCTCGCGATATCTTATTTTAGAGCACTTATCTTTCTTATAAAGAAATAAATAATTTATTTTTTACAATTTTAGCAAAAAAATCGATCACTCGCGATTACTAATATTAGTTACTAAAGCTAGTACTCTGGCTGCAAATTAGAATAACTATAAGATAATAAACTACGTGAATCTCTTTCTAAATAAGTTTCGCAAAAAAATAAAAACGATTAAAACTATCCGCAAATAAGCTAAATATATTAAAATTATTAAAAAAGATATCGAACCAATCTCGCGAAAATATGCGCGAGTAAAATCTTAAGTTTATATAATATTTTCTTTAAAGCAATCTTTACTTTTGTAACTATCTTTTAAAAAGAAACAATATTAAATCTTAATCTATAAGAATTACTATAAGTTTACGCGAAAGATTAGATAATTTAAAAAAATAAATTAACTTATAAAAAGAGACTATCTTAATCTCGCGATAATATATTTAGACTCTATTCTATAAAATTTATAAAAACTTAAAAAGGAAATTAATCTTTTATAAAGCTAGGATAGTCTTTGCCAGTTTTTATTAAGATAGTTAGAAGATTCCGTAAATAGATAATATATAATATAGATAAAGACTCTTTGTATATAACTATATAATAGAGAAAAAGAATTCGCATATTTTAATAGATAGCCGTGGCCTCCGGGAGCCTTCGGACCACCCACCGCCTTTTCGCCGGTGGGTGGTCCACACCGAAATTGAATTTCTCAGCGAAATTGAAGAAATGAAGCAATTTTATTAATTATACTAATCACTACATAAATTAATAAAAAAGAACCTATTTTCTTGGCTTGCTAAAGCAGCTGAATTAGCTGCTTTAAATAAAGCTTTTTGTAAGCTTATAGATGCGGTTTTTTGCGGAATTTACTGTAAACTTTTTTTATTTACTTTTTAAGCTTTATATTATCTTAATAAAGCCTTTTTTGCTTAAAAATTTTAATTGAGCGAATTATATCGCTTACAATAAAAATTCTATTATCTAAAAGATTTAGAATCTGCCTTTGCATTAAATTACGCATTTGCAATATCTATATCTCTCTCATTTATTTTACAATATCTTTTGTCATTGTAAACTCCTCAATAGTTCTTTTAAAATAAAATTCCGTATAATCGAGATAACATTAAAGCTTTGGAGTGATTAAATCGGTCGATAAAAGCTATAAGAGCTTCTTATTATTTTTGTTAACTACTTAAGCGCTTTTTAAAGGTGAATTTTTAATATTTGAAGAGCTAATATCTAATAATTGCGAAGACGTACGTTCTTCATATATATAAAGCTTAAAAGCGGTAATCTTAATATCTCGCGATAATTTCTTTATAAGCGGTTTAATAATTAGTAAGCCATTAGGAGGAAAAATGCCGTATTCTTTGAAGAAGTTGCGAATAATTCGTTATATAAAGATTTTATTTTGTACTTTAACGATATCTTTTAAGAAATCGGACTTTTCCTGCGGTATTTCTCCATACTGCGAAATTTTATTATTCTTTGCACAAAAGCAATTTTTATATATAAAAAAAGGCTTTCTATCGAGTAGTTAATATAGCTGAGTTATATAAGGTTTAAAACTAAAGGGAAGAATCTTATAATCTTTATAGCGTTACAAAAATTCAACGGTCAAATAAGCCGTATAACTGTTAAAAAGAAGAAAGCGTTTTTTATCTCTTTTTAAGCGCTCTAAAATGCTTGTTTCTTTATGAAATTTTTGAAGCCAGTTAAGCGCAAGTTAATTATTAATATAGCTTTTTTCTGATATCGCTGTATAATAATTTGGAAGCTTTAAATAATTAAATCACGATTCTATAAATTTCTTGCCTTTAAAAATAAAAAGCAATATTATTATTTAGCCATCTATTGTAATACATTCTACCGCGCTTATATTCTGTGTATGTTCTAACTTAGGAAGATCAGGAGGAGATCTTATAGAGAATTTAAGAATTTAGTAAAATCTATATTACCTAGATTGAAAGCTGCATTTATCAAAATTATATACGAGACATAAAGGAAGATTTTTGACTACATTAGTAAGCTAATTATATTAAAATTTAAGCGTTTTAATATTTTCAGCGTTTAAATATTTCTTTTCTTTTGTTTTTTAACTTATCGGCTTCAATTGAAGGCAGCAAGGCAGCATTTTAGAGAAATAATATAGCTATATCTTTTTAACATACTTTTGCGAGCCTGCGCGAGATAAAGCGCGATTTGTGAAGTCTTTAACCATCCGGGATATTACTAGAAGATAAATATTATCTATATATTTGACCCACTGCTTTAAAGCTTCATTTTGAAATTCTTGCAGCGTTTTATTGTATAAAATACGCGAGATTAAAGTTGATGGAGGTTTCAAAAGTCGCGCATGTAAAGTGCGATAAGGAATGTCAAATTCTCGCGCAATTTTCGCGATATTCGGTTTTTTTTCGCGTTAAGCGAATTGCACGGCTTCAAATAATCGATTTTTAACTTCTTTATTAAATTTTGTCATGTTTTATGGTTAAAATATATAAAGGTTTAAAATTGCTTCATTTCTTCAATTTCGATGTGGACCATCCACCGGCGAAAAGGCGGTGGGTGGTCCGAAGGCTCCCGGAGGCCACGGCTAACGTAAATAATAAAATAAACTAGAATTAAAAGAATATTCTATAGAAAATATTATATTTTACTTATTTTATAAATTTTTTCTTTTCGTGATTTAATAAAAGATTTATAAGTAAAATTAATTTTTAAGTATATTTATAAAACTAATATCTCTTATCGCGAAACTCTGATTAAATTTACTAATAATAAACTTATAAATAACTATAAATAAGAGAATTCTCGTGAGTCAAAGAAATAAACAGTATAGCAATTTATTATAACTAATATAGACTCGTAAAGATAGTTTAAAGAGATTTACGCAATAAAAGAATATAAAGAAATTTTTATAAATAGGCAGCTATTAAATAAAAAAATAAAAAAATTAATAAATAAGTAAATTTTTTATTAAAGGCTGTTTTCACTACAAAGAAATCAGATATATTTACGTGAATTGTTTAAGATATCTTAAAAAAGAAGACACAAAGATAATATAAAATAAAAAGTCTGTAACTATAGTATCTCTTTCCGCGAAAAGATTACTTTAAAACGAAAATTAACTTATCGCGGAATATATCTTCTTACTAACTAAAATAATATTATCTAATAAAATATTTATAAATCGCGAGGCTCTAATTAATAACAGAAGCTAAATAAATGTAATATTATTTTTACTTATAAAATAAGCTAGATAATAATTACTTTTATATTAAATATTTATGCGAACAGTAAATAAAAAAAATTATAAAATAAAAATATTGTAAAAGTTATAGTTAATCTCTAAAATTTATAAAGCACTTAGAAAAAGTTCTAAATATTCGCAGTAGTATTTCTAGATATAAAATAAGTATTATTAGAGATACCTTAATTAAGGATTCACGATTTAAAGACGTAATAAGCGGCTAAAAAATATATCTTTTATAAGAAGTTAATTAAAATTAATAAGATTTTTGCGGACGACTTTATAAAAATAATATATAAAAATCTAGATTAATTATTTTAAATTAGCGTAACTATTGTAAAAAAGAGCTATATAGAGAAAAGTCTATTAGAATAATATAAGAACTTTGCGAATATTTTCTTTAAAGTCCTAGAAATCTTAGAAACTTTTATCCTATTACAAAAAAAATAGATCTAAAGATAGATCTTATAAAGAAAAAAGATTTTCTATTTAGATTACTTTATTATTATTTTCTTTAAAAAATAATAATAATTCGCAAATATGTCTAAATAATACTTGTAAAAAAATAAATTTAATTATTAAAGTTCTCCGCGGGTGCGTTTTTGCTATATATATTTAAGAAGAATAAAAGGATTCGCGTATATATAGACTATTACAGACTAAATAAAATATTATAAAAAAATTACTATCTGCTTTTTTTTATAGACGAGACTATCGCGCATTTATTAGATATAATAATTTTTATATAATTAGATTTTTATAACGCGTATAATTGCATTCGTATTATAAAAAATAAAAAATAAAAAATAAAAAATAAAAAACAACTTTTCGCACAAAATATAAACTATTTAAATATTTAATTATATTATTTAGCTTAATAAATACTTCCGCGATCTTCTAAGGATATATGAACTAAATATTTTATAATTTATTAGATATTATAGTAGTAGTATATATTAATAATATTATTATTTTCTCGCAGAATAAAAAGGCTTATTGCAAATATATTCGCGAGATACTTTATTAATTACGCGAAGTAGAATTTTATTATAAGCGAAATAAATATATATTCGTGATATAAAAGATTAACTTTTTAGAATATATTATTATATTTAGTAGAGTTAAGATAAAGCTCTCGCGAATAATTATTATTTAAAAATAATTAATGCTAGAGACTATTCGCAATATTTTAGTTTTTTTAAGATTTATAAACTAATATTGTAGATTTATTTATATCTATATAAAAATAACAATTACATTAATAGATTTTTTTTACAAATCTAAAAATAGGCCGATACAAACAGTTAAAAATTAGAAAAGTATTATAACTCTAGAAACTCGCAAAGCTGTAAATTAACTAAAAAAATAATTTATAGAGATAATTAGACTAGATTACTTTATAAAAAAGTTAGTCTTATGAGTTAAAACAGATACTTTAAGAAATAAACTTTGTAAAATCTTAATATAATTCTATTTTAATAATTAAAGCTAAAGACTAATAGCCTTTTTCTTACAGAAGCTTATAATTATAAAAAGAAACTATATTACGGGAAAATAGAAATTTTTTATAATAGTAGAAGCTTTTAAAGAGTGACAATATTATCTTTAAGAGATATTGCAGAAAATATAAATAATTATAGATTATAAAGTTCTTAATATCTTTTAAATATTTATTAAGATATTTTCGCGAATACAGATTTACTAGTTGCAGTTCTTAATTAGATTTTAATTTAAAATTATTTATCGCATAAAAAAGCTTAATTCTATAAATAATTTCTTACGAAGAGTTAACTATCTCTAGAATAATTAATACAAGAAAAATTAAAAAGAATATAGCATACGTATAAAGCACAAGTTACTAGACTAACTAGAAGTCGCGAATAAGTATTTAATCTTAAAGATTATTATAGGCAATATCTGGACTATAAATATTGAAAATATATAAAGCAGAAATAATTAATTAAAGTTTATAAATAAATGTTTAGTCTTAGAAATTATCGTGAATAAAATCCAGATTATAAATATAAATTACGCGCGAGATAGAAGCAACAATATTATAGATATTTAATTAGAAAATAGATAGCTTATAATTATGTATTTTGTTAAAAGTAGAAATCTTCTAAAAATAGAGCTTTCACAAAAAGAGTTGCGCGAGACTTATAATGAGAAAGAATTATATTATATTAATTTCTTATAAAAACTATTAAAAGAGCTTTTGAAGCTTTTTACAAAAAATAATTTTATATAAAAAGTCTAAATAATAATTAAAAAATTTAATAATTGCAATAAAGATTCTTTATAAATAAAAAGTATTCCGTAACTATAAAAAAGATAATAATTGCAGAAAAATCTACTCTATTATTAAGAAAAGTTATATCTTTTAAACTACTATTAGTTAAAATAAAGATTCTCGCGAAACTACATAATAATCCTATTGTAGAACATTTCGCGAAAAAGAAAATCTATAAGCTTATAAATTGAAGATTCTTTTAGTCTAAGCTTTACAAATTTATTATAAAATATATAAGGACTTATAGAGTCTATTAAGACTTGCGTGTATAAAAAGAAAAGAAGTATAACTTATTATAGTTTCTATTAACTCTAGAGAACTTTTAGCAGAAAGTCGCGATAGATTTTATTATAAAACTTTTCGTGAATATAAAGTAAGAGGATTTAAAAAGCTTATAAGAATTATATAATGTAATACTAATAGTTATAAATTATTTAAGCAAAATAGCTCAGTTTATTTTCACGCGAAAAATATTAAAGAGAGAAGAATTCGTGTATATTCTTATTTGTAAAATCTTTAGTCTTTATAAAATGCTAGAAATAATAGTCACTAATTACAGAAATATATTCGCGAAAGACTTTTAGTTAAACTTTATTTATTATTTATAAATTAAATATTTAATAAGCACTGCCTACTATCCGCAAACAGATAAACAAATTATATAATTAAATAGTATACTAAAACAGTATCTGCGAGAATATATTAACTTCTTGTAAGATAACTAGATAAATTATTTACTATTTGCGTAATTTGCATATAATAACGTAAAATAGATATCTACTAAAATAATTCTTTTTTAACTAATTTACAACATAAATCCTAAAGCAATCGCGATTAACTTAATAATTCACAAAAAAATAAAAAAAGATATATATATCCGAGTATTATGTATAAAAAAGCTTCGCAAAAAAGCTTAAACAAATATTATAAAGGCTTAAAACCAGCAAACAAAACACTATAATTTAAAATAAATTAAAAAAGTATTTATAATAAAAGACTACGTTTAGATCTCTAATATAAACTAATCGTAAATATAACTAAATAAGAAACTAAATCAATTACGGACTAGCCCGCAAAAGATTATTAAAAAGATAAATAAGAATATTTATTATATAAATCTTTTAGCAGAGCTCCGCGTATATAATATCTTTTATATATTAATACTTTATAAATATAATAAAATAAAAAGTATTAATACTCGCGAGCGATTTAAATCCCGTCTTATAAATAAAAATAAAACAAAATATCGCATAAATAAGATCCTAAATTCTAGAATAGAGAATTCTGCGAAAATCCAAATTAAATAAATAAGTTATACAGAAATAACTGAAGAATTTTATAAAGATCTATAATACTTATAAGTTTATAAGAAATATTTTTGTAACAGTAAAAATCTCAGTATTTAATTAAAGAAAAAAAAAAAAGTAAAATTATTACAGAGAGAAAAAACAAAAAATATATTTATAATATAGATTTTTATTTTATTACTCTTATCTTAAATATAAGATATAAATTATTATAGAAAAAAGTTCAATACTATTTAATAAAAATAGAGCAATTACTGTAATTAGTACTAAAATAAATAAGACTTATATCTGCTATAAATATAATTATTATATCTCTATTTTAGTCCCTTTAAGATACATACCGCAAACATTATAGAATTAAATAAATTATAATAAGATCTATACTTTTAACTATTAGAAAGCTAATATCTAGCGCAAATAATTAAAAAGGCTTTATATATCTGCGCGCGTATTATTAACTAATCCGAACGCGCAAAGCTACATCAAGGCACAAAATATATAACTAACGTAAGTATTTAATAATACTCGCAAATTAATAGAGACTAGTATTTTATTTATAAAAAAAGTCTAAGAATCGTAATAGAATTATCTCGCGTGATTTAGTAGAACTAGGCTATAAAAGGCAATTTGATAAAGTAGATTAAAATCTATTTCTTGTGCGTTACTGCTAGTAGAGCCGGCTAATCTTAGTTCTCTTAAAAAATGTCTAAAGAAGCAGAAAAGAATTCTATAATAATTAGAATATATTTTGCAGAAACTATTTAAACATAGTTAAAGCAAAGATAAAGCCTCTAAATCTATATAAAGTAAGCGGAAATAGAAATCACGGACAGCAGAAAAACGGAACTAATAAAAAAAGAAGACGCAAAAAGATCGGGAGACGCAGCAACAATAGATATAAAAAAATTAAGAGTAATAACAGAAACAGAAAACGCGAGAGATATATTTTTCTCTATAAAAGAAATTTATTTAAATTAGCTAAAAAATCTCGCAAGATTTAAAAAAAAGATTTATTTTATTCTCTTCCGCGGAGAGCAAAACGAAGCCGAGAAAAAATAAAAATATAACTTTAAAAGTAATTAGTTCTAATAAAGCGGGCGAGAAAAAGACAAATAACGCAATTGCGAATAATGTAGCAGACATTTTTTTTTTTTAAAAAAAAAAAAAAAAAAAAAAACGAAACTCGCAGGAGCAGAGGCATACTAAGTAGAAAGTCTAAAAAATATATAAATAGTTAAACAGACACGTAAACGCTTACAAACTCGCGAGTAAAAGAAATAATAAAAATCTTATGAAGGTTAACTGCTATAAATTATAGAAAGCCCTTTATTCTATAATAGTTAACTTACATTAGATAAGACAGATTAAAATTATAAAAAGCTGCAAAATAGCGCAAAAAAGAAAGACAGATTAAAACTATATACAGGATCTGATTCTGGAGTATGCAGAAAGCGTATAAAATAATAAAAAATAATAAAAATAAATAGGAATTAATAAAAATTAATACTGGAAATACTTACCTTAGTACCTTACTGATAAAGAAAATAGTTAAAGAAAGAAGAAAAAAAAAAAGAAAGAGAAAGAAAAGTTTCTCTTATAAAGTAAATAACTAATTAATAATAATTAATTAATTATAATTATTTATTGCGAGATACTAGCAGTCGCTAAATAAAAATATTCGCAAAAAAAACGGTTCTTAGCAATATTCTAAAAATATTGCGACAAAGGAACCAAAACAAGAAAGTACTTGCGAATAGAAAAAAATTCGCGAAGGATCTAACACTCAAAGCAGCCAAAGGTTATTATAAATTATAGAAAAATAGAGCCGAACATTATTTATAGCTAATAATTAAACTCTTATATATATATTTCTTTTATAATATCTTAATATCACAAACCGGCCAAAAGATATTGCGAAAGGCAGTACACTCCTCGCGATAGTTAGATCTAACTAATATATATAGAATTACAAAAATAGAGCCGCAGAGCCGCAGAGCTGCAGATAATATCTTTTTTTTATTGCGAGATAGTATATTTTTTTTTTATAGAATTTTTAGTACTTGCGGAAGATTTTTTAAGGATTACTAATAGAAAAATAACGCGCGATATTATAAGGCCACGCTTATAAGTAAAAAGAATTCGCGAGTAGGCCTTAAGGAACCAAGGCCTTTAAAAGAGAAGAGCAATTATAAGATCTTTACGATATATACTTAGCTATAGAAGCCGTTCGCGAATAATTCAGCTGCGGGCTAAGTCATTATATGTATAAGTTACTTTCACGAAAGGACAGAGTTCTGTTTTTCAGCGTTAATCTATAATATTGATCTTATTTTTGAAATACGACCTCGCGACACCTCTTTCTTAGTTATTATTATCTTTCACACCTATCGCAAACCCCTAAAAGACCCAAGGTCCTTATAATCTATTAATAGCTAACTAAATTAAAACTAAAAAATTATTATTTTTCTGTCTAAATAGATCTTCCGTTAAAATATTCAGTTTATATAGACTAATACATTAAGCTTAAATAGAAGTTTAAATTTAGACTTTTTTATTTTTTAGCTTTTTAGTAGCGGATACTTCGGGAACTGTAAAGACTTCTTTTAAGATTTTTAAATTATAATTAAATATATTAGTTTTTTTCTACGGATATTCTCTAGCTTTATAACTAATTTATTTATAATTAAAATACTATTTTTCTTTTATTAACTAATCTTTCTCTTCAGCTTTAATTAAGATATTAAACTATAAAATAGCTCTTTTAATTAAGATATTTATTTTAAATCTTTTACGAGCAGTTCTTCGGTCATTATAATATTTAT
Source organism: Aspergillus sp. S1802E (assembly GCA_023627535.1). Classification (NCBI taxonomy): domain Eukaryota; kingdom Fungi; phylum Ascomycota; class Eurotiomycetes; order Eurotiales; family Aspergillaceae; genus Aspergillus; species Aspergillus sp. S1802E. The sequence continues at coordinate 698,876 of JAMAHN010000021.1, forward strand.
TAATATTAATTTAAAGATTAGCTATTTTAGTACATTTATAAATAAAGTTTTTAAAGGCGCAGGTATTATTATTAAAGATATAGATTACTATATATTATATATTATTTAAAAAAGTATAAAAAAAGCTTTCTTTTAAAATTTCTGTATTAATCTATTTCTTTATTACTAAATATTAGAATTTTAAAATAAAAATATAGTAATCCTTATAATTCTATATCTAAATTATATTAAACTTGTAACGAGCATTTTTTACTCAATTAAAATCTATTAAAATATCTTTTAGATAATGTAAAATATTACTAAAGTTAGTATAGTTTTAGATTTTAAGGCGCGAAAATATATATTAACAGATATCTTCTTTATAGCAGTTAATTACGTATGCGATTCGAAATTTAGCGGTAAGATAGTAATTAATATTAATAATTATTTTCTAATTAATTGCGAGCTATTAATTATTAAAGCTTAAATTATCTTTATTACTTAATATAAAAAGATTTAAAATCTTAATAGTTTATAAATTTAATTAGCTTTTATTCTAATCTTTAAAGAGAGCCTATTTTATAATAATAATATTTTATTTAATAATTAGTCTTGCGTTCTCTTTTTTTAATTGTTTTATTAATTACTAACAGTAATTAATCTCTTTAATTTTAAGCTTACTTATAATAATTATAATCTTATAAATTATTTGCGGCTAGATTTTAACTTTTTTTATAAATTTTCTTTAATTATATATAGTTTTTTATTATTACTTAAAGTCTATATAAAATTATAAAAAAGCTTATTTATTTTAAGCAATTCTTCTTCTAATTAGTCTTTCGCAGCTTGCATATCTAAAGCTTTAATAGATTTACTGTATACAGTAAAGGCTTAAAAAAAATTTAAATAATTAGATTTATTTTAATTTAAATAAATTAATTTATTTAATTAGTATAATCTAAATATTATATTATTACGTTATAAGAAAGACTTTAAATAGACCACAAAACTTATTATATTATTAATTAATAATATAATAATATATTTTAAATGCGTCTATTTAAAGTAAAAAAGAATAGAAAAATAAGAAAATTATATAATGATTTATAAAGAAGCTAATAAAAGATAAGTTTATTTATAATTTATAATTAAGCAATTTTTCTATAGAAAAAAAAGAAACTATTTAATAAGAGAATTTAAAATTCTTATATACTAATAAGATCTAACTAAATATAAGAGTCTTTTATCTATTAATTAATATTCTTTATTAAGATGTGAAGTCCTTCTATGAAGCTAACCGGAATATCCTCTTACTTAACTGGAATCCTCTCTGGGGTTCTCTAGACAGGCGGTTGGTCATGTCATGTGCTCAGCTGAGTCGGGGCGTGACAAATTATCTCGAAATTCTAATTTTTTTATATAAATTGATTCAATTTAATTTAATAAGAATTTTTTTTTTTTTAGTTTTTTTAGTTTTTTCTGCTCAAGGCACTTAAATTATATAATCTCTAATTAAATAATATTATATAATTATTTTATATAATAGTTAAAAATCTAAAATATCTCTTCTCTTATATATTTTTGCGTATCTTTTATTTTTTTTATATAATTATTATAGACATTATTTATTATATTGATTATATTATTTTATTTACCGCATTTTTATTAGTTAAGAGTATCTTATCTTATTTTAATCTATTATAAATGAAAATAAGCTTAATTTTACTTTAAATTAGTTAAATAATTAGATTTAATAATTTAATTTTATTAAAATTCTTACAAAAAACTATTATTTATAAAATTATATTAATCCGAGTTAGATAACTAGATCTCTTCCGCTAAAGAAACTAAATATTTTAAAATTATATAATATCAATATAAATGTAACTTTAATTATTTAATTAAATTTGAAAGATTAATTTATTTACTAAGATCTTATTTAAGAATATAAATTAAAAATAAAGAAATACTATCATATAAATAAAGATTTAGCACTAATTCTATTTTTAATTAAAAACTCTATTTTATTAACTAATAGAATTTTTATAGCTAATCAGAATTATTTCTATGATATATTTTAAATACTCTAAAAAAAGACTAGCGCCGAATACTAAAGCCAAAAAACAGAACATTATTTACTAATATTATATATCAAAAGCTTTTATTAGTCAATATTTAATTAACTTCTTTATTTTAATATAAAAAAATATTTATTTTAAAATAATTACATTAAAAATAAGCAAAATTTATTAATTAATATAAATCTTTTATAACTTTTTAGAGACAATTTCAAGCCTCTATATTAAATTTTTAGCTTTATAGAATATATTATAAGCTCAGTAATATTAAAGAAGCTACTAGTTCTATTTTAAACTTTTTTATCTAATTAAGCAGTTTAGAAATTATCTAAAGCTTTATCTCTCTTCTTTAGCTAAATAAGTTAATTAATTATTTTAAATTATTACAGTAACATTAAAAGAAAAGAATAAATTAACAAATAAATAATCAAAATAGAAGAAAGTAAGAATTAAAAAATTTTAATTCTTAAAAAAGAAAAATTAAATATCTCTGCAAATCTGAGCTAAATTAAAAAAATTATACTTTTAATTAATATTTTTATATAAACAACTTAATTCAGATCTCTAGATAATTATCTAATCCTATTGCATAGAACCATTTTGAACGAACTAATTAAAGACTATAATTTTAATTTATATTTAAAAAAATAAAAAAATAACTTAATTTAATTAATTATCTTAGCTAATTAAAAATCTTTAATTAAAATATAATTACTATAGCTAATATTACTATAACAGCTAATCTATATACTTATTATATTAATTTAAGATTAAACTAAAACCCTCGTTTTATTTAAATATTCAATACTATATTAAATAACTATATTTATAATAATTTATCAGTACTTATTAATTTTATCTTTTAAAAATTAACTATTTTAATTAAAAATATAAGTGTCAAACCCTAGGATCCGCCTGTCACGCCCCGAACTCAGCTGAGCACGTGACATAACCAACCGTCTGCCTAGAGAACCCTAGGGAGGGTTCTAGTTAAGTAAGGAGATGTTTCAGTTAACTTTATAAAAGGACTTAATATCTTATTAAAGAATATTAAATAATAGATAGAAAACTTTTATATCTAGTTAGATCTTATTAGTATATAAAAGTCTTATATTCTTCTATTAGATAATTCCTTTTTTTTATAGGAAAATTGCTTAACTATAAGTTATAAATAAATTTGCTTTTTATTAGCTCCTTTATAAACTATTATATAATTTTCTTATTTTTCTATTTTTTTTTATTTTAAATAGACGCGTTTAAAGTATATTATTATATTATTAGTTAATAATAAATTTTATAATTTATTTAAAGTCTCTTTTATAATATAATAATATAATATCTAGATTATACCGATCAAACAAATCAATCTATTTAAATTAAAATAGATTTTATTACTTTAATTTTCTCTTTTTTTTAAGTCTTTATAATGCAGAGTAAATCTACTAAAATTTTAAGCGCGTAAGCTATAAGAAATTAGCTAGAAAAAAAATTATTTAAAATAAAAAATTTTTTTTATAACTTTATATAAATTTTAAGCAATAATAAAAGGCCTTATATAACTAAAAAAAAATTTATAAAGAAAGTTAAAATTTAGCCGTAAATAATTTATAAGATTATAACTATTATAAATAAATTTAAAATTAAAAAGATCAATTACTGCTAGCAATTAATAAAATAACTAAAAAAAAAGAATGCGAGATTAATTATTAAATAAAATATTATTATTATAAAGTAGACTCTCTTTAGAGATTAAAATAGAAACTAATTAAATTTATAAATTATTAAAATCTTAAATCTTCTTATATTAAGTAATAAAAATAATTTAAGCTTTAATAATTAATAACTCGCGATAAATTAAAAGATAACTACTAGTATTAATTATTATCTTATTATTAAGCTTTAAATTGTATATATAATTAGTTACTATAAAGAAGATATTTATTAATATATATTTTTATATCTTAAAATCTAAGATTATACTAACTTTAGTAATATTTTATACTATTTAAAAGATATTTTTATAGATTTTAATCGAACAAGAAATGCTCGTTATAAGTTTAATATAATTTAAATATAGAATTATAAGAATTATTATATCTTTATTTTAGAGTTCTAATATTTAGCGATAAAGAAATAGATTAATACAGAGATTTAAAAAAAGAGCTTTTTTTATATTTTTTTAAATAAAATATAATATATAATAATTTATATTTTTAATAATAATATTTATATCTTTAGAGACTTTATCTATAAATATACTAAAATAATTAATTTTTAAATTAATATTAATAAATATTATAATGATTGGAGAGCTGCCCGTAAAAAATCTAAAATAAATATTTTAATTAAAAAAGCTATTTTATAGTCTAGTATTTTAGTTAAAGCTAAAAAAAAGACTAGTTAATAAAAAAAATAGTACTTTAACTGTAAATAAGCCGGTTATAGAGCTAGAGAATATTTATAAAAAAAATTAATATATTTAATTATAATTTAAAAATCTTAAAAGAGACTTTTATAGCTCTTAAAGTATCTGCTATTAAAAAGTTAAAAAATAAAAAAATCTAAATTTAAATTTTTATCTAAACTTAATATATTAATTCTTATATGAACTAAATGTCTTAATAAAAAATCTATTTAGATAAAAAAATAATAGTTTTTAAATTTTAATTTAGTTAGCTATTAATAGATATTTAGTTTTTATATAAGTCTTAATTAATACCGGAGCAAACAGTTTTAGTTTTTTAAATTATAATTTTATAATACTGCTTATTAAATGCTTTAATCTTTATATTATCTTATTACTCTAAAATATACTAATTAAAGGTTATAACAGTTAAAAAGAAAAAAAAATTATTTATACTATAATTTTAACTCTAATTATTAACTATTAAGTATAAAAACTTCTTTTTCTTATTATAGATTTAAAATAAAATAATATTATCTTAGAAAAAAAATAGTTGTAAGTTTATCGGATTTTTTTAAACTGCTATTATAACTAGCTATTATAATCTAAAAATGCTATTTTAAAAGAAGAAGTGTAGATTTAGTAAATAATTCTTATATTTAAAGCTATATTATAGCATTTAAAAATTAACTCTAGATATTAAAAAAATATAGTATACAGAAATTAACAACTAAATTATAAACTAAATTAATAAAATATATATATTTATAGTAATTAGTTTAACATATATTAAGAAAATCTTTAAAAAAATCTATATTGAATAAAGCAAATATTTATAAATATTAGAAAAAATTTTAAAAAAATTTTTAAATATCTCTAAAAAAGAACTAAAGTTAGAGAAAATCTACTAAAGATTAATATTTATAGAATTAATATCTTAATATATTAAGTTTATTTAAATAGGTTAAAATATTTTATTACTTTGCTTATACAAATTAATAAGATTATCAAAGAAAAGGCTATTTTAAAATAATAATTAAAAATTAAGTAGCTAAAAGAGCAAATCTCTAAAATATATTATAAATTTATAGATATTTTTTTAAAATTGGTATCTGATATATTATTTTTGAAATAAGAGAATAATTATAAGATTAAACTTATAGAGAAAAATACATTAGAATATAGTTTTTTATATAAATATTTAATAATAAAGTTAAAAATAATTAAAATCTATTTAATAAAGAATCTATAAAAAAGATTTATTATCTTTAATTTAGCTTTATTTAGCTTATTTATATTTATAATTATAAATTTTAAAAAGGCCTGCGATTTTGTATAGATTATTAAAAGCTAAACTTAATTATAAAAAAAAAATATTATTTTTTGTTTTTTATAAATGAACTTTTGGACTGCTTAAATTATATTAAAATTTTTATAAAACTAGATATTAGATAAAATTTTTATTAAATTAAAATATATTTTAATTTTATAAATTTAGCTATATTTTAAACTAAATACAGCTTTTATAAATATTAGATATTATTTTTTAAATTATTTAATAAATTTATCGCGTTTTAACAGTTTATAAATAATATCTTTATTAATCTGATTAATAAATATATAGTTATTTATATAAATAATATCTTAATCTTTAATAAAAATAAACTTAAATATAAAGCTTATATATAAAAAGTGCTGCGCTAATTTTATAAGATAAATTTGTAAGTAATAATTTATAAATGTGAGTTTAATATTAAATAAATAAAATTCTTAAACTTTATTTTAACTTTAAAAGAAATTAAAGTAGATTTAAAGAAAATTGTAATAATTTTTAGTTAAAAAGTCTTAATTATAGTTTAAAAAATACAATTATTTTTTAGATTTTATAACTTCTATTATCGGTTTATAGAAGTCTATAGTAGAGTTATTAAATTATTATATATTTTTATTAAAAAGCTTATCTCTTTTAAATAGATCTTTTAATATTAAAAAATATTTAATTAGTTTAAGAAACTCTTAATATCTATATTATTTTTATATTACTATAATCTAATATTGCCTTTATAATTTAAAATTAATATCTTTAATAAAATAATTACAAGTATATTTTTTCAGTTCTTTAAAAAAGAATAGTATTTAAGTATTTATTTTTTTAAGAGTATATTTAATAATAAACTAAACTATAATATTTATAATAAAGAACTATTAGTTATTGTTTAATCTTTAGAACTTTAAAAAATAGAACTAAAAGAACTTTAAAGCTCTTAATTAATTAAAATTTAAATAGATTATTGTACGTTTAAGTATTTTATAATTATTAAAAAGTTTAATAGATATTAAATCTAGTAATTAGAATTTTTTTTTTGATTTTATTTTATTATTAAATATAAATTGAGATTTTAAAATATTATAATAAATATTTTTCTAGATCTAAAGAAGAGCTTTATAGATTAGAGCTATAAATTTTTATTTTATTAAGGCTAAATTAGTTTAAGAAAAGTATTTAGCTTTAAAAAAATATGATGATACTTTTATCTTTAAAGATAGATAATATTTAATTAATTAATTAAATATTTTAAGCGAATTATATTTTAATTAATCTTGATAAGTAATAAATTGCTATAGTAAAAAAAAGAACTAAATAAATATTTTAAAATAGGCTTTTATTATATTAAAATTAATTAATAATGCTAGAAGAAAATAATTTTTATATTTATTTTTTAAATATAATTTATTAATAGTCTTTTACAGTATATCTTAGCTATATAAAGATAGAAGCCTTAATAAAGAACTAATATTAATAATTACGCTAATAGTATAATATTTAGTATTATATAGTAAATTACTTAATCTATAATAAAATAAATACTAAATAAGATTTACTATTAGAGCTTTTTTAATTCTTTAATATTTTTAGTTATTTATAAAAATATATTTCTATAGATTTCCGATCTTACTTGAAGAATAGATATAGCTATAATAAAGCGTATATAATTATAAATTAATTAATAAAATAAATAATTTTTATTCTTTACTATAAGAATGTGACTGCAGTAAGAATAATTCAGTTTTTTTTTAAATATATATATTAATAGATTAAATTATTAGATTTAATTATTTTAAATTAAAATAATTAATTTATCTTTATCTTTTAAAAAAAACTCTATTTAAAATTATAAATTAAGCGAAAGCTGATTTTTGAATAAAAGCTCTTAATAAATAATTATATAAAGATTATAAATTAATATCTTATTTAAAAGCTTTATCTATTTATAATATATTATTAAAATAATTAATTTGAGCCGCTTTCGGCCATAAACTTTATTTATATTATTTTTAAATATAAATTAACTAATTTATTATCTTTTTAAATAGAATATAACTATAAACTATAAATTTCTTTTAATTAAACTATACTTTTTAAGCTTTATAATAAATTATAAGACTAGATTGAAGTCTAATAAATAGTTTGTAAGTTAGAGTAAATTTAGAATTATATTAAAAATTATATTAAATTTATTTAAATTAAAATAAAATAGTAAGCAGATAAGTATCGGAGATTAATAGATTTTATAGTTAATAATTTAATATATATTATTATAAAAAACTAAAATTTAGATTAGTTTAATTATAAGTTTAAAAATTAATAAGTTAATTTATATAAAGTTATTAAATAAATTAAATATATTTTTAAATTAAAACTGCCTTCTATATTATAAATATATTTAGTTTTTATATTTAAAAAGCTTTAAAAGATAATTAATCTTCTATTTTTAATTTGCTAGATTTGTAATTTTAAGCTTTTAATTAAATTTTAAGATAAATTAAAATAACTAATTAAAAAAGTTCTTATATTTCAAATATATAATAAAAAGTTATATTATTATATCTAATAAAAGGATTATCCGCTAGATTTTATATAGTATTTTATCTCTAATTTTTATAATATATTACTTAAGCTATAAAAATTCTATAATTAATATTTAAATAAGTCAAATTTATTATAATAACTCGCTAACTGGCTCGCTACTGCAGCTAATAATAAATTTTTAAATAAATATAATAATAATAACTTATTAGTTTAGTATTATAAAATTAAAAGGCTACAGAACTAGTCCTTTAAAAAAAAGAAATAATATTATGTTTTAAATTTAGTTAAGTATATAATATAATTAATTATCTGTTTAGAGAATCTTAGAAAAAATTCTAATTAAATAAAAAGATATTCTGGTTAGCTTTATAAAAGGATTTAATATTTTAGTAAAGAATACTAAATAATAGATAAAAGACTTTTGTATCTAATTAGACTTCGTTAATATATAAAGATCTCAGATTCTCTTGTTAGATAGTTCCTTTTCTCTCCATAGGAAAATTGCTTGACTACGGGTTATAAACAAACTTGCCTTTTATTAGCTCCTTTGTAGACCGTCACATCGCTTATATGGCCGACTCGCTTACCGGATACGTTATAACTATTTACATAAATAATATTCTAATCTCTAACGAAGATAAATTTAAATATAAAGCTTATATATAAAAAATGCTATATTAATTTTATAAAATAGATTTATAAGTAATAATTTATAAATGTAAGTTTAATATTAAATAAATAAAGTTCTTAAACTTTGTTTTAATTTTAGAAAAAATTAAAATAAATTTTAAAAAAAATTATAGTAGATTTTAGCTAAAAAGTCTTAATTATAGTTTAGAAAATATAATTATTTCTTAAAATCTATAACTTTTATTCTTAATTATCAAAAATCTATAGTAGAATTACTAAATTATTATATATTTCTATTAGAAAGTTTATCTTTTTTAAAATAAATCTCTTAGTATTAAAAGATATTTAATTAGTTTAAAAAATTTATAATATTTATATTACTTTTATACTACTATAATCTAATATTATCTTTATAACTGAAAACTAATATCTTTAATAAAGTAATTATAAATATATTTTTTTAGTTCTTTAAAGAAAAATAATTTTAATTATTTATTTTTCTAAGAGTATACTTAATACTAAGCTAAACTATAATATTTATAATAAAAAATTATTAATTATTATTTAATTTTTGAAACTCTAAAGAATAAAATTAAAAAAATTTTAAAGATTTTAGTTAATTAAGATTTAGATAGACTATTATACACTTAAATTTTTTATAATTATTAAGAAATTTAATAGATATTAAGTCTAGTAATTAAAATTTCTCTTTTAATTTTATTTTATTATTAAATATAAACTGAGATTTTTAAATACTATAATAAATACTTTTTTTAAATCTAAAAAGAAGTTTTATAAATTAAAACTATAAATTTCTGCTCTATTAAAATTAAATTAACTTAAGAAAGACATTTAGCTCTAAAAAAATATAATAACATTTTTATCTTTAAAAATACATAATGTCTAATTAATTAATTAAATACTTTAAATAAATTGTATTGTAACTGATCTTAATATATAATAAACTATTATAGTAAAATAAAGATCTAAATAAATATTTTTCAAAATAAGTTCTTACTATATTAAAACTAGTTAATAGTGCTAAAAAAAGATAATTTTTATATTTATTTTCTAAATATAATTTATTAATAACTCTTTATAATACACTCTAATCGTATAAAGATATAAGCTCTAATAAAAAACTAATATTGATAGCCATATTAATAATATAATATTTAATATTATATAATAAATTATTTAATCTATAATAAAATAAATATTAAATAAGATTTATTATTAAAGCTTTTTTAATCTCTTAATATCTTTAGTTATCTATAAAAATATA
>JAMAHN010000022.1:0-23264 GCA_023627535.1 Aspergillus sp. S1802E
GTATTTGGCCCACGGGCAGAATTAGAATAGAGGTGGCCGACTCGCTTACGTGGCCGACTCGCTTACCGGATACGTTAAGTTAACTCCTTCTCTTTCTCTTCCTTCCTTTCTCTTGATCATTATCTCTACAGGGATGGATCCTCGTAGCGACTCACCGATTTAGCTACAGAAGGCTTTCTGGATTATTTATCTCATGATGTTGTTATCCCTCAAGACCGGAAGATGACCCATAACATCACTTGAAGATATAATGCGGCTTGATATAGGAGTCAGGACATGATCAGAGTCGTTGTTCTAGGTGACTCGGTCTCATTTAATCAACGCATTCTGGCTAACCACAATCATCGCGCACTGCTTTAGTCTCGGTGATCTCCGGCCCGTTTAGGCAGTCGGCCAAGCTCCCTCCCCAAGCCGCAACGACCAGTTCGTGCGGGCAGATCGTCCAAAAGAGCTAGTTACAGCTCGCTACGGTCGGGGCGAACAGCTACCGGGACCTAAGCGGCACAAAAGTACATCGTCACATACAACCGAGCCGATTGTTCTGCGGTTCTTGCCCTTGCCATTCTGTCCGTTCTTTTAGAGGTACATTTGGAGATGCTTTTCCCGTCTGCCGTCGCTGATTTCCGGTTTTGTTGGGGAGAAAAGAACACCCCGGGCTATATTAGCGCTATTAAGCGTTTCAGTCATGGCCCATGGCCCAATGTCAACAGTCTTTTCCCCTCATCTACCCCCCTTCGTTATCCGCTCGAAACAGGAATGCTGGGACTGACTCGTCGTGGATGGGCGCTACTCAACACTAGCTCCCTCCTCCCTCCACCCACAATGGGACCCAAGTCTGCCACTAACCCGCAGCCTCAACCCAGCGTATCCCATTGGACTTTCGTGGCCCATCATCGACCGGGGTCCGGTTCCAGGGCGTCTTTAGTGCTTAGACGAGGGTCGATTGTTGTTAGGAGGCTTGACTCGCATCCAAGTCGGGTCACATGGGGCGTCGGGATTGTCGAGTATGTATAAATGTAGTCACTTTCTGTAGGTCGAGGTGGCTGCGCAAACCTCTTTCTACTAATCAAGAATATGGATGGCCGAAGAGGCTAATATTATATACATCATGCCAAGCACCTCGTCACGAGAACAGATGAGTGAGTGCGTGAGAGGTGCCGAGCTTCGTTTGGGCTTTGGCCACGTCATGGCGTAAATCGGCAGATTTCGTGGAATAACTGCACTCTCAACGTCTCTACAAGAGCCGAATCTAGTCTATTCCAGACGTTTGGCGCAAGACACATCGGGTACTCCCTCTCCCTCCACCACCTTCCCCGAAACGACTTCGTCCACGGGGATTTCTCCAAGTCTGTCAATCACATGGTGTAAGGTGGGAAGTAGATCCCAGCTTAATCCGTCTATTTGAAATCCGGCCTTTTTTGTCCGACGTACGCGAGTGACCTTGGATGGCACCCATTTCGACTCCTCTGCATGCGGCACGAAAACAGGATACTCGGCCTCCGGCTCGCCTTTACAAGCCCGACCAACCTTGGGGAGATAACGATGCACGAATATTCCGTCGCTGGGCTCACCTCCGATCGTGCCCGCGTCACTAACCGGGTCCTCGTCTTCTAGTTCGTCCCAGTGGAAACGTCCCCAAACGACGCCTTCCCAGCCGGCTTCCACGTGATATGACTGGGCACGCTCACGTGCATGGATGGTTGAAAAAAGCTTTGGCATTCCCAGCTCTTCCCTACCGGAGAGAATCGGGTCTGCCAGGTTCTCAAACAGAATGGGCATATACGTTCCTCGAACGACTTCGCCGTTGGCTTTCTTGTACTGTACTCCCTCGATGTACAGTCCAAGGTGACGATATCCGCCTCCGGCCAGCCAGTCCATGCCGTCAAGCTTTGTCTGCGAGAAGGAAGCATAGGCGTAGGTGCTGGGACTGCTGAAGCTGTATGAGTCATTGGGAAGAAGGTTTTGGAGAAGAGTGTGGCTAGTTTTGAAGCGGATCGATGCCGTTTGGAAGGTGGACTTCAATGACTGACTAGCCCGGTCACGACCTTGAAAATCCTGACGGGGACCGGGCATGGGACCGAACACGGTAGGCTGGCGCCAGTATTTCTGCGGAGTCCGACTCCAGAGATGTTTGCGCAGAATCTGAGTCGAATAGTCGAACTCATCGTGTCCGTAGATATAGCCAGTGATGGCTTGGGCTGGATTTGACGTTAGTGGGAGCTAAGAGAGGAAAGGGGACAAAACATACACTCAGCTGGAGGCAGCGGCCCATGGGAGGAATCTCGTGTCATCTGTTGGACTCTCGTGGCGCGAGTGTACCGTGCTTTTTCGTACAGCTTCAGACGCTCCGGCACTTTTTGAGGATCAACATCGCCTGGTAGCATTACTGCTAAAGAAATGGCATCCTCGATGGCCATTCCCCCGCCGGAGCCTCGGTACGGTAGGAAAGGATGCGCGGCGTCACCGATGAGAGCCATTCGGTCCTCTACCCAGGACGGTAGAGTGTCCATATCTAGCAAGGGCCAGACCCGCAAGGTTTGGGGATCTGCCTTGGCTAGCAGCTTCACGACCTTGGGACTGAAATCCTTGTATACTTCAAGTAGGGAGTCCTTACTGGCCTGCTGGTTCCAGTCGGCGTCCTTGTTGACGGCGGACATATCCGCCGGGTGAATGCAAACGAAATTGAGTTGTTCATTGTCAACACAGGGATAAATTACCACGCGTCTCTCGGGAGAATCGAACATATCGACCGCACCGAGATCGGAAGAAATGTCTCGGGTTTCGGGATCGTCCATCGCCTCCTTGCGCGATATTAAAAACCGAAATGCGTTTCTCCCTGAGCTGAACGGCACGATATTGCCGGTCCCCCTCACTTTAGATCTCGCCGCCGAATGGACCCCATCGGCTCCAATAACCAGGTCACCCTCGAGGGTCTCTCCGTTTTCCAGAGTAATAGTGGCATTATGAGGGTCAATATCGACAACCTTACTTGATGTGGCCAATTCGCATCCTACCGCTAAGGCAGCAGCTTTTAGGTTCTCGTGAAGATGCGCACGATGGACCAGAAGCCAGGGCTGTTTGGTCAGCATACATCATGGCATGTCCTAATTCGACTTGGATTACCCACATATCGCCATAGACCCGCGTACTTCTTGACATTGACGTCTTCAATAGGCTCGCCAGACGGCGCAAAGGTACGTAGCTACGCAGTATTAGCATCGATCATATATCCGTAGAAGCTGCATACTTTTTCTGTCTCAACGGCACCAAACTGGGCTGCATCAATGCCGAGCCTCTGGAGTACTGAATTGCAGTTCGGCGACAGATGGATAGCGGCACCTATTTCGTTGGCGAAACGAGACCGTTCGAGCAACTGAGTTGTCAGCGTGACGTACATCGGTTACATTTCATCTTGGAGACTCACTTTTACGTGGTGGCCATTCTTCCTCAGTGCAATAGCAGCCGACAGGCCTCCAATTCCTGCACCTGCGATGAGGATGCGTAGGCCTTTCGAGGCCGTACCATGTGTATCATTGCTACCCATGATGCAAGAGATTTGAAGATGAAACGAAGGGGAATAATATTGAGCGACTCCATCCCGGATCCTACGCTAAGAATTTATACATAGGATTGTGGATAGCCTTCGTCCGCCTTCGTCCGCATCTTGCTCCCCTGCCGGAGTTAACGGATTGCGTCGTCCCCTCGGCACCGTTTCGGCTCCACGTGGGAGGGGAAATGTTCTTTCTACCCGCCACGATCCACGCGAAGGGCATTTGTTTATAGTTCTATCTGTATTAATAGCTTTACGTGCATCGTATCCATTTAAGAGATTGGCATATTAGCTCAAGGCTATTGAGAAACCATGTCAAATCCCGTTCGAGACCTCGTCACGCGCGATGACACTTCTTTTCCCTACATCTTCGAACAGAATGTCACTATTGCCCTGAAAGATCAGTCGGGACTGGTGCGGTGCAACGTTTATCGGCCTAAAGATGTAGAGAAGGTGCCTGTGCTGGTTACGTACGGGCCATATGGCAAGGACATACCCTACAGGGAGTGAGTTTTGCGAGTCTTTTGAATACACAAGCCCGCCTTTTAACATGAACCCATAGTTTCCACCCGAAGTCCTTCGAGGAGGTTAATCCCGAACATCACTCCGAACACTCGGCCTGGGAAACCCCAGACCCCGGGTTCTGGACGAAATATGGATATGCCATTGTGCGGGCCGACGAGCGCGGAACCGGCCAGTCTCGCGGCAAGTTGGATACCATGTCCCGCGAGACTAGCGAGGCGTTTTTTGACGTGGTTGAATGGGCGGCGGAACAGTCGTGGTCGACAGGCAGGGTTGGCTTGCTGGGGATCTCTTACTATGCAGGAAGCCAATGGAGAGTTGCGGCGAGGTCTCCCAAGGGACTCGCGTGTATAGTTCCTTGGGAGGGGATGTCAGGTAGGTTTTCTGATGGCGTATGGGGAACTCGGCTGACATGGACCAGACTACTACCGAGATCGGTGTCGACATGGAGGCATTCTGAGCAACGCATTCATCAAATTCTGGTGGGATCGGCAGGTAGTTTCGAATCAGTATGGTCGTCCCGGTCGTGCAGCGCGTAACTGGGGTGTTGATACCATTGAGGGAGATCTCCCGGAAGAGGAGTTGGTAGCCAACCGTCAGGACCAGACAATTGACAACGCAAACAATCAGTTCCGCGATGATATTTACTATGCCAGCAAAGAATACACCATGTCGGATATCCAGGTGAGCATGACTCCGAGTAGTCGATAAACTAAGCTGACAAACGCAGGTCCCTCTTCTTTCAGTTGCCAACTGGGGCGGCATTCTTTTGCACTTACGCGGAAACGTTGAAGGATACAAGCAAGCTGGTAGCGAGCTCAAGTATCTCCGGTTCATCACCGGTCGCCATGACCTGCCGTTCTACTATAGCGAGGAGGTTGAGATCCAGCGCAGCTTTTTAGACGCCTTCCTCAAAGGCGATGACCGAGCCGGGTGGTCAACCGGAGAGGCACCAAAGGTAGATCTCGTCCTTCGCAAAGGCGATGTGGGATTCAACAACGCCGAGGCCGAGAAGCAGTTTCCTCGCCGCGTGGAGAACGAATGGCCTATCGCTCGCACACAGTACACGCCGTACTATCTTACTCCTGGAAGAGAGCTTGTGACAGAGCGACCGGTAACAGGGCCGAGCAAAATCACCTACCGCGCTCTGGGCAGTCTTGATGATCCTCAAGTCGTCCAATTCACGACTGCGCCGTTCGAGCAGGAGACTGAAATCACCGGCCACATTGTCGCCCACCTAAACGTATCTATGAGCCCTGACCCGGGCGCTCCAACGCCCAGAGATATTGACTTGTTCTTGACCCTCCGTTACATCTCCCCGGAGGGTAAGGAGGTATTCTACACTGGCACAGCCGGCGATCCGGTGCCTCTCTGCAAGGGCTGGCAGCGCGTCAGTCTGCGTAAGGTGAACACCGAGCACCGGCGCCATCGAGACTGGCTGCCCCATCGCGACTACTATTCGACGGATGTGCTGCCCGTGATCCCGGGCGAGGTTTATCCGGTCGACGTGGAAGTGTGGCCGACGAATGTAATCGTTGAAAAAGGCGGCAAGATCATCTTCGAGGTCTCGTCTGGCGATACGCAGGGAAGTGGAATTTTCCTGCATAACTCTGCTACTGATCGGTATGCACCCATTCCTTCGTACAAACAATTTGATGCAATAACTGAACCCGAATTATATAGATCGCCGGAGAAACTGCAGGGACAGAACCATATCAATTTCGGACACGGGGATAACTACGTTACTTTGCCGATTGTTCCGCCGAGGGCGTAGAATGGGGGGCTACGATAGAATAGGCCATGGTAGTGCATGTCGATCTTTTTTTTTTTTTTGCTTCAGAATCCGACCCGAGTAGTCCACGCATACAGAGTCTTCTTATGTTTGTAGCCCACATCTCCCCTCCCCGAAGCACCCGATGTGGTCCCGAACTCGAAACCTCGGGAGTCAGTATATACTTCCCATCCCATTCCAACTGTAAAATCTATTCTATTGAACCAAATAGCTCTCTACATTTCAACCCTCAAACAATCAAAGTCAACCCACCCAAACAACAACAACCAGAATGGCCACCACCGCCCCTCCCGAAAAAACCCTCCGTCCTCTATCCCGCTACATAACCACTCACAACCCCACCACCGGCACAGCGATCTTCTCAAACACCCTCTCCGAAGAAATGCCCGTTGCCCCAATCCCCAACACCGCGCACTTCAGCCTCGCCTACACCACCTCCCACTACCCGTCCCAAATCCCGACCTCGGAATCCGACGTCTCCGAATACTCGTCCTACCTATCCCAGCCGCCCGGACTCGTCATCTCAACCGGCTCGGTGTGTCGCATCGTCGACATGCCGCCGCACGCGCTGAGTCCGATGCATCGCACCCAGAGCCTCGACTATGGGGTTGTGCTGGAGGGCGAGGTCGAGCTTGTGCTGGATTCTGGGGAGACGAGGGTGTTGAAGAGGGGGGATGTTGCGGTGCAGAGGGGAACGAATCATGCGTGGAGAAATCGGAGTGTTGATGCGAATGGGGAGGGCGTTTGGGCGCGGATGTTGTATGTCTTGTTGCCGGCTGAGGAGGTCTTGCTTGATGAGGGGAGAAAGTTGGGGGAGGAGCTGGGGGGTATGGAGGGTGTTAGGGAGAGTACTTGATCCGGTTCATTGTATTGGGATGGATGGATGTGGGGTTGGGATGGATATAACTACAGTGACTAGGAATCGAGGTTGATGTAATACTGAATCATTAGGTTCTTTTGTGGAATGAGAGAGGTTGGGACAGGCGTATAAGGGAAAGTACCGTTATATGGCCATCATTCTCTTCGTCAAAAGAAAAAGCACCAAGACTGAAGCAAAAATAAGGCATACCATGATTATACTGCGCATATATCCTATGACTATAAAACCAACAAACGCAAAATATTCAACAGCAAGAGATCACCACTCTCCTCCAACCTGATAATGAAAGATTTTGTCATTGATTCTTCCTCCTGTAAACCGCCATAATCGCGAAACAGACTGATAGTACACCCTCTGTTAGCCTTTTCTGCCCTGTCCTCAGCTTCAGTGCAATGTGATCAACTTACAGCATTCAACCACACCCCATGCAACATCGCCTGAATGAACACAAACTCTGCCGGATTACTCCCCGCCGGTCGCTCGCTGCGATCTTGTTGCCGGTTCACAGGTCTGTAGGGCGGAACTCGGCGGTGGTTAGTGGGCCAGTCTGGGGGGTTGGTTTGAGTGGCGGGTGGGTTCGCGGCTGGGGTTGAGGGTGCTTCGGAGCCGCTGTGGTGGAGGGCGTAGTCGGATAAGATTGAAGATGGTGGTGTTGTTGAAGTTGAGGTTGAGATGGTAGTGGTAGTAGACATCTTTGTGGCGGTTGATGGTGGTAGTTAGGGCTTGCTATGTTCAGCGCGGGAGGACAAGATTTGGAAACTAGACAGGTAGTGAACCCAGATGAGGGGAGGAGAGTGATGAAGGCCTTGGGGACAGAGAACCGCAATTATGCCTAGGCAATACTCCGGGGTATTGATTGGACCCATGTCTCCATGTAAGCTCCTGACTCCAATCGGGACCACTTGTTCCTGTCTCCTCCACATCCCGACGGCTCTCGTATGATGCCAATGCTATCTCCGCACGCCGGCCATGTCCACATACTCATACCAAGCTGGGTCTCGACTGTCAGCTCTTTTTAATACTATTCACCAAGCCATCAGTCAATGTAGTCATACCCCGACCTTCACAAATTGATCAAAATGGTGACAACACATCCCTTCCCGCGACTCCTCGCCGCCTCGATCGACGGCCGCTGTCACAACACGCGATACCGACAGTCGCAATTCCAGCGCCTACAATCAGCTCTCGTGCAACATTTAGAGGAGCTCAAGAAATCTATTCGGTCGGATTCTGGACATACCGCCGAGGAAGTGTCTGCGGAGATATGTCTCGCGCTGCAGGAACTCCGGACTCATTACCTTTCTCTAGACTTGGATCGGGACTTGGAGATTGAGTATCGCATTGCGAATGGCAAAAGCAATCTGGAAGACAAACGAGGCGTAGGAATTGTCTACATTGTGCCGAGCACGCATACATTGTTCTTCTCGGTGATTTCGGCGCTGAGCGCTGCTATGGCCGCGGGGAATTGTGTTATTGTGGAGGTAGGTGCACATGGCGCAGCTTTGCTGTCGCATCGACAGGGCATACATGTGGTGGGTTGTGGAATACTAACACGATGTGTAGTTGACACAAACCACCATGACTCTACCGACACTCCTACGCAATATCCTCACCACTGCCCTAGATGCAGATACTTTTGCAATCAGCGAAGAGCGACCAGGCGTCTCGTTCCTAAACCTCCCTCAGGTGCGACCTATCCTACAAACCGAATTCTCAAATACGTCGCAGTGTTTGTCCTCCAACCCCACAGCCAAAACCATCGCTGTGGTCGATCGCACGGCGAATATCTCCTACGCCGCGGAGCAGCTCGTCGCCGCGCGATTCGCTTTCGGCGGTCGTTCCCCGTACTCACCGGACTTGGTTCTCGTGAATGAGTTCGCAATGAAGGATTTCGTTGAGGCAGTGATTCAGCAGTCGGGACGGTATCTGGCACCGGAGAAGGCAGCCAAGGATCCGAGAATGACGAGGGCGAGCGGAACGTCGGTCTTGGATCAGGCGTTCAAAGACAAGGGGGCTAGAGTGGTTGTTTCGGGGAGTGGATGGGGTGTTGTGGAGGTTTTAGATCGGTTGGTCTCTTCTTCCCTGTGTCAATTGATGAGAGAAGATACAATTCGAGACTAATTTGGATCACATCTTGCAGGCAAAACGCTCTCTTGCAAAAGGTGAACGAAAAGGTTTTGCTTGTCCATTCTGTGACGAGTCTGGATGATGCAATTGATTTCGGGAGCTCGTAAGTCTTTGCATTGCACCCTCTGCCATATCGATATACTGATTATTTGATAGCATGGCCCCGTTGGCAGCAACATACGCTTTTGCTGCTCCATCCTCGGCCAAATATCTGACCCAGTTTATCGACGCCCACGTTTCCTGGATTAACCATGTCCCTACAGATATGCTGAGTTAGTTCTACCCTCCCTTGTTGGGCTTTGTCACCACTAATGGGGAGAACAGTCGGCCCCCAAATACCCACCAACACACCATTCGCCTCTCAAACTCGATACTCGACAAGCCTACTACAGACACCACGTCCACAAGTACTTCACGAGACCGACAACACGTTCCTTGTGCGTGCTGCACTGAGTAGTTCGAATTCGCAGAGCGCGACGGTCTGGAATGCGGCGTTGGCGCCTTTGCCTAGGACGGGGCAGAAGGCGGGTCGGAGAATTGGGTTCTTCGAACAGGGCATTATCACCGGTGGCGTGATTACGTTGTTTTCGGTTGTGGTGAGCTTGTCGACATTGGGATATTATGCGTTTGGGGTTGTTAGGAGGATTCGTTGATATTGGTTCCTTGTTTTTGGGAGACTGTACGTAATAAGTCGTGGCGAAGATAACCAAAAGATACCGAAACTCATCATGGAAATACCAGACGAAAAAATGTTCCAAACTTAGGGCAAATCTAGATTAAATAATGGTGGTACTGCTCGCTGGAATTTGATTGAATAGAAGTCTTTACATAGTGTATGGATGACCTGAAGTGTGATTGTCTTAGACCACTCAAGACTCCTTGAATATCTCCAGAGGGGCCACCTGAGAAGATAGTTTCCCGTCACCTGAAGCCTAGCACCTCCAGTGAAACGCTACCATGTAGTCATGTCTATCCTGTTGCAAGGTGAGCGCCTGAAGCTCCTAGTAACGATGTTGTCGGGACCAGGGATTCAGCCAAGTTCGGTTCCTACACATTTCGAGACAGAGACTACCATCCAACAATGGAAAACTATTTCCCAGATCGATTGACTCTCAAGAGAATGAAACCTTTTCCGAAAGTAGAGGTGGGGAAACGCCAAAGGATGTCTCTATACAGTGGGTCTGCTCAATGATGTTTCCGTTTTCGGGACTTGACGTCGACGGCGGCAGCGCATGGAACGTTGCATTGAATAACAACGTTCTTTATGAAAATGAGCAATTCCAATAAATTAAAAAACTTCATCTATTAGCATCCTTCAAGATCTCCCCATCTGCATATCCTCACTTACAATCCAACAATGGCACCCCCTTCTGCTGACGCCTACCCAATCCCGCAGAATGATGGAATTTCAGGCAAATCCATTTCTGCAAGTAGACTTCCTGGCCCTCTGAAGTACTCCGGGACCCTTGATGAGTACGAGTCGTTTGATTTGACTTCCGCCATTGGCCGCGAGTTCTCCTCGAAGCTGCAGCTAAGCGAGATCTTGCACGACGATGCGAAAATCAGGGACCTGGGTGTTACTGGTCAGTATTCCCATTGACAAGAGAATTATTACAGCCATTGACATTCAGGCAGTCTCTCAGCGCGGAGTAGTATTCTTGCGTAATCAGGATCTGAACATTATGGACCAAAAGACGCTGGCCATCAAGATCGGACAACTGACGGGTAGACCGGATGCATCTTACCTTCACAAGCACCCTCTTTCAAACGGCAAACGGGGTCTGGCAGTCGACAAGGACGGCAAGGTAGATGATGAAGTTACCATCATGTCATCTGAGCAGAATAAGAAGATGTACAAGGGTCGCTGTGGCCCTACCACTAAGAGATTAGCAAGTGAGGGGTGGCACTCCGAGTAAGTTAATGGTTGTTTTGGTATTGATTCCTATCGATTTTATTAGACTAATGACCATATCAGTATCACCTTTGAACCGGTGCCATCTGACTACGCCATCTTGAAAATCGTCACGCCGCCCGAAGATGCAGGAGGAGATACACTCTGGGCGTCTGGATATGAGGCCTACGACCGACTTTCGCCGGCATGGAAGAAATTCGCCGAAGGCTTGACGGCCACTCACTATCAGCCTGCGTTCAATGATGCAGCAAGGGACCAGAACATGGAGCTTATCACGGAGAATCGTGGTAATCCGGAGAACAGTGGCGTTGAATTCAAGGTTTCCCAGTGAGTATATCCGGTTTCCAACATTTTCCGAACGTATGTCACTGACAAAGGCCAATGAAGCCCTGTTGTGCGAACCAACCCTGTTACTGGGTAAGAGAAAATACATTTATTTCTCGATCGAACCATGAAAGGGCGCAAAAGATTTACGCTAATTCTCCGCAGGTGGAAGAGTCTTTTTGCTGCTGGATTCCAAATCCGTGCCGGTTGGATTGACGACGTTACGGAATATGAAAGTGAGATGCTGAAATCATACTGTACGTTCTTCCTGTGACAAGGGCTGGTGTTTAGCTTGACTAACCACTAATTTATTATTTAGTTCTGAAATTGATTTCCGAGAATCACGATCTCCAGGTGCGCTTTCGCTGGAGCGAGAACGATATCGCCATATGGGACAAGTACGTACCAATCCTTTGCCTCACTTATGATACTCCCTTTGAGAAAATTATCTAACACAGAGTAGCCGCTCGGTATTCCATACTGCAACATAGTAAGTACAGAACGGTTGGAACAGCCTTGGCAGAACCCTTTTCTAACGCGAAATAGTGACTACAACGGTGCTCGAGTTGGGAACAGGGTCGTCTCGCTTGGAGAGAGACCATTCTACGACCCGAACTCAATTTCTCGTAGGGAGGCACTGGGATTAGAAGCGTAGTAGATGGACTGGAATTGCTTTTGGATTTGACTAAACTTTCTTGCAAGCCTAAACGTTCCAGGTATAGTTAACTCAGTTTAGCTGGTCGGGCCCAGATCATAGTCTCGAATTACCTTCAATTAGGGTAGTATTAATATTTTTGAGAATTCCAAACTCAGTTAATGAATCCGTCAGATGTCTCGGATATGAACAGTGGAACGGGCCGGAATGATCGCGTCAGGATGGCCGAAAACGGAAACCGAAGACGTCCATGCATTAGGGTCTTATCGAAAAGTCAACTCCAGTGTTTTGATTATTTCCTGGGCGCCTTGGTGGCACAACATCTCTTACACAGGGCTCTCTTGATTCAACAATGAATCCCTCATCCTCGATCATTCTCGACTATACTCTTCACGATCTGTACTCAGCCGACTCCAATGATGACCCCAATACAGTCTTGATATATTACCCTCTTCAGTTCGGACACAATAATGTGGGCACACAAGCGAAGTTTGCCTATGGGTATAGGGTCGAAAAAGAAGATGAAGACGCGACGTCATCACTGGCGATGGCAGCCAATATGGTACCGCAACGATACGCATTTTCGGCGGGCAAGATGCCTCTTGTTATCTTGGACTTCATTTCACCGGGGCAACCTGGGGGCAAAGATATCAAATGTTCTCGAGAAACCGACGCCAAGCCCGCCCATCATCTTGACTTCTACCGAACGTTCGCCCAGTTACAGCCAGAACAACAGCCATCCCTGAGTTTTGCGAAAAGCGCGGACAGCATAGAGTTGAGTTTGGGCGCGAGGATTGCCGTTCTTCTGCCCACAGACTGTCTATCGCACCTACCTCATCTTACCTGCCCAGAAACTCACTATGAGATCTTGTCAAAGCGTGGCCTGGCTGTGTCCGGCTTACCAACACCGCCGTCTCGGGTTATTGACGCCTTGCTTGTGGACTATGAAGATCCCAGTGTTCTTGTCAAAGAGGCGACTCGAATGACGGATGCAATTGACCAACACGATACCCCGTTCATGGTCAAATTACCTCAGTCAATTTCAGGGATGGGCACCTTCGCAATCATATCGGAAACCGATCGAGCCCAGGTAAAGGCATTACTCATAACGCAGTTAGGAGTCATGCTACAGCAGCTCAACCACACGAACCAGCATCTCTATCCTTGTTCAATAGTGTTACAAGACTTTATCGACGGACCTGTGGTGGCTTTGTCATTCTTCGTGACGAGGACTGGACAACCTAAATTTGTTGCCTGTTGCGAGCAATTATTCGACGAACACTCGCATTGGATCGGCGGATCGATATCCTACCGACAACAAGCAGAATATCAAGAATCATTTTCTGCGCTCACAGGAAAGGTTGCCGCGTTCTTGCATAACAATGGGTACCATGGCCCGGCTGGTATCGATATTGTCACGAATCAAACAACTGGAGAGCAGATGGTCATTGATCTCAATGTTCGGGTTACTGGCACTTTCCACTTAGGGCCTCTTGCGGGCCATTTTACAAGTCGGGGATATTTCGAGGCTGCCTTGACGACTGGGGATTTCTTCTGTTCTCGAGATACGTTTGAAGGAGCTTTTGCGGATGAGATTCGGGAAGGTAGTTTGGTTGTTAGTGGCTGGGTCCATGATGAGTCGCGATTAAAGAGTCAGGCTGCGATAACCGTTGGGGCTAGAGATGCTGATCATTTGAAAGAGTATCTCCACCGGGTTAAAGATTTTGGTCTGCAGAATTAGTCTTTTGGAATAGAGCTTTGGTACGGTACTCTTACGCTCATCTACATCTACTTGATACTGCAAATCTTAGATAAGTCGGGTTGCCCATATAACATTCATTCATTCCAATTTTCTAGTTGTGTTATGAAGTCACAGGCCTCGCCTCTAGCATGACCGACTGTAGGAATTGTTCTAAACCCTTCACATCATCTATGTCCGATAGAAATCCCAAGTGCTGATCGGGTCTCAATAATGCCATACACCCCTTGGCCTCGATCCCAAAGGATGAATACAACTTTCCTCCGCCAGCATGGTGGTAGGCTTCGCCGTCCGCCCAAACCCTACCATAGTCTACGCCATCTTTTGTCCACGGACGGAACATCATCGGTAAGTCGTTCAACTCGATGCTGAGTCTATCCGCACAGTGAATGAGATAGGCCCCAATAGTCGGGAACCCTCGTTTCATCACGGAGACCGGATCATTCAGCTTCTGAACCATGGAATTAGGGTCATCGAGAGCTGCTGCGAGTCCGTCGACACGGCTCTTCTGGTCCGCGCGTGCTATGTCACCTCCGAAAACGATTAGATTCCATTGTCCCGTACTCGGCAGAATCTGTTGCAAATGGCATGCTTGCGAGTCGCTTTGGTTAAGGATCAGCACGCTGGGGATGCGCGCGCCGACTCGGAGGTTTGTGGCCACAGAGGGTCTGCTGATACAAAACGCCACACCTTTGGGCAGGGGATCGTCCGAAACAGTGGAAGTAACCAGAGAATTGGGTTGGTAGATAACCGCCAAGCCTGACATGGAAGAGTTCTCCTCTTCAAGCGCTCGCTTGTGGTCCTCGTCGAACCGGCCGTGTTGCGTCTCGGGATCGACATTCCTCTGACTGCACATTCCTCGGCAGATTCTCTGGTCTAATGCGATGAGTCGTTCGGCAACGGGCAGCCGCTCTTGTTGGTACGTCTCGAGGACGCGTGGGTGCAGCACCCCCTTGATGACCGACGCTAGTTTCCAGCCAAGGTTGAACGTATCTTGCATGCTGACATTCATGCCTTGTCCTGCCTTTGGGGAATGCGTGTGGATTGCGTCTCCTGCAAGGAATATGCGGTTGTGGAGACCGATCTTTCGGCAGAGGCGTTGGCCAACCTAGTTAATGTTAACTCGAGTGTTCCTGCATCAATTTACAACACAAGAAAATAAGGGTAAACTGACAGTATATATAGTGGACCAGTCAATATGACTTGTGCTCATGCTATAGGGCTGCATGATAGTTGCGACCCGTTCCATGAGAATATCGGCGTTGCATTCCGCCCGATACCTCTCGGCAGATTCGGGTGGAAGCTCGACGTACACGCGTACAAGTTTCCTCTCTCGCGGAATCATCATCAGTGTTCCGTGCTTCGATTTTATGATGAATCGTTTTCGGATATCGGCTTGATGGTCCATGTTAGAAACGCCCTAGGAGTTGTATCATTCAGCTTGACTTACGAAAGTCCGTCAGAGGAATGATGTCGAGTACACCCCAGGAATCCCCATATGTTTCGCCTTCAAGCCTCAGTCCGAGCTGCTTCCTGAGCCAGCTATGGGCTCCATCACAGCCTAGGATATACTTGGCTTCAACCATTGTCCCCATACCTGCGTATCCAGAGTCGTCGGAAAGAGCTTCGCTGACCTCGCTGTCTGGCGTATGCACTCCATTAGACGCTTTCTTTGGACCGGAAGGCACGTTCTCCAGATTGACACGGATGGGAAAAGCATCGTGGTCGTCGACCAAATCGTAGTTGATATCGATCGAAGTAGGGATTGTTTCCCTCTTCACCTCAATATGCTTTCGAGCTCGCACATATTCCATGAGATATTCCTCGATCTGGCCTTGGCTAAGCGTCGATTCATGAAACCGGGACCATCCTGGCTTGGAGTTCGCCGTGACGCTTTGCCTTTGCAGTTTGCCGTCGACTGTGCCGCCCTAAAAATGACAGAGGTCGGGTTAGTAGATTCACCGAGACAATGCAGATTATTGTCCATACCCATAAAGCAATTTCGACGGTGTGGTTTGCCTGTGCCCACACTTTATCGGCCAGGCCAAAACTGTCCAGAATCTCTAGCGTTCGACTTTCCAGTCCATCCGCGCGACCGCATCGAGTTTGATGCGATTTCTGGTCAACAATCATAGTGTTCACCCCCATCTGGGCCATCCAGGCCGCGGCCATCAACCTTTCGTCGATAGTCAGTCCATGGCGTCATATATTTTGCATTAAAAAAAAGGGGGGGTTTTAGAGCAACATACCCAGCCGGGCCGGCACCGACGATCAAGACGTCGGTTTGGACAGTATCGCCCATGATGTGATGATGAATATACGGCACTGGAGTGAATCAAAAAAAAATAGGCACATTCTTGCAGGAGTAACCAGAATGCAATAGAGTACATATTAGTACTGGCATGCTATGCGGATAAGGGTTCCACATGATAGCCGACTCGGCCGCCGCTCGACCTGACGTTTTCAAAGGTGTAAAGGTAAATCCACGGAAACTATCATATATCCGCATTCGGAGCACTGCTGAGACGCACTGGGACAGAGAGAAATGCGTTGAGGAATTCTAAGTCGTGGACGAAATGGGTTGGGTGGGACGCCGTTGCATCCCGAGCCCTAAGTTGACGTTCTCATTTTCCGGATGCGGAAGTGCTTCTATACTTGTCTCCCCACCGGAAAGCTAAACCTTATTGATTATTTATTAGAAAGGCAAATTTCATCATCTATACTCTCTTTCCTTCAGATACTGACATTCATATCTTGACAGTCAACCACCATCCTTTGCTTAACATTCTTCCACCACACTCACTCACCATGGCCGCCGTAGTGACGAACCCGCCAGTCTCGCAAGGCTTTTATAAGCCCGAAGAAAATGTCTTCGTAAGAATTTCACAGACCCCCCACTTTCCAGCACACTAATAAAGTCAAATCCAGTGCAACGATGGCCGCGAAGACCAACTCCTGCAGTTCATAACCTCGCACCCCCAACTCTCCGCGATCCGCAACTCCCCCGAGGCCGTCCTGGCCGCCATTGACGAGTTCGCCCGCACCAAAGACTTTCTGATGAACGTGGGCCCTCACAAGGGCACCATCATCACCGACATCATCGCTACCGAGCGGCCCAGCTCTATCCTCGAAATAGGCGGCTACGTCGGCTACTCGGCCATCATGTTTGGCAACGCGATGCGTAACACGGGCGTCCCAAACCCCCGCTACATTAGTCTCGAGATGAACCCGAAGTTCGCGGCTGTCTCGCGTGCCCTCGTTGAAGTTGCAGGGCTCAGTGATGTCGTTGATATTCAGGAGGGGCCTTGTCGGGCATCCTTGCAGCGTCTGGCGGCCGAGCGTGCGAGCTCCGGCTCCGGCTCAACGAAATGGGACATGTTGTTCCTGGATCATTCGAAGATCTCGTATCTGAATGATCTGAAGTTAGCAGAGGAGCTGGGTATCGTGGCTCCTGGGTCGATTGTCATTGCGGATGATATGAAGAGACCCGGAAACCCGATGTATTCGGATTATGTGAGGGCTGATACGGCAACGAAGACGAAGGCGTATGAGCCGTTCGTGGGATGTTTGTCCGATGGGGGTATCTCGTTGGGAAATCCTCTTTTGGTGTACCAGACAGTGTTGCTGGAAGGGCTGGAGCCGACAGGGCATATGGTAAGTATCTAATCCCTTAGTTCCTGATGCATTGAACAGATTTGCTAATGTAGTGTTTAGGATGCCGTCGAGATTTCGCGGTGTGTGGAGCTGGTGGAAAAGAACTAAGTAACTGGGGAAGAGAAGTGCTAGAGGAGGAATGTTATAGTTTGATATCGAGTTAATTTATACTCTAGCAGCACTTTGAAACGAGACTTTGAAACGAGGGACTATTGAAAATTAAACAATCTTCTTTCCATCTCTTCTGCATCATATTCAAGCAACCTGGGCAAGCAACTCCTCTCTCACACCCCAACCAACGGTGAATGTAGTCCCAGGGCCACCTATCAATCCTACTCCTAAAAGCCCACCTAGCACCTTCCACCAATTCACCGGCACCCCGGAAGTCCGTAGTTCTTGAGAGCGCATGCCAAGCCATATCAAACCGCTGCCCAGTCCAAATATCTCATCGTACTGCAGGAATCGCGCAATACCTTGGTTGAAAGACATGACCTGATCTGTTCGTAACATCTTCTGCGGGAAGAAGATATCGAAAACAGAGGATCCAGCCGGAGCCGTGAATCGAGCGTAGAGGAAGGTTAGCCCCGAGAGTACAGCAAGCGGGATATATGTTTTTCTAATTTGAGCTATTTCTGGATTTTCCAACCTAAAAGTTGCAGAGTCTGCTGTTTCTCTCCTCGATTCATCGTTTTGGAAATGTGGCTGTCCACGCTTGAGTAGACTGGGTAGTCGGAATGCGACCTGTAGAAGAGGCACCAGAAATGGAAATGGCTGCCACATAGCATTATAAGTCTGCTTTGTTCTAGCTCCGGGGGCAAAGAAGCATCCAAATGTGGGGAGATAGTAGCCTGTTAGCAATGCAAGTGGGAGGGTTGTCAAAGCTGATTTGTCGATGAACCTATTGGACCCGAGAAGGGTGGTTGAGAGAGGGGTCCGCAAATACTCGAGAGCATAGTAGATGGGAGCAATCTTCCCAATACCGAATAGCTGAAAGGCTGTTCCAAACACAATTGGACTGTTGGTGAATGGTTTGTCAGCAAATAACACTATATATTGGATCGAGAAGATTTAAAGTGGTAACCTACAAGATCCCCTTGGGCCACGAGTGAGCTCGACGAGAACTCTCTAGTAGCCATATCCCGTAGACAGGGCCTATGTCGACCATAAAAGAGAGCATCTGCGCGCGTGATAGGGGATCTGTGCCCGTGATAGACAGTAGGAAACATGTAATCAATGGCCTGCGTATGTTATCAAGGAAGGGAACGTGGTACACCGGTCGTGCTAGAACAACACTTTCCCCCGTTTTGGATGACCAAGCTCCCTCCTCGAGCACACTGCGAAGAAACGGGCGAAAATGGGCTACGGTAGAGTCCATAGCAACTGATCCAATCTTGTAACAGGCCAACAGAGACGATATCGAGAGGGCTCGTTTCCATATCGGCTCGGAGAGACGGTCGTATTGTCGTATAATCGACATGGTACCTTGAGTCGATCGGGCTGGAAGAGGTAGAAAGTCAAGCTTCTCAGCCCCTATGAGGCCCATTGATATTTTGTTAATGAGGAGACCTTGCATCCAGGGAAGCAGGTAGGTAGCTTTGAACTTGTCTTTCGGTGATTCAAATGCCTCTGTGCGGGTGAGTTGATTGTCATTTTCACAGATAACGTTGGCTCGGAGCTGTCGAGCCCTCTGCCAGGCTTGAAGACAGGAGTTTATGGCGCTATAAGAGTGATCTTCCTGGTTTTTAAACTGGAAGAGGTAGTTGGAAAGTAATGCCGCGCTTTCCATAGCGCTGTTGCCTCCCTGTCCCATGTTTGGGGTCATCTACGCAGAAGATGTCAGTGAACGCTTTCTACGGGATGCGTACAGCCGGAACATACTTTGTGTGCTGAGTCTCCGATGCAGACAAATCTTCCCATGGTCCAATGACGGTAACATGCCTCTTCCAAGGCCAAATGTGTAGTAACTATGGCGTTGCCGTAGACATCAGAGGACTTCACGTCCCCAATAATTGCCTTTGCCAAAACGGGCTGACATGTTGTTGGATCTCTTCCTTCCTAAACCGAGGAATGCTTGATTCTGGGTGCCTCTTATCCATCTTGGCAAATAAGAACCGGAAGACACGACCGTGCTTTCCAATAATGGTCAGAAAAGAGAATCCGTCAGCGTAGGTTCTATGACTATGTCCGGGGGTAAGTCCAGGCGTCGCCGACGAAATGCCAAACACACAGGAATATTCAGATGTCATAGCTGATAAAGATTAGCTATGAGCATGACCTAATACATGAGTCGTCGACATACCGTTCTTCTCTTTCTCGGTCTCGTTCTTGAGCCTGATGGATTTCATGTACCGCCACATCTCATGCCGAACCTTACTCCGGACCCCATCGGCTCCTACTGCAATATCTCCTTCAAAAACGGTGTCGTCCGCACAATGAACCCGTACTTGGGTGGACAGATGCTCCACCCTAGTAACCTTCTTGTTTAGGTGCACCTTTCCCTAGTCGCAACCCAGGTGTTTATACAAAATGTCCAACAGAATCTGTCGATCGAGGAAGGCAGTGAGGTATCTATGTCTGCCTTTTCCGTTAATCGAAGCAATGCATAGGTCGGTCGGGAAGATTGACCTCTTGTGCAGAAGCTCCGGGACCTTACCCTTTACAATGAGCTTCCCATCCTCGGCCTATGTAAAAGGGCTATGTAGAGCTTCAACTTCCTCATGAACATCGTTCCACACGCCCAGTCGATCGAGAATCCGAGCTCCATTTGGTAGAATTACGATTGAGGCCCCGACTTGTGGTGCAATATCGGCGTTTGATTCCAGCAAGACGAAGTCAATGTGAGCCCTAAGAAGAGAGTGGGCAAGAGTGAGGCCGGCAATGGAACCGCCGACTATCACTACTTTAAGTGACTCTTGCTGTCCTTTTGTCATTTTTTTTTCGCTTGGGCAATGGTTCTGAGGATTTCGGAGAGATCATCATGTTATATATGTCTTTCGAAAATCGTAGTATGCTATATACAACACCGTAGTCTCCGTAATTCACTAGGGTAGGAAGCACAACGAATGCACTAACAGTGCAGATGTTTCTAAGAATATGCCCAAGTGTTTTAGCAATGGTTCGATACAGCGGAAATACAATTACACCAAGGCATCTTTGAAGCCTCTGATTGGTTTCTATGTCCTTAGCGCATGAAATCCGAGAAAGCCGTGTTCTCCATGAACCCCTCGAAATTATTTCAACTCCGTCGAATGATGGCCACTATTCCCGAGTTCCCGAATTGCCCAATTCTCAAGCATTCCACTGCTGAATTTCCCTATCACTGACAGCTTTCTTATTGCCTGCATTCATTATCGAGGCATAGTCCTGTTAGGACCTGCACAACATGTCCGGGAATCCCGGAACAAGTGGGCCGACTCCACATCTCATTCCGAGCCACGTCGCGGATGTCCACTCAAAAACGCTACGCAAGCATATTGATCGAAAGAGGCGCTATCAAAAGCCGAGAGTTGTATTCTCGTGCACGTTCTGTAGGACGAGAAAGTCAAGTGCCGAGTATCTGCACCACTCTGCACGCATGTACTGACCGTGCTTGGTAGGCTGAAATGCAATCGTCAGTATCCTTGCGACAACTGTATCAAGCGCAACCAGGGCCCGGTCTGTCATTATGATACGGAACGTGCGAACTTGTCCAATTCCACCAACGATCTCCATGATCGACTGAGATTTTTAGAAGAGAAGGTTCAACGGCTCGAACGACAATCAACGCCTGACGCCAATTCTGGTGGGAGAAGCTCCGTCGGCGATGTCCGGGAGCGATCCTCCCATGTGCCTGGGGTCATATTTTCGGGCCACGGTGGTACGCAATATGTTAACTCTGGTCACTGGAGGGCGATTTTGAGTGAGGTTCGTGATTTTTCTTCTCGCCTTTTGCAGACTGTGCTAACCCCTGCAGATTGAGGGAATTGGAAAGAACGGTGGCCATGCGGCCGTCGCAGATCCTATCGATGATGTGGAACGAAGAAATAGAGGCCCAGAGTTACTGTTGGGCATGTCTGCTTCCACAGACATCAGGGTCTTGCTCAATGCTATGCCGTCGCGGAATATAGCGGACGCGCTGGTGGCGCAATACTTCAAGTCGGGTGAAATTTCGTTAAGTAGGACTATCAATTGCTGCTGAATGAACCCCTGCTGACTTTTCTCCAGTATTCATTCACACACCAACCTTTTACAAAGAAGTAAGTCCTCTATGCCTCTGTTGACGATAGATCAAGCTGACTGTCCTAGTACGAGCAATTCTGGGCGGATCCGCTGCAGGTTTCCATTCCTTGGCTCGCCATTTTGTATGGCGTCCTCGCCTGTGGATTGTGGATGCAATGCCAGACAAATCCACGCAGCTCATCCTTTCAAGACACAGGATCCTGTGCTTTATATCACACACACTGTGCAATATGCCTCACCAGCTGTAACTACAGCATCCCCGGTCGATACAAGCCTGAAGCCTTCGTGATGTACCTGGGCAATGAGTATCTTCAGAACCCAACCGCGAAATCGGGTATTTCTATTCTTGTCGGGTGTGCAGTACGCTTAGCAGTCCTAATGGGTTACCACCGCGACTCTCGACACTACCCTCACATCTCTGTGTTCGAAGGCGAAATGCGCCGTCGCTTATGGCTGTTCCTCCGAGTCACGGACTCGGTCTTATCACGGCAATATGGACTTCCAACGGTGATTCAGAAAGGGCATGGGGATACAGCACTACCCATTAATCTACTCGACCAAGACTTTGGGCCAGATGCTCGTGCGTTGCCCCCTGCGGGTCCTGAGACAGAAAGTACCCCCATTGCGAAGACTCTATCGGTCGAGCGGGTCCTGACGGTGGCTAGCGAGATTCTCCAAGCAACGTCCTCCATGGAGCCTCTCTCCTACGACAAAACAATCGAGTTGAACGCTAAGATCGACGAGGTGAGGAGCCGCCTCTCCCCAGCTTTCCAAATGCAGCCCCCCTCTTTATCGACATCTGGCATCAACACCGAGGGCGTGCGAGAGGTGGATATTGCACTTCAGCGTTGCGGCACTGAGATGGCCATCCAGGTCGCGCGTTGCATTCTACACAGACAATATTTACTTCGTGCGAGATCAGAAACCCGAAATGACCAGTTTCAGTGGGCTTGCCTCGACGCTGCACGGCAAATCCTACATTACCAACAGGAGCTGTTTCAACACGTTCTGGTGCGAGCAAAGCAGCACTACAGGGTTTGGTTCCCTCTCTCTCATATCATCTCTGATTGTCTGACTGCAGCTATGGTGGTATCCCTTTATATTCTTTCCCGTTTAAAGGCGCAGCAACCTGTTGATCGAGGCCTGGTTGAATTACTGCAGGGATCGCATCAGGCGTGCAAAAGTTCGCAATCCACATTCGTCCAAGCTTCTAGAGCGGAGGGAATACTTGCAGCAATGCTGGAGTTAATTGGTTCGAAGTGGCCACAAGAGTGTAGGATCGTGTTCGGAAGTCCTGACGGGGCATTCCCGTACGAGCCAGTGACTCGTGCAGAGACAGAGGAGTTTCCAATGGGTCTAGTATATGACGTACTGGGAGGGTCGGAGTTTGACTGGGTACATTCCCTCCGTCTACTTTGGTTTGCTGAATGCTAGACTAACTAGCCTTAGGTATTGTGGGATTTCGAAATGCAGCAGCTGAACAACTCGACAATGTCAGGATTTTGTGTCACATAGGTGACATGTCCGGATCTATAAGTGTGTATATAGCCTGAAATTGTTCATCACCATCAGAGTCCCGTCGAGCAAAGCGGCCCATAATCCTTATGTGGCAAGAACTTCTGATACCAGGCCTTGCTGCCCACGCACGTCGGACAATAAAAGAAATCTTCCGGATCATACTTCTTCTTGATAACTGTCAAGGGGATATAATGTGTGCCATAGAAATCCGTCGCCCAGAGCGGGTCATTCCGGTCCGCCTGTCATCATCAGTAAAAACTCATCCTGGGGGGGGGGGGGGGGGGGGGGGCGGGAAACGGGGTGTTTGGGGCCCAAAAAAAAAAACACACGGTAACATTAAATACCCAAAAAGG